>JAOUZG010019159.1:2902744-2992171 GCA_026289955.1 Argiope argentata
AGAGAGAGAGAGGTCTCGTGATCGTTTCAAACCGGTTTAAATTCTTTAGACTTTAATTAAGTAAGATAAATAATGACTTAAAAATAATAATGTTCTCACATAATAACTTGAAATTTATTATCGAATTTTTTCTCCTTTTTTTGTGTTACTTTAGACAAGAAATAAACTGTTGTGAAAGGATCTAGTTTTTTTTTTCTGTATACGATTCACCTTTTTCTTAGTTTTTTTACTTTTGAACAATTTTTTGACTAGTAAAACACTTTATCCTCCCAATTATGATTATTTAAAATACTTTGCATCGACGAAAATCGGCTTTGATGTCAAATTTGTTATTAGAGTGATCATCTCATTGATAATTCATTTAAACCAATAACATAAAATCTGTTAAATTGTTTGATACCCATTTTTTCACAACTTTCGGTAGTAAGTTTGTAATAACTTAGTCACGTTACAAATCACATGCTAGAAAGCAGAAATTGTTACACTTGTCAAGGAACATGAGGACATTTCCCCAGAGGCGCCAAAGTACTTTTAATTCTAAATTTTGGCAGGCACTGACAACACAATTCGAGCGATAAACTAAAGAATATCTGCGAGCAAAAAAATTCCACATTTCAGCGAAAATTCTGGCATTTAGAAAACGAATTCAGATCCTTCCCTGATGTATAAACAGAACATTATGAGGCAATTCGCAATGGACGCCAGAGAATAGAATTTGTCGCCGGCAAAATGGCAAAAGAATGGTCCCCACCACACAGTCACACCATTGGCAAGCAGCCGAAAGAAGAAGAAAAACACAGAAAGAAGAAAGAAAAAAAGATAAAGGGAAATTTTATGGGGCGCGAAATTCAACGATCCCAAAAATATCTCCGAGATTTTTTTTTCTGTCAGTTTTTTTTCCATACGTTACATCCGTGTTGGGTTTTGTTTGAAGAGGGATTTCTCCTTTTCCCTTTACCACTTGGGTCCAGACAAAAGGGCAGTTTTGGGCCTGTATAATTCCTTTCTTTCTAAAAAGAAATCAAAATGGTGTCGACGACTGTAAAGATTTGAAATCTTAAAGGGGAAGGAAGAAAGGGATGTGAGGGTGGAGGAGATGGAACTGAAGGGAAGTAAGAAAAGAATAAGGGAGGGGGAAAAACTTAAAGGAACAAGAATAAAATTTAGGATACGTTCAAATTCTCGTTTTCGAACTAAATCTTCGGAAGCTCACCAGATTAAAAATCGCACATTTCAGCAGATTGGAACTTTTGTTTGTTTATTTATTTTCATCCACCACAGTCAGCACTTTTCTTTGAGAAAACACAATTAAAAGATAAATATCCCTTTATTCAATTTCTTTTGTAAAAGGAGAATTAATTCACTAAATGTCCTAATTTTGGAGTATATACATTTCTCTTAAAGGCAGTACTAAAAGAAAATCAAGATATTTCGTCAGCTACTTGACAGAAGTTTTGTTTTTCAATCCGCAAATTTACATAAAAAGTTTTTTAAAAAACAGAAAAAAATGTATTTTTATGATTTGTTTAAACAAAACAGATTAAAAGGACAAATTGCTTTAAAAAAAAATATGACTATTGATTTAACACCAAGCATATTATTCATATTCTTAAATATTTGCACAATATACCATAGCTTTCAGAAATATTAACAACGGAAAACAAGAGGATACATTTCGCATTGCAAAAACGTCATAAAACGTTTCACCCTATTTTTCTATCTCAGTGACTCATACTTGGTGAAATATAGAAAAATTACAGAAGATCTTCTTAAAATGGTGGCCTGTTCCTTGTAAAGCTCCGTTCAATCTGTCGGTTGCCTGTGTAGATATGGTCGCAAATCTGCTATCTATTCTACTGTAGGACCATCCCAGCCATTGGACCTCTATCGGGAAATTCCCGCAAATTGTCGGTAAAATAAACAGATATCAAAGAACCCCGGAAAATCACAAAAAAGGGGAAACAGAGGAAAATGTGCCAGTCTCAAGACTCGCACAGGACGTCAGAACGGGGCTTAAAACAGGTTGAAAAGGCGTAAGAGATTGAAGAGAAGAAAAATCACAAGTTGACCATCATGTGGCTAGGGGTCAACACCCTTGAAGAGGATACCCATTTGGATAACTAGTTAGTGATATGGATATATTATGATAAAGACAGCAATCGACCATAACAAAATCTGTAGATACTGTTTCCTTCATTTGTAGCACGCAGATTGGCAACACAAGGAATTGCTAATATTAGTTTCCCGGGTATATTATTATTATTATTACCTCGCGTTATATTTGCTATTAAAAGTGAGATACATGCACTTATGTCTTATCATGATGGCGCTTCCAAAAACTGATACTGGGGCTTCTAAATCCACCCCTCCACCTATCCTATTACGCCACTGGATGATAAAATCTCATTGTAAGGAATAAATAAGCATTATCGGATAGATTAAACGTTTATAAATTCAATTTTTTGTATATTGAAAAGATATATTATTTTTCAACAATAGACATCACTGTTCATATATATATATTACATACCCAATAAGGGCCGGGATGGCCTGGTTGGTAGAGCGTTAAGCTCGTACTCTTTAGATTACGGGTTCGAATCTCACCGACCAAAAGATTCCCCGAGCGTGTGGCAGCTGGCGCTCGTTAAATCTGTTCGTGGTCGCAAAGTCCTCCATGTCGAGAGTAATACCACTGGGGTACTGGGGCAGAGGTGATCGTTCTCTGTTCCAGATTTAAATTACGATCTGAGATGAATGAATGAATTTGCATGAATGAAGTCCGCTCCCTAAAAAGGGTTGTGCCGTGTGAGTACTAAGTCGAACTCTTGGCCCTAGATGGCGCTACTTGTAAAAAAAAGAGACTCCTCTATTAGGTTTAAAATCTGCTGATCGTATCTGCGGGGGCTTGCCTACAACAAGTGTCGTTAGTCACAACACAAAAAATAATCTTAGCCGGAAAAACTTTAATATATAGATATTCAATAGAATTTAATAATAAATCTCAATAATAGATTTCAATAATAATAATAATAAAACAGTCGGGGTAAGGGACATATTCCAAATAAATATTATCTTTACAATAAAAAGAGAAAGCGATGAAGAATTGGAAGTCTAAAATAAATTTCACCAAAGAAAACCTCGAACACAGATCCTTAGGTCTACAGACCTATAAAACACCTCTACCATACAAAACCAATTAAAAGAACACCGTCACCACAGCATTCCGCGCAAGCACTGCCATAAGGCAGAAACACCCCAAATTCAAAAAGGATGCCAAGACAAATTGCCTTGTCACAACAACCAACCTTGCTGTCTACTTGACACGTCGGTACGTTGCGTGGCGTATCTCTCTCTCTTTTGCCTCTTGCAAATCCCCCTTCCTCCCCGATGTCCTAAGCCACTAGTTCTAATCACGAGCACAGAAAAGAGGAAGTTCTTTTATTACACATCACTTCCAAGATGTTCCACACCACCAGCACCTCAGTAATAAAACTCTGGATACTTGACTTTTACCCTCCTGCACCCCTCTCCCCCATCCTGGAAAATAGTGGGAGGCCTTCTTATCACAACGAGGTGACACTCGGATGTTATTAAAAAGGGATTTGAGAAGGGGGTGTACCAAAGAAAGAGGGGGTTGACGAAATCACTCGTAACGTTGACTTTACGCTGAATCATCTTTCTGTGTGTGTGTGTGTACCTGGAGGTGGCGATGGAGAGGAAGAGAGAAGGGAGGGGGAGAGGATTTCAGAGTATTCCTACACCACCCTCTTTCTCAATCGCTAAGGGTGAAAGCACGCCCAACGTTTGCACAAGGGATGGCCGGAAGTCCCTTCCACACCTTCCACCCCATCGAATGGAATTCTTGCATTATGAGGATTCCGAAAAGGTTGAGTTTTCCATCCTCATTTTTTATTTCCTTTCTTTTGGAGGGGTGATAACACGTAGAGGGGGGAATTGCATTTATTTGCAAAGATTTAACAAAGTTGGTGCAGGGTTTCAGAAAAAAATATAAGGCACGTCTTCCCTCGCGCAAAACCAAAAGTAAATTCGGTTGGTTCCTGGGGGCAAGGTGACGAAGAAACATGAGATAAGAGCCTACGAGGGAAATAGGGAATTGTTGGATTTAAATTTGCGGGTTGCATTCTGAGAATCAAGGTTTGTGTTAATTTTTTTTCTTTACGTGGTAATATTTAAATGGCATCACTAATACTCTCTATTGCCTTCAAACCAAAAATTTATTCAAACGCTAATAACTAGTTCTTTCAGACTTTCTTATAGGAAATAGTTTTTTTTTTTTTTTAATATCGGAAAAAACATGAGGTCCGATGAAAAAAACGTTCGCAATGCTTTGTTTATTTTAAAAGCTTAAAGTAAAATAAAAGAACTCTATTCTTTTTGCTTCGAGTCAATATTGCCGATTAAAGAGAAACAACCACATTTGTATAAATGATTAAATTGTATGTTGTGCCGAAAAATATTGAGCATGCCCGTTTATGTATGTTTATACTATCCTTAAAATAATAAAAATAATAATCATTGACCCTCAGAAAAATAAGTAGGTGTATAATCGCTCTTTGAATATATGAACTCTTTTAAATACATCAAAATTATAGAACATATTTATTGAAGTTTACTTTTCGATAAGTATAATTTATCTTCTAAGACCTCTGTCATTATAAAGCATCTTCAAATTAAAAACAAGTATCATTTAAGTTATAGAATTTAAATGATATATTTTTTCTCTTCTAATTTACTAGCAGATCAAAGTAATTTTTTTCTTAATATTTGACAACCTAATTTTAAGGTCGATCTTGACAATCTTTTAATATTTAGAAAGATTTTTTAAGTATAATTTTCTTTACTGTATGGGAATTTTTCTTCTATGAAATCGCTTTTATATTTAAAAGAATAATATACGATATAAGTTGATTTTAAAATTGATCCAAAATTGCTTTTTTTTTTCATTTATCGAAGCAGTTGTGTGTTCGAAAGTTACTTACATAGGTATTAAATTAAATAAAAAAAATATATATAATAATTTTAACAAATTTCTTTTAAAATTTTGAATGTTAAATTAGCCCCAAAAGTTACATTGCCCGAGAACCTTAAATAAAACTTTGGTGAAAGAAGCTTTTCAAAAAGTTTTTTTTTTTCATTATTTTACTTATCCTAACAATTTCTAAGAAAACTATTCCAAATCAATAAATTTTAAACTATTTCCCTATTATTTGACAAAGGGATAGTACTATGACTATTATGGAATCGAGTATTTTATGTAGTTATAGCGCTATGTACATATAACAAATTCCGCTTTTCAAGATCTGATTTTTTAAAAAAAATATATTGTATTTAAATACCTATTAAAAAATCCCAAAGTCCTAATTAATGATTATTTATTACATTTCATCAAGTATGAATTTACATGATAAACACCAATAAAAATGTAAAAGTTAAACGCAACATCATAATAAGATTTAACCACTTCTAACGCATTATTTTAACAGTCACCTACAAATCTGTTCAGTAACCAAAAGCGAGAAACCACTTAAAGCTATTAAAAATTATTTTGAGGATTTCTTCAATTGTTGCACAATTATTTGCAATAAAATAAATAAAAAAAATTGATAAAGCAGAAATCTATTATGTAACTTAATGTATTTCAAATCTTATACAATATTTTTTAAAAAAAACACACGCTCTTATTCATACAATATTTAATAGCACAGAATCTTTTTAGTTCATTTAAACATTATTGTTCTTAATTTATTCAATTCCTACTATTGACTCACACTCTCCCTATATATATATATATATATATATATATATATATATATATATATATCAACTTTTCAATCGTTAATAAAATACTTTCTATTCATCCAATCAAGTACAAGTAATTTTTTTAAAACTCGTATTGGATATTTGATGTTGATACTATTTTTTCAAATATTAATTAATTAATAACTAATTTTTTCACTTTTATTGTAGCTGTAATTGTTCGATTGGGATAGCCTGGTTGGTAGGGCGTTGGATTCGCATCCCTTATGCTGCGAGTTCGAACCTGGCCATAAAGGTCTCCATGTCGAGAATTATACCACTGGGGGTACTGTGTCAAAGGTGATCATTATTCAGGTGATAAGATGTCCACATCTCAGAAGCTACTGCACTCTTCTTTCCGTTGTAAAGCGGAACACGAGAACAACAATTGTAATTACTTAATAAAAATTAAATGAAATAAAATATTTCCTAACTTCCTGAATTTTCCCTAATATGCAAAGTAGGGATTTATTAAAAAAAATATTTTTATATTACTTGTTTTATTATTTATAACTAGTTAAAATGCAGCAAACAAAGTCCGAATTTATTTGAAAAGGTTACAGGATGTAATATCAAGACAAATGTTTTTCTTAATAATCGGCAATAAAACATGTGCTTAAAAAAAAAAGAAAACTACATCATCGCCAAATCCAACAAGCCTCTTCTTTCCAACCAGAAAAAAGCATAATGGATAAAGAAATTCATTTATTTCGAGGAGGATTTTTTTTAAATAAAAATATCCTTATTTTTCCGGTGTTTTTCTAAAATGTAAGCCTCCTATCAGTAAGCAGATCAAATGATGTCATTATATTCGCTGATCCTTTGCATTTCTCAATCCCCAGAGCTTTATTTAGAAAGGCTCAACTGACTGGAAAGGAGTGAGGGTGTGAATACATCCAAATCGAAACCCAGCACAAGCCAAATCTCAAAGAAAGCAATTTGTTTCGATTTTATTTCGAGCATCGAGTCCACCGCTTTACATAATTTATCGAAATACCCGCGTTTCTCTATCAAAGCGGGTATTTACATATATAAAGGATAAACATGCGATTCCAGTAAAGAAATATATGCACGTTGTATTTGAAATTCTGAAATATTACTATTTGTTAATGCGATGCCACTGCCATCCCCAAACGCTTGGGTTGTTTTTATATCAGCGGCGCTTAAAAAAAGTGGGCCTTAAAAAACATATTTTACGTTGGTTACTTTTGTTGTATGGGAAGTCGAAGCAGCATTTTATCGTCGAGGCTCTCGTATAGTTATTGAAAGTCTGCTCGTGTTCTTTTGGGGCAGAGTAGGCATAAGATGGGAGTTTTATTCGTAACGAAATTTCGCATGAAATGTTTATTATTTTTTACAGTCAGTAACCGGAGTCCATTTTTATGACTGTCCAAAGAGTCTCATTTTATGCTTTTTTAGAGCATTTAAGGTTGATTTCTATCGAAGTTCAAGTTCGTTGATGTTTAGAAAATGTAGAATACATTACAAGATAATGAAATAAATTTTGTTTGAAATGATATGAAAATTTCAATGTTGTAGTATTTAGCGTTGAAATACGTTATTCGAAATAATGGTAATGTGTTTAGTTTAGCTTCAATGAATTTAATGTGATATTTTGGAATTGCTTAAAAAGCTATATTAGGAATAAACTCGTAATTTGGAACCTACCCTTAAAGTCTTTTTAAACACAAAAAGCCGAATAAATGAATTTAAACTTTTATTATGTCAGTTTATGATGTTGTTTTGGGGATGAGGTTTTTAGCGTCAACAAAAATTCATAGGCTAAAAATAAAAATTTTAATCCATAGGTAGAAAATAGAAATTTTATTATCCGCACGAGGGTCTAAAAAAATTAGCTTTTAATAACGCTTCGCCATCCCATTTACGAAAGCTCTGATTTAAAAAAATAAGTTGATGACTACAGAAAATTAAACCTAGAAAAATCTCATTTTGAGCACGTGATTATATAAAAGGAAATAAATAGGAAATGCGATATTTTTTCTAACAATGAATGCGAGACAAAGTTTTTTGGGATCGTTTGTAATGCTAAGTGACTCATTCAATGAAGCGATTAACATGAATAAAAATATAATTTAACTTGCACGAGCACGTGGTGCTTGGCCGTTCGAGAAATTATGTTCTGACATGATACATTGAAATATGCATAGTAGATTTCATTTTATTCTCTTAAACTCTTATCTTAATCAGTTAAACTCTTTATTCAAAATCTTGCAGTAATTATGCATATGAAGCATCGAAAACCAATGGAACAAGTACTTATAACAAAACCAAACTTTTGGACTGTTTTTATCAACCAACCTATTAATCTACGAAATTATTTAACTCTTAAATAAATAACATCCAATGTAAATAATTTATGTTTATTTCAATCTGGAGAAATGCATAGGTATTAAGATACATAAGCCTCTGCAGCTGATTTTTATCACGCCAATCTCAGATTTAGTTACAAATTTAGAGATAAAAAATCCTTTCGTTTGATAAACGAAACTGTACTCAAAGATGCAAATTAATACCACCAAAACTATGATAATTTTTTATAGTTTTTTAAGGCGCGCTCTTAAAATAATTATTAAAAATATTTTTCAGGGGCATGATTTTTCAGCTTAATGTTGAGTAAAAAATGAAAATTTTCCAAGTCTCTGGTCGTATAGACTTACCTAAATCAATATTTATCTCATTAATATTAATACTCGATTCAATTTTTCAGTACAAATATTGGTTTAACGGAAAAAGGAATATTGACAACATACAATATTCATGAAATTGAACAGATTCATAAAACATAAAAACCAGAGAACAAATTTTATGTAACGAATAATCTTATAAATTCTTTAAAAAAAGTATTGTTTATATTCTGTAATAGATATTTTTATTCGCATTATTCAATGGGAGATTTTCAACGACTTGATAAACAAATACCAATAAATTATTGTATAATCTATTAAAGCGGTATAAAATATTAATAAAGTTGCAGTTTCCAAAAAATTTGGCATTATTTTATATATTCCAGTTGATAATAATATAAAATAGCATTTAAATTAATCCTTAATATGAGGGGGGAAATATTTATCCCTCTTTAAAAGTAATCACTGGCATTTCAATAAATCTTTTATGCTATAGTGTGTTTTAAAATAATATCAACCATAAAGCAGAGTTGAAAAGATAAAGTAAGTGCCTGGAAACTAGCGAAAATTGGATAGGAAGAAAGTGTTAGAATGCCTTCGCTTGGTACAGTATAAAATGAATAATTTGAATCTATTTGAACAAAATAATACAGCTTTGATAAGTCCAGAGAAAATCACATAGCATATATGGCTAATATTTCTGACACATGGTCCCCAAAATATTCATTTTGGTCTTATTTGACATGAAAACTCAATGCACGCATATAAACTTACACGGATAGGGTACAGTTTTTGTATTTGATTTAACACAAACCTTATTTCAGTACCTCAGGTTATGTACGTAACAGCGATCGTTTTGTTGACTTATTGCACAATAAGGGGTCCTCCAATATTGCCTTCGAAGTGCATAACAAGTGAAGAAAAGCAGATCGCATCGATTTAAAACCCGAAGATCTGCTACCAAAAAGTTGGATATACAGTAGTGCCACACAAGACACTGGGGAGCAGCAGTACATTCTAAAATATCTCCTCCAGACATTGCCGCACACGATCAAGACCTCATCCCGAACCTTCCCCACTCCCACAGAGAAGGGGAAAAAAAGAAGGGAGGCAAAATCTAAGAGAAGAAAATGGTGATCTGCAATCAATACAGATCGATCGCGGCGTGCGTGCCTCGTCGAACCAACGAGACCCTGCTGTATATAGCTCAGGGCCCCAAATAAAATAGAAAAACGGGATCGAACGACGGAAGGGAAGAGGAATTCGCTGGGTAAAGGGAAAGAAAAAGGGACTGGACGGCAATGAATTGAGGGTCACTCATTATCGTGGCTCGCATTCTTTTCTCTGGCCTGGTCTCGGTCAGCCAGGCCCTTTATTTAGCCCTGCCCCGGAGGGAGGGGGGAGGATGAAGGGTTTGGTCAAGCGATCGGAGATGCAGACAGAAAATGATCCTCTTGGTTCGAAGGGCTAAAGGCGGAAATACATTAGTAGTATGTGGCACACTTCATCTGAAGAGCATGGGGACAAAGGATTATTCCCAATGTCGGAGGGACCATTAATGTGGAGGCGGAAAATAAAAGTAGCTTCGTTTGTCGGGAGCATTTGCGGTGTATAAATTGGAGGCATGGGGCCCTAAATATGTGGAATGCGAATATTCCGACAGTTGCCTTATTCAATGTTGCAGAGAAGAACATTCAAATGAAAGTATTTGTTATTTAAGATTAAATATGTAATAAATATAAAAATAATGATGAAATAAGAATGATAAATAAAAAGAATAATATCATATCTAGTCCCCTGGAGTCATATAAGTATTCCTTTTTTAAGAAAGCAGAAGATAGCATACCTTAAGTTTTGTAACAGTGACATAGTTGTGACTAATAAAGAAATGGAATACCAATTGAGTTAAACAAGTAACATATATAAAAATATTTCAAATCAATTAATATAGGCTAACAAAGAAATTGATTATTTTAATTGCTTTTTATTAAATAATTACAATTAACATAAATAATTTATCAAAATATTATCGATTTTCGCAAGAACTCGGGTTCTTCTCCTTCACGTGGAAGATGCTGAAATCCTCGCATTTTGCCGATTCAGCCACTGCCTGCAAACACACTGCTAAAACTCTATTTCAAGCATTAAAAATGAATTAAATTTAATTAATGAATTAATATTTGAAAAAAAACTGTATTAACATTAAGTGTGAACTAATAGTAAGAATTGAAAAATCCAATGTTTGCAAAAGTAAAAACGAAATTTTAAATACAAAATTTAACTGTAAAGTGAAAGAAAAAAAATTCGAGAATCTAGAAAATATAATGATGCAATTAATTCGTTAAATAGTTTTATTATACTTAGTTTTGCCTGCTTTCTAAAAAAACTACCCGTTTTTTTTCAGCTTCAAAATATAGCTTGGAGAGCGTCTTAAATTTTTAAAATAAAAAAGATATTCCAAGTATTTTTTTATTTCATTACCATTTCTTTTTATTCCTTTCACTAAAACAGTATATACAAGAATTAATCGAAATACAATTAACAAAATATATTTACAAAAAAAATTGTTTTCTTTTGACTGTTAATAATGCTTTAATTAAAAATAACTTTGCTTTAACTTTAATAATATAATACTTAAAAAAACCCAATTTGATGAACATTTGAGAAAAGTATGAAATAACAGATAAAGCAGAAAAAGAAAAAAATCAGATAGGATAAATATTACTACTAAATATTAGTTTTCCCAAATGTCCGTTGACAAATTTATGTTATGACATTTACCGAACACTTAGTTTCACAAGTTTTGAATAAGTAGAACTCTATACTTTTCTGAAAATTTGAATTTCCAATTATTTGTAATAGCTGAAATTTTTAGAAAAATGAATTAAAGACCTTCATTCGTCACTCAAATAGATTTGATCGAAACTCCTGGCCAATTAAAAGCAATTCACATGGAACTCTCAAAAAGTAATTCACATGGCTTTAGATACATTGCAATTTGCGTGACGAAACTCAATCAGTTAAATTTTAATCTCTGAATTGAAATTTTAAACTAATTTATTTGTTTGTATTATCTTTATTTATTATTATTATCCAAAAAACAAAATAATTATGATAAAATTCCTTTTTAATTTGTCAATATAAGTAATTTAAATTTGATAACTGTACTACTGATAATATATCGTACCGTTTGAAGTACTTAAACATTATACTGAATCATTCACAATGTTATGCTATTAAGCTAAAATGCCTAATGAAACAAAAAAAGATTAAGAAGACTTTTATAATACCACCATACATAATTTACAAATGATTTCAAATGATCGCATGTAATTAAAGAAGGCGATTTTTAAGTAAAAAGTGGAAACTATTCCAATTACGTAATTGAAGACTGTTGCAAAGTGCACGGGCACTAAAAGAACATAACAGAGGGAAGTTTTCCTTGTAAAAAAAAAGAACCGAATCTTTGGTAATTAAAGTAAAAACTCGATTTAAAAAAAGCGAATCTTGTTTAATTCCAACCGCCTTCCTCTTTTTGCGGTGTAAGTAATTACCACCTCAATCATTGGACAGTACCTCATCGAGGACAGAACTTCTTCTAATTACCTTCTTCCAACCTTCTAAAAACCTTCCACTAACTTTTTTTCCTCCAGCAAACCCCTATAAAACAAAGTTGGGAGATTCATCTAAGAAATTCATTAAATGAGGGTAAATAAAGCAAGAAACATTCGCACGACACAAATAAAGCCACTGAAGACTCCAAAAAACGCTTTAGTGGGGGTGCGGCAGAGGGACAGGCTGATGCTGGTGCTCTGGTACAAACCGATCACCCACTCTCTCCAGCGCATCCCTCCCCCATTCTCGTCCGCTTGAAATACTCCGTGAGATGCGAGCAGCTTCATATCTGTGGCACTAAACGATTATCCTCTCTGCCTCTGAGAATCTTCCCTCTTCCGCATCACTTAGCATCCCCAGAAAAGGGATGCGCCTGGCCCCAAGGACGGAAACTTATTTTGTAGACTTCTGCGCTGTTATCGCCTGATTTTATAGCAAGAAGAAAACAGTGCTTATGAGAGAATGGGTGGAAGAAAATTTTCGTTCGACTGGGCAGGGAAAGCCTGCAATAAAGCTTTAAAACTAGAGATAATGTGGCCCCTATAGCAGTGACGATAGTGGCCCTTATCAATGGTCGTAAGCTGAAACCCGGTGGCTGTTCGACCCGCTAATCGCTTGATCTGAAAGTTTCAAAAAGTCAGTTTATTACCGAAACTACGCGTCCGACTGCCATCATGGTTGATTAAGAGATTTAAGTATGGTACCCCTTTTTTTCTATTTTTTCGTCCTTTCTTATTATTGGGAGTTAGGGTATGTTTTGGGTATTATGGACCACGATAAACGACTGGGAACGTGGCTAAAAAGAATACTCGCTTAGTAAATAGGTATAGTTTTAAGAATTAGGTCAAAACGGTGGAAAAGCTTTAGGGACCATGCATTAGAGGAAGGATATAAAGCTTAAAAAGAGGCAAAGAAGATATGTGGGCGATGTTTTATTCTATTATCTTTTAAAGCCTAGCGAATGCAGAAGCTATTGGTTACGATATGAGATGGCAGATTAAAAATATCTGATAACTTAATTGCAACAAACCAGGATTTTTTTTAAAAATTGATGTCGGATTTTGATTTCAAGCAGCGGAGATAAGACAGAGATATAAACGCTCCGAATGGCATTCTCGAAGGTAATGGAGGTGGACTAAGAGTAAGTACCCTGATCCGTGATGAATTACATCAGAACTGGGATGGATCTAATAATTTTAAGTTAAATGCCAAGGAGGCACTTGTTCTGCTGCGACTTGCTCCACACTTTCGTGTCATCGTAGTCGAAGAAAATTTGATTTCGAATTTTATGTATATTATACAAAAATATATTAGAGAGAGAGAGAGAATTGGGTCTCCAAACGACAACTTCTGGTCTAGGATTCAAGATTTTGTTAGAAGGCGCAGTGCCTTTAAGATGATCAGGAATATCACGTGAAATATATCAAAGCAACTTGTAAAGCAAGCTCATTAAATGTTGCTTTAATCACATAATACTAATTGTTTTTACTCCATTGTTCTAAAATTATACCTGACAGTTCAGTCTATTAAAATGACGTATTTGGATACGATATGTTTAAATATCCTTGTAATTTATTACGCATTCACAACATTGTAACCTACTACGCATTTGACAATTACAATATTGTAACATACTACGCATTTGACATTTACAATATTGTAACCTACTACGCATTTGACATTTACAACACTGTAACCTACTACGCATTTGACATTTACAACGTATCTAAGGTGTGCGCAAAAATCACGAAATTAAATAGTTATGGCGAACATACACAGTGTAAAAAATGTTTGATAGTTACTAATATCTTAACTCTTTATAACTACTATAAACTGTTGTAAAGCGAAAATTATTAATTTTCTCTTACAATGATTTTTACCCAAAATAGCAGATTTCAATGAAATTTTATACGAAATCTTTCTACAGGAAGTCTGTCTGCTCGTTTGTTTATGACAATACGAAAACAATAACTCAAAAACTGAAAATAGCATTCTGTGTTACTATAAGAATTGAGGATTTGTGGCAAATTAAGGATAAAATTTAAAAAAAGGGTTGACCGATTGAGGATATGCGAATTTAAAAACGCATCTGGCATACAATTTCAGAATCCGTCAATTGTCCAATTGGATATATGTGAATGCAATTACACAACGCTATACACCATCTATACAAGCTCCATTTATAACTTATGTAAATGTAATTTGTTGTGCTATCGTATCCCCGATATTTCCCCATTGCTTTAAATATCAAAAACTCATATTCGATTCTTTTCACTGTAATACAAAACCCCTCATATTAAATTATAGATTTACGAAAAAAACGAAAGTTGTGGGGTGTAAATTCCTGATGGTTTTTTTACTTATTTGTGAATACTGATTGAGAATTTTTTTAGGAGTCGCAATTTTTTTTATGCGGCAAAAATTTCAAAAAAGGGATGGGAGAATAGGTTTCAAAACAGAATTTTAATCTAATTCAACTTTATTAACGTCTCACTTTAAGGCTATATACCATCACATTCATTTGAACTGCCCCTTTTTATATCACAACACAAATAGAATACATAAAGAACAACTATACCCGCACTGGGACTCGAACCCAGGACGCCCGCATCACGGGGAAGACGCGCTACCTCTGTACCAGGACGTCGACAACAGATTATATTAAATTATGTTTTATAGATTAAAATAATAGCTTAGAAGAGTAGCTAACCCACTGAATTGATATAAACTGAAATTCATCCTCTTTGGCATATAAATGGGGAAAAATGTTTGCAATTTAAACATGCCATCTTTTTGTTTCTTAGAACAGAACAGAAAAACATAGATATTTATTCAAAGGGAGGAACGACTAGACATCTGATCTTCTAACTTCTTGATAAATAGTCCTTGATCTGAAATGGCAGCTCACTGAAGCACGCATCCTGTCTCTTTTTTTCTAAAGATGAAAGATATCTTGTTCCAAAAGAGAATCTCTTCAGATATTTTTGTATTAAATGATAAAATTTCGTATTTGATCCAACGATATGAGAAATCCGTCTCTGCCTCGAGCGGAAGCAAATTTCCTTTCTATGTGTATCGGTTCAAAATGTAAAATAGAAATAAATTTTTTGAGATGAATTTAAATAGTTTCTGAAAACAGGCAGATAACAGAATTGTGAAATCAAAAAAACCTCTAAATAAATGCTTATACCTTTATTTTGCAATATAAATTTCCAAAACAAAACCACGCCATTTCTTCTGAAACAAAAATGAAATTTCTGATTTTGTGGTGGTATGTAGATTATGTGCTGTCCGTGCATGGAAGCAACGAGACGAATGTTGTTGGAAACATTTCCTTTTAATCATCATACTCACACACTATGTACAAACACGCAAAGACAACACGTAACACAAAGACATTCCAGTACACAGCTGCCTAGGACGGAGTTACCTCTCTCCCTGCTACCAGCGCAAAGCATTATGGGATGGCGCGCGTGATGACGTAATCACGCACTGCCATCTAGTAACCAAAAGGGAAGTTAACTAATATCCAAAAGAGAAGGCGAGAATAATGCAACTGCTACATCCTCCCCCTACACCGCCTCAAACCGTCCCGGCGAGGTGGTGTGATATTGGATACTTTGGCACTTGTGTCAGGATTGCTATTAACATTTGAAGGTTGCCTGGGAGGTCCAGTTTGAGTTTGTTTGGGAGGTCGACCTCTTTTCTTTAAAGGCATCACAGGAGATTGGTTCTGTGTTGCATTTCTAAAAGGTGTAAGAGCTGATGCATGGTATACACCTAAAGGTTCATCAGGTTTGTCGCAACTAGCTATTACGAAGGATGAGGGTGATTTCTGGGATAAAATTCTATAAGGTCCATCTTTCCTTGGCATAAACTTGGCAGTTCTACTTTGGTTCGCTTTACTTAACTGGTGAAGCTTTACCCAAACTAAATCATCAGGTTTATAGTTAGGGCTCGGTTTACGTGATTTATCAGCATATGTCTTTCGACGATCTTGACTTTTCTCAATATTTTCTTTAATTTGAGACATGTTTCTCTCAAAACGTTTTAAGTAAGGTGTGAACTCTGGAACAAAATTATCATTATGAATGACAGACCGTAGATCAGTTGTAACATCATCTAAAGTTCTTAATTCTCGGGCAAAGTTCAGGTAAGCTGCAGTGCAACCTGTAGATTCACATTTTGCAGTGTTCAATGCAAATCTAATGGATGGTAATTTCTCAGTCCATAAGGTATGGTTATTACCTACCATGATTGCCAAACGAGGTTTCAAGTCTCTGTTTTTACGTTCAACCGGATTTGCCTGTGGATGATAAACAGGAACTAGACTTTGATTAATTTTTAATGTATAACACAACTGTTGCATGATGGCGCTAACAAACTGTGTACCATTGTCACTTATTAAACGACGGGGTAATCCATATCTTAAGAAGACTTCATTAAGTAGTGTTAATGCACACTCTTTAGCAGTAGCTCGCTTTAATGGGAATAACTCTACCCATTTGGTTGTGCAATCTTCAACGATGAAGATCCACTTCATACCTTCACTCGATTCTGGTAAGGGTCCAAAGAGATCTACAGCTATACTTTCAAAACGTTGAGCAGGAACAGGTGTCTGCAAAAGACCAGCAGGTTTTTGGTTCGTTGCCTTATATCTTATGCAATCTTCACAATTCTTGACATAATCAGTAATATATTTCCTCATGCCTGTCCAATAATATCTGGATGATATTCGAGAAAAAGTTCCATCAGCTCCGTAATGAGCAGCTGTAGGAGCATCATGGTGAAGTTTTAAAATGTTCTCTCTTTCATGACATGGGACAACCAATTGAGCTTCATCCTCTTCAGAATGTGGAGAGTAGCGATAGAGTACTCCTTGATTTAAGACATATCCCCTTTGCGTCCAATTTGCAAAATCAACACTTTTGTCAGTATCCTCAAAACAATCTATGATCTTCTTCAGTTCAGGATCTTTCAGTTGTTCAGTTCTAAGTTCAGCAGCTGTTCTTGATGGGACATCAATAACAATAGTTCGTAATTCACAAGTGTCTTTATCATTACACTCAGGTCGAGAAAGCATGTCAGCGACGACGTTGCATTTGCCTGGAAAATAATCGATTTTCAAGTTATAGGACTGAATTTGAAGTGCCCATCTGGCTAACCTTCCAGTGGGTGACGATAAAGTCATTAACCACTTTAAGGGTTGGTGATCAGAGGCTACAGTAATATCAGCACCTTCAATATATCCTCGAAATTTGTTCAAGGCCCAAACAACAGCCAAAGCTTCTCGTTCAGTTGTCGAATAATTCCTTTCAGCAGAACTCAAGAGTCTACTGGCATATTCTATTGGTCTTTCATCTGCAAGATCTTTTCCCTGTAGAAGAACTGCACCTAAGGCGTAAGCACTTGCATCCGTCCGGATGATAAAAGGTTTAGTGGGATCAACTTGCTTCAATACGGGTGGAGTTACCAGACATTGCTTTAAAGTTTGAAAGGCTTGCTGCTCTTGTTTACTCCATTTCCAAACAGTATTCTTTTTTGTCAGATTGCTAAGGGGTCTAGCAATATCGGAAAAATTCGGGATGAATTTCCTGTACCATGAGCAGGTCTGCAAAAAGGATTGTAATTGTTTAATATTTCTTGGACAAGGAATGTTCTGAATTGCAGCAACTTTATCTTGATCTACTTCAATTCCTTTAGAAGTTATCCACAATCCCAAATATTTCACACGAGCACATGAGAATTTACATTTTTCTCTATTTACGCATAATTTAAATTTGCGGAGTCTTTCGAAAACCAGCTTCAAGTCTTGAATATGTTGTTCAAAAGTTTCTGACAATACAAATATATCATCTAAATATACTAGAATATTAACTGTAGGGAGTCCATTTCGGAACTGGTCCATAAGTCGTTGAAAAGTTGCTGGGGCGTTTCTGAGACCAAAAGGCATTCTTTTGTATCTAAAAGTACCAAAAGGGCATACAAATGCAGTTTTGTCCCTATCAGCAGGATTGACTTCAATTTGATGATATCCAGACTTTAAATCAAGAGTAGACATAAAAGCAGTGGATCTTGCATCATGTAACAATGTATCCATAACCGGAAGTGGATACTTGTCAGGTTTGGTTATAGAATTTAGTTTTCGGTAATCTACGCACAATCTGATTTTTCCATTAGGCTTTGGGACTAAAACTACCGGTGCTGCATAAGGCGATTCGCATTCTTCTATGACATCATTGGCTAAAAGTTCACCAATTTCTTTATTTAAGAGCTCTTTCTGTTTTGACGACAGTCTGTAAGGTGCAGATGCAACTGGTGGTTGGTCACCTGTGTCAATAAAATGCTTAACATAAGGAGTTGGCTCTCCCCCTAGTCGGAAAATATCTTCATTTTCATTAAGCAAGGCAGTTAAGCGATTTCTCGATTTCGCATCAAGATTCTGACCTTCTTCTTGGCGTAAACAAGGATAATTAGTCTCAGGTGCAACAGAATTGTTTTGCACTGAACTATCACTAGTTACTGAATTCGTCGGACAATAACTATTATTGATTTCGACAGGGCTATTATTTGTTGGTATGGGGAGATCTTTAGCAAAAGGTATTTTGCAGTTCGGTTTATCCCCAAAATACCAGGAATTTTTTTTAATATCCATTACAATTCCTGATTTCCTCAAAAAGTCAACTCCGAGGAGAGTGCGATTCCCTTTAGCATGTGGGAGAAAATGTAATTCAGTGAGGAAAGTTCGGCCAAGCACTGTGATCGGCACTGTAGTTTTCAAAACAACTGATGTTGATTGTTGACCATCAGCCAGACAGATAGCAAGGTCAATCTCTGTGAACTGCTGTCCACGCTTCTTTAAAAAATTAAACATCAATTCTCCTCCAATTGATTGATTGGCTCCTGTGTCAGCACAAACTGTTCCTGAAGCTTCATATACTTCTATGGAAATTAAGGCTACTGGAGAGGTAAAACAGGTAAACATTTGTATAGCATTAACCGGTGAATGGTCTTTCCTTGAAGAACAATTTGGACACTTAGATTTGATAAAGCCAGGATTTCCACAGTCATAACAATAAACAGAATTCTCCACATGTCGGGATGGCCTGTTTGAATTAGAACCAGTAATGTTCTGAGAACTCGATGGAATTGATTTCTCATATTTAGCAAATTGGGTTTTCTTGAAGTTCTGCTCACTAGCATTTTTAGAGAGTTTCGGTTTAAAGAGTTCTTGCGACTTTGGAGTTTTTACTAATTTTTGATGAGGCGACTTTATGTTTTCATAAAAATCCAGCTTTTCAGCTAACAAGACAGGATCATTTAGTGTTTCCCAAATATCTAAAAAATGATTTTTATAGTCCGGAGGACATCTTTTCTTTATTTGATCAGAAAGCATAAGTTCTTTTAATTTCTCAAATGAATCGATTTCCAATTCATTAATCCAACCTTCAAAGTAGGTTCGAAGCTCAAAGAAGAAATCTTTCCATGTGGAATCATCTCGTTTTTGATGTCGACTGAAAAGAATTCGAAAACGATCAGCTGTCAGCTTAAACCGTTGTAATAATATACCACGGATATGGGTATAGTCCTTAAATATTTCCTCAGGCTCTCTTGCTATTAAATTACTTACCTCACTTGGGAGTACACCCATTAAATAAGATACCCAATAATCATTAGAAACATTTAAAAGTTTCATTTGTCTTTCGAACATAGTTAAAAATAATGAAATATCATCTGTTTCAGGGCGAAACGTTGGTAAGACTGTTTGTAAATCAAATCGCTTTGGAATAGAATCAGTTTGATTAGAATTTGATAAATTTAAATTTTGGAGCTTAAGCTTCTCAAGCTCAAATGCTCTTTCCTTAGCCAATTTCTCTGTTTTCAAAGTTTCTTCTTCTAGCTTTTTTCTGTTTTCTTCTAACTTTTTCCGTTCATCTATAATGTTATTGAACGTATCAGTCACGAACTGTTTATTTTCCGCAAAGAATGCAGATTTCGTTATTTTGTCATGCAAAACAATTATCTTATCTTCGGGTGTTGCATCTAAACCTAATTCCAATGCTAAATTGTAGAGGTCAATTTTTTTACCTTTAGCTAGAAAAGCCATTTTCCCTACGAATTATTCGATTAAATAGGAAGTTAAATTAGAAATTTGATTACGAAGTAACAGTTGCACATCTACCTTCTCCCCTGAACATACAACAACAACAAAAAAAAATCATTAAATAGGTAGAACACAAATGAAAATCTCCGTTAGTTTTTAGAATGCAATAATAATAATAATAAATCTATCAAAAAATCGTTACACTGAAAAAGAAATAAATCTATCTGAATAGCTTTTTACAATACCAAAGATCTGAAAAGAAAACAAAAAAAAGTATTCAGTGCTTGTTTAGATGGGTCACTGCAGGGGGGTGACTCAGCGTACGAGACTTGGTGTCTCCACTTCAAGGACACAGTAACAGAGAGAAGAGTTTTGGTACGTTAACTTCCGGACAAAGAAATATCAACTACAATAAATTAGTTAGCTCTTAAATTAAATACAAAAATACAGCAAATACATAATGATATAGAATACCTTACTATTTAAAAGATATATTCTTACGCACTTTCAATGAAATAATAAAAAAAATCAAATCAATGAGATTAAATAAAAATAACACAGATACTTCAAAATATAATTTGCAACGATAGATATGCTTAGAAAATATAGCTTAACTAATTAATTTAAGTAACTTAGAAATTATTAAATATTAAATAGCAAAACATTTCACAGATAAGGAAGAATCAAATATGCAGTAATGTTATATTCAATGCTGGATGCTGTTGACAAACAAAATAAAATGTAAAAGTTTATACACTTATCTGGAATTGAACAGAAACGACCAAACAAAACAAATGAATTTTCGGAGCTGTAAATTTGATAAAGTGGACACTTTCACAGGAAATGCAGATTTTGCTTGAGAAACACAATAAATTATACTCGGTACAGGGGTCGACGTCCTGTACGAGTTATGATTTGAACTGAATACTTGAGTATTCTTTTGGACATCAACGATGGCAGCCGTTGTTGCTGGCGGATATTTTCCTTGTGCTTGTTGGGACAACTTCACATTTATTTCATCACTTCACAATGCGGAACCATTCCCAGGTCGGGAAAAATTATTTTGCGTAAGGACGACACAAATCGAAATTCTTTTCGTAGGTTGCCGATATGATGGAGCGAAAATATTTTGATAGTTGAGACGACGTTACTTTTCATCCATTAGAAGTTATTTTCCTTTGTGTGCCAAATGTGATGGCACGAAGATGCTACAAGATTGTCGGGACGACACACTTGCATTTCATTAGAAACTATTTTCCGTTGAGCGCCGGGTGGCGCGAAGATTTCCTAGTGATCGTCAGGGTGACCTTCACTTCTATCGGAACTCATTTTACGTTGGGCGCCAGATGTGGTGGTATGTAGATTATGTGCTGTCCGTGCATGGAAGCAACGAGACGAATGTTGTTGGAAACATTTCCTTTTAATCATCATACTCACACACTATGTACAAACACGCAAAGACAACACGTAACACAAAGACATTCCAGTACACAGCTGCCTAGGACGGAGTTACCTCTCTCCCTGCTACCAGCGCAAAGCATTATGGGATGGCGCGCGTGATGACGTAATCACGCACTGCCATCTAGTAACCAAAAGGGAAGTTAACTAATATCCAAAAGAGAAGGCGAGAATAATGCAACTGCTACAATTTCTTATAACGTTTTATTACAGTTATCAGAACTGATTATGCAAATGACTTCATTCTATTTAGATATATTACATTACGTTACCTTTCTTGTACTATAAAGTGATATTTTAGTTATGTAAATAGCTCATTGCTAAAGAAGAATGAGAACTATTTTCAGACAAGCTTTGAAATTTTGACGAGGATTATATCTGAGATGGTCCATTTTTCCATGATACATCAATAAGAGAATATTTGTCTTGTCACATTTAACATGGACATATCCATATAATGATATATCTTTGGTAAAGTCTGATGTCGAAGCTGGAATTTTTTGATTTCGAAGTTTGTACCATGCCACAATGATGCTAAGATTCAGTGATAAACAATGAAATATTTTTGTGTTACGTTACAGTCACATGATTAAAGCAACTGAAAATGCTGTTTAATATTTAAATGTAAGTTGTCTTATGTTGTTGTTTCATGTGGCACTTGCCATGGACAAGCTCTCAGTGGTAGTCAGCGATTTTATGTCTAAGCAGCGTCTCTTGTTTTTGTAGTAGCGCCAACCAGGGCCAAGAGTACGACTTTTGTTACTCACTCATCACATTCACTTGCACAGCTCCCTTTTTTACAGGGGGGGGGGCACATTCACACATCTTACAGATAAAACAAAGATAAACAACCAAGCCCGCCTAGATTACGGGGAAAACAATCTACCCTTATGTCAGGACGTAGGTATGTTGCTTTATTGATACTGCAAGGTCATTGTTTTTTTGTAAAGCTCTGGAGATTACACAATGATTCTTATTTTGAATTGAAACTGTGATATTACAGGTAATATTGCGAGAATGAAAATTCAGATGGTTATCTATGTTTTTATATTCTCTTTAGGTTTATTGAAGAAATCTGCTGTAAATTTCGATTTTAAAGTATTACGGAACACGGAATTTTCTTAAGATATTAAGGATACTTTTGTATTTTTCTTAATAAATGTTTAATTTCTTCTGAATTTTATTTCAAACTCATTAAAACGCAATATTTAAAAATATATACCTTATTATTATTACGAGTTTTTTTTATCCCTTTTAGTAGAATTCAAATAAAATTAGAAACTAAAAAAAAACTGTTTTTACTGTCTTGTAATTATAAATTGACTTAATTAGACGACACCTTCCGTATAGAATGTTTTTTTTTTTTTTTTGCTAATTCAATTATAAATTCCTAAAATCCAATTAGTTTATTCATTCTTTTCGCAAATTTTGTATCGAATTCTGGAAGCTTTGAATTAGAAAATGTATTTGAAAGATGTGTATTATGTATTTGAAAAGATATAATTTGATGTTTGTACGACATATGGTTACGATGGCGGTGTTCAAAACGTCCCTAAATGTTTAAAAAAACATAAACAATCAAAAATATTTGAAATCACGGTAAAAATACAATGTAATCGACTGGAATCAGTGTTAAACTTTAAAAGGAGGACAGCAGTACTAAATCTACCATGACCTTATTTCTATCATGAAATTTTTCATTATTTACATAATATCTATAAATATTTTGAGAAACTCCATCTATATTAATGAAGACAATTATTTTTTATTAGATTCATTACATTTCTTCAATTCAGTAATTATATGGAGGGGTGAAGTAAAAAATGCATTCAAATAGGCTAAAACATCTTGAATACAAACAAACTCTCCTCTACTTAAAAGTTTATTATACTAATTAAAAAAGCTATTGCAAAGTTTTTTATCTTTTCGTTTAAGACAAAGTGACCCTTTTATGATATAAGCTTTAACTTAAAATGGAACCCAAATAACCATATTAGATACGTTCACCATATTATTAAGATATCTTGGTATAAGAAAAAAAAAGGCGAATTCCATAACTAAATTAACTGTCGTTGCCTTTTAAATGTATATAAAATGATTTTATAATAATAATAATAAGCATATAATATTTATTCAATGAAAGTAATGGTCATTTTGACAATTATATCGTATACCTGACATAAAATGATCCCGAAAAATTTAATTTAATTTCAATAGAATAATACAAAATTCGTTTAATCATAATATAATCAGTGGAATAAATAAATCGCAAAGATTTTTTTTAATAAAATGAACGAATTTGTGTCAATTGAATATAATCAGCTTAATAAAACAAAGTCACGTCAATCCACTACAACTTTTTGCTGTGTTTGTTTAATACATATCTGCGTATGAAAAGAAGAAAACACGCATTTTTCTTTTAGACAAAGGGGGAAGTCAATGAGTTAGAACAGTATCGAAATTCTTCCATTCACTGAATCACAGAGCCCTCTGGAGGAGATTCGAGGAACTTCCTCTTCTGTCGTAAAAGAGTGAAAGAGGCAAGTCTTCCAAGTCTTCGCGCATCTCATCTTTTTTATTTATTTATTTATTTTTATTTTATTTTATTAAACTCACCAGAAAAGTGGCAACCCGCGGCAGGGAATTCAAAACTCTCGTCAATCCACTTCTGATACTGCGCGATTTTCTATTCAGCTTCAAGCCAGCTGCTTTATTTATATTTTTGTTTTGCGGATTAGGTTTGTTTTAGTTTTTCTTTCAGCGAGAGTTCTTCAAACGACGTGTCGTTGAACCTGCTTTACTGATTAAGAGTTGCTAAATGGTTGCCGGATGCAGGAAAAACTTTAAGTATATAAATTAAAAGGGAGAATTTAGATTTATTTTGTTGTTTCGGATTTTTTTTCCTCTCTCTCTCACTCAAATTTGCTTGATTTCCTACATTTCCTTATAAATTGAAGTTTCATTTAACGCGTAAAAAAATAACTAAGGATTTTTTTTTTTCACAAACGGATAAGTAGAAATATAAGAAATTTTATTTACATCTTTTTCGACTGAAAAACAGGTATCAAAATTGGATATTATTATCGCATTAAGATAAACATTCAGTATACTGTAATTCTGATAAATATTTCCAGATTACATTTATGCAAATTTATAACAGAATTTTTTTTTCCTTTACGTTTTCTCACATAATATAAAAGATAAAAATATAAGAAAATGCATAAAAATTATGCTATGAAAAACTATCCCTAGTTATGATTACATTTTGCAGTATTTAAGAAGAAAAAAAATACAGTTTTTGTATTTCGGTTTGTTCCATACGGCATGAGATATTTTCAGCTAAATGATATCTCTAAATGTCCTTCATTGTGCATTTCAAATGACATTTCAGAAAAGAATTAGCAGAATAGAAGAAAATTTCTGCACAATATGTATTTTTTGAGCATGTATATGAGAAAATATAGTGGTGGAAATGCACATTGATTTCAATTCATTTTCAATTATCATATAATTGACCAGCTAATTTACATATTCATTGTACTTTTAATTGAAATCATATAAATTAAAAAATGTTATTAAACATTGAATTGCAATCGAAGAAGGTTCTAATTTCATTTTTTAAAATTATTTTTCACTATTCTTTTCAACAATATTTGAAATATATTTTTTTCAGCGGCAATCCTATTCAATGCATCTTAAATTTATATTCATATTTTTACACCTATTTTGAAAAAAATAGCATAAAAATGAATCGATGTAAATTTAACATATAAATATTTACAAACGTACAAAAGAAAAAAACATAGTCTTGCTTGACCTTAAAATAAATTTTAAATTAAGAGATTACTTTTAATAAGAATAACCGCTAAAAATTACTTTCATTAAATATAAAGTTATACAAGATTAAAGTAATTTGTTTCCCCACACCAGATGGCGCCATGTTATCATAATTGTTTTCTCCTTTTTAGTTGTATGTTAATGGTTAGTTTCTCTTCCGCCTTAGAAGATTGTGGTAGTATGATATTCTTACTTTTCTTAAAATGTAGCATAACTTCCCTTGAATCACGGTTCGGGCCGTTTAGAAAAGTTTAGTGTACGTATATACCAGTTGACTCCTCCCCCCCCCCCGTTTATTACGTACAAATTAAATTGAATAAAAAATAATTCTGAAAAAAAAAGATTTTCGAAATATTTTTATCATTTATCAAATCACAAGATGAAAACAAGTTAACCAAATTAAACTTTAAAAATCAGAATTTTAATGATGTACAAAAAATTTACTACTTTTGTATTATAATTGTTAACTTTTTAGATAAATTTGTAAATTAAAATTAAAATCACTTAATTGATATTTTTTTTTTTTTTTTGAAAAAAAGGTCAAGATTGTTATAAATTTACTGAGAAGGAACAAGTTTACCAAATTTCAAAACTCGAGGGCATTAGGAAATGAGTAAAAAAAATTAATACCAAAATTTCATTTTGGGAGCATGAAATAAGACAGATTTAATAAAAATTTGCAAAAAAGTGTAATAAAGTCTAAGTAATATGCTGATAAGGTAATATATGTTTTATTCTTTATATTATATTAGAAACAAAAGCAGACTAATTCCAAAACTAAACAAAGTTGCAAAGAATTAAGCATCATAAAAACGATCTAATTTTGTGACTTGGTAATTACATGGGAAATTCACTGCACATATTTTCCTTGTCGAAGCATTTTTGGTTTAAAGAATTGCATATCCTCAAAAAATAAAAATAAAAAATCACAAGTATTTAATCCTTAAAGAAAACATATTTAAGTTCCTACTAATTACTAATTATAAGCCAAGCATTATAAGCTAAGGGAAAAAAAGAATTTTATTAATCAAGACGAAAAATGTAATTAGTTTTTTTATATATAAGACAGCAGTTGGAAATATGTTACTATTTTATGCAAAAGCGATGTACAATTTTTTGAACACAAGATTTGAACTTAAAAACTTCCATGCTGTTGCAATAAAAATTATGGAAAAACGCCCACTTCATATAACTTATTTGTATGCAATATAAATAGATAAAGGTAATATTATATTTTACAATATTATAATGCTTATTAATTTTTATAAGACTTACATAAAATGTATCTAAAATTACTCATTGAAACTAAATTGAGATTTTCTTACAAAAAGCTGTTCTAAAAATTTATGTATTCTAGAATAAACTTAATGGTAAGATTATTTTGCAAATAGATTCTGCAGATTTATTTATTATGTCAACTGGGGAGTCTAATTGAAGTTATGTATCAAATTTTGGTTTTAAAGGAGAAAAATAGGTCTAAAATATATATTCGTTTTTCTGGTACTTGTGCAAAAACAACATTACGGTAATAAATCGCCAAAATAAATAAATAAAAAAGTACCGCCAACTATTACACACTAATAACCTCTTTACTAGCTTTTTTTAGCAAATAGTACACGGTTATTTTCACAAAACCCACCGGCTTTCTTTATTATACAAAGCTAACAACTCTCAAGAGTAAGACTATAGAAATAAAAAGCTGAGTAGTTGTGGCAATAACGCTTTTTCTCTAAGATCCACAAATTTTGAAAGGAAGACGAAGGTCCTAAAACATTATTTAAAGAATACAACTAAATTTCTGTGAGAACATTCCATTTGTTTTATGTAATATTATTTATATTACAATAAAAGATTTAATCCTTGAATGCTAACCATTCGTCTCCTGGACGAACGCTTACGAAATAACTTTGACTATTCTTCTCCTATAACGGTAAATAGATCGTTCAACTCAGTACCTTAATCTGACCTTAGGAACTACAGATGAGGGCATTCCTTTTCCCCAAAATATTTCTGATTGTAGTATATCCAAAACAATAGTCGTCCCAGAGACGAATGGTTACCGTCCCGTTAGCATTAAGAAGGTATTTCTGTGTAGGTTTGGAGATGTCGAAGCGTTTTCACGGAGAAAATTTGTGCGGTAGGCCAGAAGTTATCCGTGAATTATTGAAAGAATTAAGTGAGGAAGATAATCCTACTTTTGAGAAATTGGAAGATGAAGATTTTATTGAAGTTCTTCTTGCTCCATGGACGCAGAAGTGCCTCGACATATCAACTTTGCCCCGATCAACAAGGACTATTATGAGAGAACTTCTAAAATTGAATTTAAAAATTCAATCCGAAATTTAAAGAAAAAAATGTGCATTTTTCCCTTATAATTTGCGCAGAATAACGTGCAATTTCTGTTTGTCACGTTCAAGAGCAATGTGCGGACAACATCACGCATATATGTGTAAAGATTGCTTCAAAAATAAATCAATAATATTTTTTATCCTACTTGACAATCAAGAGTTATGAAATCATCGACAGGTAGTTTACTTTTATTTAAATTAGCTTTAAAAAATAATTTTAAAGTCACTTTGTCTAGGAGACGAATGGTTATCATTCTTGTTAGTTTTTTAAAGGTTACCTTTCTAGGGTTAAACCAATTTTTGGATGAAACAATTAAAAAGGAATTACTTTTCTAAAATATATATTTGACAATCTTCATTTTATGTCAGAGTTAAGCAAAAAGCACCGTGCTAAGTATATATGCGAAAATCTAATACAAAAGACCTGTTTGTCACTTTTAATAGCAGTTTCAATTTTCTTCCAAAATAAAAGTTAAAAATATATTATACTCACGAATGGTTATTACAACTTTTTTTTTGTTCATAACAAATTCCAAGCCGTTTGAGGCGGTTAAATTCACAAATATTTTGATAAAGCATGCTAAGGGAATTTGATAGAAAATATTAAAAGATTTTCCACATTCTGCTTTACATAATAATGAAAGATTTATAAACAAGCTAACGAGATTTTTCTCATTATTGAAAATCTGTTTATTTCTGAAATCGAATTTTCGATCTCTTTTGAATGTCAAAATGAATTTGGATATAACATTGATGAGGTTGTATGCTAATTCGAAATTGAACCTAAAATCAAAGTGTTTACAAAAGAGCTTTCTTAATGAATCGAATCACCCGTAGTTTTTTAAAATTAAAATTGAAAATCAGGGAATATGATCAAAAACTTTCATTATCCGAGATTGCTCAAATCAAAAATCGTAATTTCTAAACTGCCAAAATAATCTCTTTCTCTCTCTCTCTGTCTATCTATCTATCTATATATATATGCCTTTCAAAATTGGATTTTTTTAATATTAGAAATATTTAAAAAATCCAATTTTTTAAATATTAAAATTAGGATTGCTAGTTTATTTCTGCAATATGACAGGAAAATAAATTGTTTTGATCGTATCAGTGAAAAACGTGAAAGAATTAGAAAGAAAAACGTTTTTATTTTATCACGAGAAAAATACTGAAATTTTTTATTGCTAAAACTCCATTTAAAGTATTAAAAATTAACTGAATTTAATTAATTAATTAATATTTGAAAAAAACTGCATTAATATCAAGTTACAACTTAAGTGGATGAATAAAAAATATTTTATTAACGATTGAAAATTTGAACAGTGTATAGGGGGAGTGTGAACTAATAGCGAGAATTGAAAAAAAATTTAGCAGGATTTCAGCGGTGCCATCTATTGGTTCGAAACTGAACTGATCACAGATAAAATACGATAAACTTCCTGAATTTCATTTTTAATGAATTAATATTTGAGGTAAAAACTGTATTAACATCTAGTGTCATCCTCTATAAGTTTTAAAAAATGCATTTGAACTTGAGAGGAAGAATAAAAAATATTTCATTAACGATTGGAAATTTGTGCAAGTTTAGGAGATACTGAATTAACTCTAGGAAATGAAAAACAGATCTTTTATTTTCTCTTGATAGAACCTTTAGAAGAAAATTAACAATCTACCCAGAGAAACTACTTATTATATTTTTAGTATCTAATATTAAGTCGAAAGGATAAATGAAGCACAGGAAATTAAAATCCGATCATTTCTCATAATCCAATCGATAGGCGGTCGATTCAAAAACTAAGTTTCTATCTCCTTCGAATTCAGCAGTTGACCGGCACAGATTATATCCTTAGGCTGACGAAGAAGGAGACCCGTTCCACGAAATCATCATCAGCCGTAACAGGGTGGTCGGGGAACTTCGCTTTTCTTGTTGTTTCTAAAGGAAGAGGAAAACCCCTTCCCTTCTCATTAGGAGTTGTGCTTCTGTCCCTGATCGTGACTAGGTACGAATCCTGATATTCCCGTCGCTCAGGCAAGCGATCGATAAATTTCTTTTTAAAAAAGGGAAAATAGAATGGATATTTTGTTTGTGAATAATCTAGAAATTCAAAATGAGAAAGGATGTAGTTTAGATAATTTTAAAAACGGCAAGAAAGAATGCACAATAACTCAATAAAATAAATGGATATATATAATTTACTTAAATTTCTCAAATACTTTAAATTTTTTTCTGGAAAAATGAATATTTTTTAAAAATTTCTCAAAATTTAGTAGATTTCTTCAGATTACATTCTTTAAAACATCAATTACTTGTTTTCTTCGACGGTGTCTACTTCCCCCCCCCGCCTTCACTAATTGGATAGTACGGATAAATAGGCATGAAAAATCAGTCAAAATAATACAAAATATTTAATAAAAATGAGTATGATTTCAGTTTTTTTCCCCACACGCTAACAAGGTTAGGCTTAACATATTTTCGGCCGATTTTTTTTTCAAACGATTCTGATTATTTTATTAGTTTTTATTGCATTTAAAGTTAAACATTGCTAATTAATCGATTTTTTAGATTTATTTTGAAGGGCTTTCGAATTAAAATAAAACAGAATAAAGATAATTGAAAATTTCTATTCTGTATTGCATTACCCTAACAGGCGTAAAAAATACATGCATTGCGTTACCCAGTTGGCATTGATTGGCGTTGAAAATTCAACGCCTAGTATAATTTTATGACCATTTATTTATAGTAATTGTAACTATTAGACCGGGATAGCTTGTTGATAGGGAGTTAGGTTCGTATCTCTTGGGCTGTGAGTTCGAACCCGCCAGCCGAAGACTTTCCGTTTGTGTGTGTGAGATGGTCGTTAAATCTGTCGGGCTCACGAGGGTAATAGCACTAGAGGTTCTGGGTGAGAGGTGATCATCCTCTGTTCCAGATCTAAGTTACGATCTGTGGATAAATTAATGAAATACAGGAATGAAGTCCACTACGTAAAAAGGGTTTACGATGTGTGTGAGTTAGAAGTCAGTACAGCGTGTTCCGATATATTTTCAACGGATACGAACTTGATTTAGTTTTGATCATGTATAATTATTTGATAAATCATCTATATTAATGGTAATTATTCAATAAAAAGTAACTAAAATAAAAAAAAATTCTTTGTTGGCCTAAGTAGGAATTGACTTTAACATTATTTATATATATTATTTGTTGCACATAATAAAACACAAGCTCCAAATCAACCCGACAAATCACTGGCTGCCGAATTCTTCGCATCGGAAACAAAACCAGTTTATCAAGAGGCAAGTCATCAGAAATGGCACGTACCAATCAATGTACAGCGAATATACCCTCTGGAAAACCTCGGAACACGAGATAATTATAGCAAATTCTACAATTCGAGATCGCACGGGCTGCTTTTGCAGGGTTTATTGATGTGCAGGGTCGCGAGTGTTCTCGAAAAAAGTGTATGCAACTGACTTTAATGAGGAGATCTCTCTCAGACAAAGATGTAATTTACCAGTTGGAGCAAGTTAATTTAAGTAGTCGGTCTGTTTGTCCGTGGAAGCTTTTAGTAATGGCCCTCGCTTCTCATTAGCTCACTTAGCGCAATTACGAGAGGGGCAAAACTCAGCATTATGTGCGGAAAAAGAATAATAATTCGTGGACGAGTACAGCCCGTCTGCTTTTCAGGTGATAATGGGGTTTTCCTTTCAGTTCCATTGTAACAGCCGGCCGTCTTCGGCAGATTTGCACTGCAGCTCATTATACCACTGGGGAGGATGTCGAAGAATTCGGGATGAAAAATTCGAGAAAGGAGGAATATAAAACAATGGGAAGATTTTCTATACACATAGAGATAGATATTCATGTTATTATTTTTAATTAGATTCATTCCTGAAAACACTAAATATAACAAAATTGCATATATATATTTTAACAAACTGGATATACCGTTTAATTGTCTCTGATAATCGAAGTAACAGACTTCTATCATCGTAAATGTCAATGAAGTTGAAAATTGGCACTATCTAGAAATCTTCCAGCGTTTCTATGATCGGAGAATGTTGAAATGGTCGTTTCTTTGTGCCATGGTAATTGTCCAGTTATAAGACGGTAAATAAGCAACGCATGGGTAGGAAGGGATTAATGTATATTTGTCACTTCATAAGATCGACTCAATCATATCATGCTAGGCAATAAATTGCATTTTTGGCAATAATTATTTATTCTTATATATTCATCTTTTCCATTGCGTATCATATTAAAAGGATGGATATTTGTACAAAGTAACATGGTAAAATATAAAAAAAAGGTCAATATACCTAAATTAGGGATACTATAAAAAAGAAGTGCAAATAAAACAAAAAACACAATCCTCAAAAGGAGCAAAAAGCAAAAAAAAATGCTGGAATTAATCTACGATAAGTGATCCACTTTTTCAAGCCAAATTCTACAAAGGCATGTGCAGTAAGAAAATTACAATACAGTGGCTTATAGTTGTCCCATCGGAACTACTACTTGCCATTGGCCTACAAGCATTTCTAAGCCTTTGTATGCATGCGCTGTCTACTACCGTTTTAGAACTGCCTATTGTTAACCCGGTATTACTCTAAGAGCAAGATGATATGATGATCGTATTGAAAGTCAGGAGAGTTTCACTTTTCTCGAATAACTAAATTGCGGCGGGCCTTTGACCACTTTATTTCTTTCTTCCAAATAAATGTGTAATTATATATATATATATATATATATATATATATATATATATATTAGTGATTTGATTTATGATTGATGAAGAGGAACAAAAATAGGTAAGTCATATGTGATTTATTCAAGCTAAAAGAATGTAAAAATAAACAATTGGTTTATGTGATCGTTGGAGTTTTATTATTATTATTATCAAATAGGATCAGAATAGGCAATCCATGCTTTTTTGTTAGTTTTATCGCTTATTTGAGAAGTCAAGTATGGGTAGCACAGAAAATACACAAATATGGGGAAAAAAGATCAATACTTTTTTTTATTCTTCGCTAAATTTCCCGTTTAAAGATATTATTTCGAAATTTACAAAGCTGTTAATTCGAAACTTAAAGGGGTAATTTTGTGAGATTCTGCTTCAAGTCATATAAGATTTCATAAAATAATAAAATGAGTGTTTAAAATATTTTTATTGCCGGCGTCCTGGCCCAGAGGTAGCGCGTCTTCTTCGTGATCTGAGCGTCCCAGGTTTGTGTCCCCGTCAGGGCATGATTGTTCTGGTATGTTTCATCTATGAGGTATATGAGTGGGCCCTCCCCCTTGTTAAAAGGGACTGCGCAGTCGGATGCTATGTGTATCATCTTCATAGGAGCTACATGTCAGACTCCTGTTCTGGGCTGCTCAGACAACCATACACTCAAAAGCTACTGCACCTCATCTTCCGCTGTAAAGCGGATAAGTTATAATCACTAAACCACATACACTCATGCAAAAAAATAGGAAAAATTCAAAACTGGTGATATGGATGTGAAAAATTTCAGTCAACGAAAATAACGAACTGCAGACGTTTGTTTGGTTTTGAAGCTCGTCAAATCTAAATACAATAGGACAATTAACATTATAATATTAAAATGTTTTCGTCACTTTCAAGTTATTGCCAAAATCCTTTAAAAGAGAAAACCAGGAGCACATTGAATTAAACTTGAAATGATATAATCACATAGTTTTATTACATAAGTGCTTAAAACTAAAATATGTTTAAGTGCATCATTTTCTTTTCAACTACACTTGAATAAAACTCAAATCTATTCAATTTTGAGAGAAATACCTGATCAGAAGTCACCATATTGTCAATAAATCACAAAAAAACCTCTATATCAGTCTTAAAACTGTAATATACCAGCTTTTCCTTGTAATCCAAGACTGGACTTCAAGATGTTTGGTTTACTTTCGCCAAAAAACCCCAGAAAAGATGCTTCTTATTTATTTCTTTGCAGACGACAACATCCCAAACCTTTTCCAAATGCCGAGTGCATCTGGGAAAACGACATCGAGGTTCCCAGCAGTTAAATGGACGAGCGCAAATCCCAGAGCAAAACAATATCGACATCTCAGCGAGGGAACATTGCATTAACCAACCGGGCCAACAGTTAAAGGGAATTCCCACCAATAACAGTTTTAGTCAACGATACATAAAGCAATAGCAGTCAGCGATTTTTCGGGTACAAGTCCAATGGGAGAGAAAAAAGTCCGGATCGTTTTACTTTTTTACCGTAATCCAAGAGTCCACAAAATAGCCCCTTTTGCTAGGTCAGAGCTTACTTAAAAGATCGTGGTTGAAAGACGATATCGAAATAGATACAGGATGCGTCTCTTTTATTGAATAGACTTTATCTCCCCCCCCCCTCCTTCTACTTTTTTTTATTTCTTTTTACTTCTGCATCTTTTCCTTCTCGAGCGAGAAGTGTCTGAAATATCAGGTTTCGCCAGCTCAGGAAGATGATTGTTGGTTTCTGTTTCTCCAGCGTGGCGGAGGATTTGAAGTAAATTCCCAGAAAAGAGAGGGCAGCATTATATTTCTCACAGAAGTAAAGAAGGGACTGGTGGTTGGAAATATGCAAAGAACGGTGGATTTTTGTCTTTAAAGGAGCCTTTGAACAGGGCTTATGTATAAAGGAATAACTAGGTCTCAACTGTAGAATCAAATTTTGAAATTTATTATAAAACTTATGCAATTCATTTAAAAACGACACGTGAATTGTATTCGGTGACGACTTGAACGTCACAACAGCAGAGCTGCAGCACCACTAAACTTTTTTTTAAAAGTTAATTTTTCTTCTTTTTTTATTGAATTTTCTTATTTTTCCAATTTGAAAAACCAATGTTGTTTATTTAATTCGTCAGCAGGATAACCCGTGACGATAATGAAAAATCCCCAAATAAAAGAGAAAAATAAATTAGTAGGAGATTATGCGCACCCAAAAGATAAAAGTAATCATTTGCACTCCTTGAATTTAGAATCGCTCGAGCTGCAATCAGAGTAAACTCGGCTCGCAACACTGATAATTTTCTCCCTCCTATACAAGGATTTTTTTTATTCTAAAGGGTCTACCTCACCTTTTTTTATTCTTTTGTTTTTCACATTGAATGTTTAAAAGTTTTAATGCCAATTATTGTTGCCTTGGCAGAAACGCATATGCTTTATATAATATTCATGCCGACGTCCTGACACAAAGGTAGCGCGTCTTCCTCGTGATCTGGCCATCCCGGGGTCGAGTCCCGGTTCGGGTATGGTTGTTCTTCTGTTCTATCAGTGAGGCGAGTGAGGCCCCCCCTGTAAAAAGCGGCTGTGCAAGCGAATGTGATGAGTGCGTAACTAAAGTCGTACTCTTGGAGCTAGTTGGCGATAATTCAAAAGACTTTTATTTCGGCTTAAATCCGCTGATGCATCAGCGGGCTTGTCCATGACAAGTGCCATTAGAAACAACAACCGAATATTCATTTTATTTTATAAAAGGTTACTTTTTGAAAAAAAATTAAGAATAATCCTCAAAAAAATCATGAATAATCTTCTTAAATGCTATTCAGATGAGAGTCAAGCTGTGTCCTGTCAATGTTATTATTTTATGAGAGTCAAGCTGTGCCCTACTAAGATTAATTGGGGCCCGGGGCAAAACTTACTTCGAGACCTCTTTTTGGGGCCCCTTTTGCTCCATTACTACAGTAATAAAGAATGTTCATGATAGAAGGAAGCTTAAAATAAACTTTCTATTCGATTTGGGCTCCTTTTTTATGTGAGGGTCCGGGGCAACTGCCCAGGGATGCCCCTGCCCAGATCCCAGGGGTGTAGTATCATTAATTATTATATTTAAAATAACGATTACTGTTGCAAATTATTTATTACATATCTTATTTGATACGGATTGAATTGTTACGTCAACATTCATAGAATTTCCTATTGACAAATGTACAAGGAATTTATTTCATGGATATTTATTATGTTTGAACTAAAACAAACATTATAAGTGGATTAAAAGTTTTAGATATATGCGCTTAAAATATTTTTTTTAAAAAAGTTGCTAGTCACTATTACTAATTTGTAAGTTGAAATGGCGCCACTGACTATATAGTACAGATAATGTTGTTCTGTTTACAGCTAAGACGATTGCCGTTCTAATGAATGAAAAGATATTTTATCTCCTCCCTTAGCTAAATTGTGAGACTAATCACTTTAAATCATGTCCCCGAGGCAGATGCACTCCATTACCATAAGTGTGATGACTAAGTTTCTGGGAAATGTTGGAAGATAAAGAACAGATAACTCATTTACGCGATGCTTAGATGGTTTATCATTGATAAAGTGAAATAAAAAAAAGTAATCCGTCTATGTGATGGTAAAATTTATCGTTGTCGATGTCAATTTGTCGATATAAAATTTATCGTTGTCTGTCGTTGTTGATGACAGAAGCAAAAAACAAATCAACCTAGAGGACGATTAAAAACAACGAGAGGATTGAAAGTATATATTTTCAATTCCTACTATAAGTTCACACTCTCCCTTTTATATATTTCGTGCAAATTTTCAATCGTTAATAAAATATCTTTTATTTATCTACTCAAATTATATATGTAACCGTAAGCAAAACTAGTTACCGTTGGGCGCCAAACACTATTCCTGCTAGGGAAAAACAGAACTCTTAAAGAAAGAAGCTAAATTTACTTAAATCTTTTTAATAAACATTAAAGGACATAACACACAAATTACAATACACTGACATACGATTAATACAAACAATTAGTTAAAAGTATAATAATCGGGGGAAAACATCATGTTTACTCCATGACTCCAGAACACAGACTGAAGTTTTGGGAAGTGACCGCTAGGGGCGAGCTGGAAAAGTTGTCCTGTTACATATTATATATATATATATATATATATATATATATATATATATATATATATAAACTTTTAGTGGATGACCTGATGTTAATATAGTTTTTTCAAATATTAATTCATTTATTAAATTTAATTAATTTTTAATTCTTTAAATAGAGTTTAAACAGTTTGTACTGAAAATTGAAATTATCAGGCAGTAGCTCAATCGATAAAATAAGAGGAATTCAGTATTTTTTCCGCGAAAGTTGAAACTTGCGAGCTCAATTCTTGCGAAAATCAATCATTTTTGATCAATTATTTATATTAATTGTAAATATTTTTTTTTAAAAAAATGCTGTTAAGTCTTAAGTAGGAATTATCTTTACATATTACTTGTTTTAGTATAAGAGAATCTTTAAAATCAAAAGATATTTAATGTTTGGCATCCCATCATTTTGAAAAGTCCTCCTTCCCCTGAAATAAATGGAAGAAGCAATCTAAATTCTATGACAATATTTAAGAGGGAAGGGAGTATCTTCTCAACTTGTGTAGCAAGTTAATTTGTTTAAAATTTGAATTCAAAATTTTTCGTGAAACCTTAGTTATTTATATAAAAAGGGGGGGAAACACAAAAAAAAACCCGTGGGAAAAACAAATTTTTAAAATGCGAGAATGATTAATTTAAAGTAAGAAATCGTAAATAAACTGGAAAAGGACGTCATTTCATTGATGCGACAAACAAAAAGCAATTGAATATCTCAAACAATACTAGCAAAACAAACCTCAAATGTCATGGGTCAGGTGATTCGCTATCTACCATTGAAAAAGCGAATATTTCTTGATTAAGTTTTTTTTTTTTTTGGATACACCACAAAACTCCATAAAAACAACAACATCAGGTTCTCATTTGATAAAAAAAAAAAAAAGGAAAAACACGTGCAAATTTTTTATATGTATCTGAAACAGTTTTTAAAAATTGGGTAAATCAAACTCAAAATCAATAATCAAATAATGTATTTCATTTAGATGCCTCTCCTTTAATAAATTTCATACATAACAATTCGACTGGATGTTCCGTCGCTTCGCAAAAAAAGAAAAAATAATAATGGCAGCACCCTAGATTTAGTAAATTCAGGGCTGTTACACAAAAACGCTGAATAAGATTGTATGTTCAATCACTTGTCTTTCAGCAGACAATCGAATTTGAATACCAAGAGGACTGTCGACGGAGGAGACAGACATTTATTTGACTGATCCTGGGGAGGTCGTCGGGTACAAATTGGAAAAGCGGGAGGGAGCAAGCACTCTGGGAGGTGTCAAAAATCCAAACAAACTCGGTTATGAGTGGCGGGGGCGCTCAATCAAGCCGCCGACGCGTCACATAAATGTCAGCGCCCGTTAGGTAAATGGGGGGAAGGGTCCAAAACGAAGTTGTCATCACTGGGAAGTCCCCTGACCAGCAAAGTGGAAGGAGCTGTAACAAGATTCAGGGGCCTGACTCCGGGAAACTGAAGATTTCTGGTCCCCATAGATTGCACATTCAATGGGCACGTTCTATTCTCACCCTACACCCTCCCGAGGGGACGGCCAACGCTAATACTCAGATGACGGTTGCCCACCACTTGAGCTGGCGAGGGTTGTGCCCCTCAATGTCCCGTTAGGGATTCTCCCCTAAAAGACGTGACGTTCTTTGGTGGCTTTTATTGCTGGGGTCCAGAAGGCAATTAGGAAGGTCAGCCCGTTCCTTCGGCTTTTACTGCTGATTGGGAGATAGCTGACTGTCGATTCTGGCATCGACAGTTCCATAAAGGAGAAAGAATCACACTGGGCAAAGAAATGCATGGCTTCATTACAGAGTCATTTAATAAAGATGCATTCAAATCCTCTAAATAATTCATTCAGATAAAAAAATAATATGCAATATTAATTATATTAAAATAATATTTAATAATAAAACATTCAGATCCTCAAATCTTCTAATTAAAATTGAAATTTGTATTAGTTTGTATATATATATTATTGTGACAAAGATTGAAAAATAATAATTAATCGAGGTTCAGAAACAGTATTCTACTACCATATTTGAATATAGCCATAAAATAAAATATTTGATTATTTGAATTAGATTATTATTAAATGAACATGAATAAAAATCTACTCAAAAGGAAACTGTTATTTCTTACACTAGCTTATTAGAAAGTAATCACGCAAAATAAGGTCGGAGGAAAGAAAATGTTTTTTCAAACTGTATTTCAATGACATTTGTTCTGAAATTTTAAATCCAGTGTAAATACTATTAACATTACATTTTTGCTAAAAATTTTAAGCCATTCATTCTGAAAATATATTTAGGATTGGGTTTTTTTTCGTTATATTAACATCCTGTTTTTAAAGCAGTCTAGGCTTATTTTGGGACGGAGTTCGTAATTCTGAGCCACTGTCAGATAATGAGGACAACATCTGAGCTGGAAAACCTTCTCCAAACTTACACAACACACTAGCGGGAAGTTGTTTGCCCCCCTCCAAAAAAAAAAAACGTAAATCAAATTTAGGGGGTAAAAAGGAAGATCCTTAAGGTAGATTATTTAATAATCTTGAAGCTATAATTTTTTGTCTGTTTTTCACGATTCTGCAAATGTAAATTGACTGCATTAAAATAAAAATGTTAATTTTCTGAAATAGTTGAGGATAAAAATTAACAATTAAAATTTAATAATGCAAAACAGTGTCCATTTTTTTAATTATCAATCACCTTTGGTTATTTCCAAAAATTTTTTTTTCTTACCTCCACTGAATTTAGTTTTATTTGAAGTGATTATCTCGAGAGGAATAATAAAATCGTTATAATAACATTAATAATAAAGGAATCGTAATAATAACAAAATCAACCAAAAAATGAATTGCAAAAAAAGTACATCTGTGTGAGGAAATATTTAGGAAAAAAGTTATAAACAAAAGGGACAGGCATATACGTATTAGTATTTTCTTTATATTTATTAATGCAGTGATGGCTTTTATGCTCGAAAGGATGCGGCGCAACTGACATGAATAGCGTCTCAGAAACTTCCGGTTGCGTGTTTCGTTTTATTTCAAAAATTATTCAAGGCTGTTTCGTTTTCACTTTTTCGCTACATGCCTTCATAAAGGAATTCACTGGGAAGCAAACAATTTTTTTCATCTCTAACTGCTCAATTAATAATCAACTTCCGCATCAACGTAACAAAACCTTTCCAATAATGCGGTTTTGAGTTATCCTGGCAGCGAATCTGTGGATAAATATGGCAGCTTATCTAGTTTCAGCTGCTGCATTTTGAACACTTCCTATATAATAAGCACGTGATAACAAACAAAAGAAATAATATTAATTATTTCGTAAATATTTGATGGAGAAATGCATAATAGAAAATTATATAGCTTAGATTCATTAAGTTAAATAATTACTAAGATATTTTAATTATTTCTACATATCTATATTATAGAAACTGAAACAAAAAAAATCAAATAAACTGCAAATAGGGAATATTTATGAACCAGTAAATAAAAAATAAGTACAGCATAGTACAATAAGTGAGCAAAAATGCACCAAAACAAAGAAAGGAATAAACTTATATCAATATTAATTTAAATACCATGCTTTAATATGCTTTCATCTAATAAATTTTTCTCTTAACTTTAATATTGTAATGTCAAAAATCTATTTATAAAATGTGGCAAATTATTGAGAGTAAATTATGTTTTCAGTAGGGATTGATTATACTCAAAACTATATAAATAATGTAGAGGGATACTTTGCAACAAATTATAAAAGTCTGAATATTTATCAACTAAATTCGAAAAGTGGTTTTTATAAACTAATAAGGCCTTTGTCATTAAACAAAAGTAATAATATTAATTTTTTTATTTTAAACAAAATAACCATTTTTTTAAATTTTATTATGACAAAAAATCAATTCATCTTCTATTTCGCAATACAAAAATTAGTAAGTAAAATTTTTTTAAAAAAATGCTATTGGCAATGCAAAATAACTATTTCTGATTTCATTATGATAAAAATTTTATTTCCCTTCAATTTAGCAAAATAATAATAATAATAATAACTAATGCAAAGCAGAAAAGAAAAAGAAATTACTGCGAATACAACTAAGATTCTCTTGTTATTTCAATATAAAAGTTTATTGCTAATGTTATTACTGATCCACTAATAGAAGATAATAATCTAATGTTTAAAACTGTAAGAGTTATTTTTCAATACTGCACTAAATTTATATCTAAAAATGCAAAGTGAACAATTATAATCCCAATCAATTCAGAGATAATAATATTCTGATAATAAAATTCCAAATAATTTAAAACATTCCTTATAATTTATCATGCATTAATATTTCAATCCTTTGAATTAGTTTAGTATTTATTTTGTTATGACCTTCAATTTAGCAAAATAAAAACTAATGAGAAAGCTGGAGTAAAAAAAAAAATGCTGTAAAATCCAGCAAAAGATGCTCGTGGCATTTGAATACTAAATTTTATTACTGATGTTATTACTGATTTACTAGTGGAGGATAGTAATCTAATATTTAACACTGAAAGAGTTATTTATCAATACCGGGTTTCAGTACTCCAAATTTCAGAGATATATACATTTAAAGTGTTTTTTATAATCAATCATGAAATAAAATCCAATCATTTAAAATATTTTAGTATCATTTTAAAATTCCAAGCTTTGATGCGTAGGAAAAAATTTCTCAGTTGGTTTCAACTACCCCCCCCCCATAGAATTTTGCGTCCACATCACCCGTCCTAAAATATCTGACCCTCCTGAGTACACTAAAATACCTTATTGGGCCTATTTCGTTTCTCCCCTTCCATAACTTTGCGAAGGGAATGGCAACCTCTGACCATTCCTTCAAATTTATGGACGTCCCCCGAACTGACCAATCAACGGCGTGGAAGACAAGTGTCTTCCTCTGCGAATCCGGAGTGTTCCCCGAAGCCGGACCAAATGTCCAGAACACGCGGTGGGAATGGAAAAAATTGCATCGCATAACTCATGCCTTAGATGAGACTTCTGTACACAAGACCGAGGGGCGATTGGCCGATCCGTCGCAAAGTGGTCTGAGGTCCCTGCTGTTTATATTCGGAAAAATACGATCATTCGTTCGTCTTTTAATCTGTCTTAATCGACAGTAAAGGAATGCGATAAATCCTGAGAAAGAAATCTTTTCTACATCAAAGCTCTTTAAACTGTTATTTGGAGCTATATAATTTGATTTTGTTGGCAATTTGGATTTTTTAAATAAATTTTCTAACGATTTAATGATAACCCTTTGTACTCCGATGGTGCCTCTGATTCAAAATTTAAGATAGCACATCATTTTAACGTTTTATTTATTTATTTCTCAAATTTAATTCTTAAAAATGCCTACATAACGGTTAAGAGATGTAGATTCAATCTGTAAAGAAAATTGACTTAAAAGAATTATGTATATTTATTTTTCATAGCAATAAATAAATCTTTGTATTAGGCGAATATTTTGCATCTAATTATTTTTCGGAGTGCAAAAGGTTAAATGCCGTCTGAGGTAAAATTATAAACTAAAAAATGTGAGTTCATTTAGCAAGTTCGAATTTATATCAACAAGCTTGACAGTTTAGTGTATGTCTCTGAAAATTCAAAATGTAATTGTTTTTATCTTATCTTTATCAATAATTAATTGTGTATTTAAGTTAATGTGTGTGTGTTTGTTGGCGTCCTGCTGAGCCCATGTTGTATCTTAAAAAGTTGCCAAAATTGGCATAGATATATTTTGGTAGTAAAATTATGTATTCTTGATATATATTTTTTTCAGAAACTCGACTAGATTTTTAATTAATTAGAAAGGCATAGAACATTCGACGTTTCAAAGCGATAACTTCGAAACATAGAGCAGGAAAAGATTTTATATTAATTTGAAATTTAATTTCCGATAATTTCCATTTTAACATTCTGAAACTGGGATCCGTGCGATTATATTCTCTGTTTAACAAAATCAGTTTTAAGTATAATTTGTAAGAATGTTTTCCATTGTTGTAATGAAGTCCAACCAAATTTTTTTCGTTCATTAAGCAATTCAATATTTTTTTTCTTCCTATAGTTGAAGTTGTAATATAAAATCTTCTACGTACCAGCCATTTATTTATTTATTTCATTAATAATGAGTTTATTTTCTTAATGCAGATTTTTATTTCGTAATTTTTTGACTGTAAAATAATTGCCAATAAGATCTTATTTCAATCGTAGCGAATAATATAAGAAAATGATTAATGGTTTGTCTATTTCGGAACAAATTTGTTCTTTTCTATTACTAATCTCCCAATTTCATTTTTATTTTAACACTTTTTAATTTCATGCTTCTATTTCTTAGTGTAAATATAGATTAAAGTCATGAAATTCTAAACTCATTTCATAATTAAACTGATTTTATTGAAATTCCATTCATAATTAAATTGATTTGATTGAAATTTTCCCCATAATTAGATTGATTTGTTTTAAACTCCATTCATAATTAAACTGATTTCATTGAAACAACATTCATAATTAAATTGGTTTGAATGAAATTCCATTCATAATTAAATTGATTTGAATGAAATTGCATTCATAATTAAATTGATTTGAATGAAATTGCATTCTTAATATAATTGTAAAGTGCATCCGGCATATGCAATTCTCTCTTGCGATCTTATTTCAAAGTAACTAATCCACTGGAGAATTGCCTGAATTTTGTTTCATTTCTATTTTAAGGTTCATCTCATCAACTTCATTTACAATTCATATTTTTTTTAAAAAAATTAGAAGGCAACACACACAAACGCACACACTAAATGAATATTCATACTACTTTAAAATTGTAGGAGTTAAATGCCTATAACAATACATTTATTATTATTATTATTATAGAAATCATAGAGAAGAAGAATACAATGGAATTTATTTATATTAACGTCCTATTTTAAAGCAACACTAGGGGTCTTTGGGACTAACCATGTAATTTTGAACCACGATCGGCTGACAAGGACGACATCTGAAACAGCAACCCTCCTCTTCACACCTCACCACACCAGAGTGAGGACGTTTGGTCTTGATTGATTTAACGAGCAACATACCTCCTTTCTGGACGACTCTTTAGTGGAATCGGACCTCGAACCGAGACCTTACCACCGAGACCACTAGTACAAAGGAATTCAATGATTTGAAATACTCTCAATAACTAGCCATCAATCTAATCGTCAAACTTGAGATAAGAAGGGGAAAAAAAGAGGAGGAGGAGGAAGAAACTCAGGTATTAAAAATTATTCGATTGCTGAGTTATCTTGAGTTAATCTTCATCGTTTACAGTTTTTTTAACTCCTCATCGCTGGACATACGAACATTATTGGGAGAAAATCCTACCGAAAACTTTTTTAATTTCTTGAAAACTATTGGCTTCTACCATTTTATCTAAACCTCCATTTTTTACCGGCGTATCATTCAACTGATCGAGAGCTTTATCATTGAATTTTATGAACCCTCTTTAAAGAACGCTGTTTGAATTTTAATACTTCTGTTTCTAATTGACCATATGCATGGCGCAGTATGGCCTTTTTTGGCTCTTGTGCCAATAAACCTAACAATCCAATCCAATCCGATCCGCTAACGCATCAAAAAGATATCTAAATTAGTATTCCATGTTTTTTTTTAAACATTACTTATAAATGTACACAAAATCTTGAAAGAAATTCTCACAAAAAATAATATTCTCCCATTTGAAGATAATATTCAGCACATTAACCAAAAAAAGTTTTATTCAGGGCCAATAAAGATTCTTGAGCGCCGTTCATCATTGTCTTCACGTCCCCTTGACTTGCACTCGTCTCCCCTGCAGTCCACCAGGGTGGCAATGGCTCCTTCAGAAGACATCAGAAATGTTTTCATCAGAAGGGGCAAGGCAATGTGAGTAGGGCACGTGCAGGAGACTTTGAAAAAGCATCTTGCTACCATTCCCAGACATATATAGATATACGACCAAGCATTATGGCGCTTCTGGTGAGACCGCAATTTTTCACGTCGCTTAATTTCACTCTCCCGCTTTCTCACCGCCGTTTCTTGAATTATAGGAAATGAAGAAAAAAGTTGAAGAATGACATTTCATCCATTTGATTATATGGCACTTTCTTCTTCTTTTTCATCTCGATCCCTTCGTTTTTGTATTTCCCTTGGTCAACTAGTAGCCCAGGGGATTAGCGGGCGAAATTGGTGGCCGCTCTGTTATTTGACAAAAGCCAGCTTCTCATCCTAAAGAAGAGAATTTTATTCCTCCACGTTTTGTTTGTTTGGGCTGATTAGAAGAGGCCACCTCGGTCGACTGTGCAGTTTCCTTCCGATCTTTTCTCTTTTCTTTTCTTCGACTGCGCCGTCTTGAAATAAACCAATTGTAAACTTTTTTTCTTCTGTTTCTCTTTTCTTTCATTGGTTTTCAACAACTTAGTTTTTGCTTTTTTTTTCTTCTTCCCTGTCAGAATTTTCTCATTTTATCTGTTCCATTTGGACACAGTTACAGTGTTATTTCGTTCAATTCCTTCTAAAGCAATTGCAATTTCCATCTCAATTTGTTTAGATGTTTCGCAGTTATGTTGTTTCCGATGATGAGTTTTTCCAGGAATAGCTTCCTGCGCACCCCTTTAAGAGATAATTCTTTTAATGGCGGAATATCGAACCATTTTCGGATTTAGGATATGATCATCGTCACAAAAATGAATTTATTTACATTATAGATTTCTTATTAGCTCGGGACTTATTTTTCTACGTTTAAATCTTCATGAAGGGACGTATTTTTAACTCTTTAAAATAGAATAGAATGTTTCCTGAATCACCGATATAAAAGTATCTAATGCAAATTGCTCAGTTTTTAAATCTCTTAATGAAGAAAGTATATTTTAACGCTTATATATCTATGTGCAATGATATCTTAAACTCTAATTTCAATTGTAGTTAACATCCAAAGTTTTGCTTTAAGTTTCATCCATATTAACTTCATTCTGAAATGCCTCTTTTTTCCTGATTCCATTTCCCTTTTTTTATTTAATAAATCAAATGAAGCTATGTAAAAATAATACGCCAAAGATTCTTCGTGCTGAATGAAGAGATAGGAATTAATTATGAGAGATTCTTCTGGATCTCAGAGCTTGTCTTGTCGAGGTCAGTTCAAGGTCAATTTGTGTAAGAATTCTTGTCAAAATTAGAACAAGTGTATAATGTACGAGAATCTCATGGTATATAAGACCAGAGATAAATGTTTCGTTTCTTTTTACGCTCTTTATGTCTAGTTGTGTTTTTTGTGCCGCGCTGCTTGTAAATAAGGCGAGTCTCTCGAGATGGATTAAAACAAAATAATAAATTCAACCTCTCTTTCTGATTTCGGCCACGACTCACTTCAGCTTCAATTCAAAATTAATATGGATTAAAATTATTATATTATATTAGAAATATATAACATACACACAAATATATAAACTTCTTTCTTAAATATTTTAAAATTGAGCCACTATATATTAGATACTTTGATATAATCCAGTATTCTTGAAAGAGTTAAAATGGAATTTAATTTTTGAAGATTCCAATACGAATAATTTTCACACGAATTCAATTTTGACTGTTCTTGATTTAAAAATGCTAATTTACAAATTTATTGAATTAATTTTATCATCTTCGTGTAAAACATTAATGAAGTAAGCTCTTATTTTTCTAATGGATTTATTTTAAAAATTGCAATCATTTGTTAAAATAATATAAAAATTTTCCGTTTGAATGTTTTTTTAAACAGGTTCTTCTAATTTTGAGTACATATACTTACAAATTCAGCCAAATAATGTCTCTAATTTTTTATCGATTAAAATATCTCTGATGCGCATAATTTTTTTTTCTCTCTGAATGTTATAAAAGTTGAAAATTTCCCATTTTTTGTAATAGCTAAATGATTGGAACAATTACAATTAATAAATGTTTGAAATTATTGATTCAGATATACTAAAATAAGGTTTCTGAAGGTCGAGTAAGGTTAGTCGAGCAAAATTTCTGTTTTCGAATTCTTGAATACTTGTCAATAAAAGGAATAAATCTGGATTCAAAATTTCGTAACGATCCATTAAATCGCTAATATGAAACTAACACTTTTCATTTAGGTTTCGATCAATATTTTATTTCTAGTTTTTATGACAAATCAAACATAATGCAAATAAAAAATAAAAAAGAACGAAGATACAAGATGAATATATTTTCAGCCAAGGAGCAGTTTTACGATGATCTAAAAAGATGTTGGTTCCTTCAGACGGAGATAAAGAAGAATACTTTATTACTGTCAAATGAAATATCCAGGCGCAGCTTATAGGTTCAATTCCAGATCAAGATAAACTAGTTTACGTTTTCTCAGATTTGTTTTTGGTGGATAAATCGACTTGAATTTCCATTCACATCTACATGTTATAAAATGCAAATAAATTTATCGAATCAAAATTGATGTTAAATCGATAGTAATATTTGAGTCCCTAAGAGACACATTGAAACCTTATGATAAAGGTCATTCTGTCTAGACATATGAGAATTTAAAGTGTGTAAAATCTTGCGCGTCTAGGCTGAGTGAGTCAATATCGATAAAAAACGCGTTATTTTAATACTACCGGCAAAATTAAGTGTTCAAAAGGTAACAGTTAATAAAATATATATTGATATTAACTTTGAAATAAGATATTTAATGCATTTTAAGTTTAAAAAAACACAAGAGTAGATTTTATTATTCTCATTATGAACAGTAAAGCATCGATCCTACGTTTCTTATTTATACATCAATTACATTAATAACAATGTACTTAATTTATTCATGGGAAGAAAAAAGCTGAAACGTGATTCTACATAGTATAAGGATATCATATACATAATCTTTAGTTTATATGATAGAGAAGAAAGGAAGTTTCGTAAAGTGCAATAAGGAAATTCTTTTTATTAAATAATTATAATTAATATAAATAATTCATCAAAAAATTATACCTAGTAAAAACAAAATTAAGTTCGTATTAGTTGAAAATATATCAGAACAGACTCATAACACAATCAGAACGCACTGAATTTTCGACGCCAATTGAGGTAACGTATATGCGTGAATTTTCTACGCCAGTTAGAGTAATTCAAAACAAATTAGAAATTTTTAATTTGCTTTATTCAGGATTATTTTAATTCGATAGTGCTTCAAAATCAATTGGAAAAATCGATTCATTAACAATGTTTAATTTTAAATGCCTCAAACATTAAGAAAATAAATCGAATCGTTTGAAACAATCGGCCGAAAACATGTTAAGCCTACCTCAATAGCTTGGGGATAAAACAAACTGAATTCTCTACTTATTTGTTTGTGAGGAACGGAGATTTTTGGCGAGAAAGTAAGTTTTTAAAAAATAAATGAAAAAATAATGACTTAATGTTTGAAAAAATTGTATTGACTTCAAATGTCATCCCCTATTAGGTTTAAAAAATTTATTTGAACTTGAGCAGAAGAATGAAAAGTATTTTATTGCAAAATTTCGAGAAATAGTTCAAAGTTTATTGAAACGTTATTTAATAAACCTCGACAAAAAGTTAAAACAGTTTGAAGGCATCACACATGTTTGCATCAAGAGGTTATATGAGTAATTTCCTTAATGAAACTTTTCCAGTCCAGTGGTTTGGTGGAGACAGAACACTTTCATGACCTCCACATTCCTCCAATATCACACCACCTGACTTCTCTGCCTATGTCACTGAAATAAGAAGTTATTTAGAAACCGCAGAGATTCGTATAGTAGACGAATCAAGAGATCGAATCACTATAAAATCACTACGTATGGAGGAAACTGAAAACCAAACGATATTCTTGTTGGTGCTCATGCTGAATTGTATTTAATATAAGGAATTTTGAATTGCTAATAAAAACTTAGTAAGTCTTTTTTCTCTATGTGTTATTACGTATTATTTATAACAAATCTTCATCAAGAGAATAATGCATTAAGGAAATTACTCATATAACCTCTTGATGCAAACATATGTGATTTCATTTCAGTACTGATTCATTTATTAACACAACACTGATTAAATACTTCGCTTCAAAGTCTCAAAAGGAGAAATTCTTCGTTTAATATGATGTTTCCTCGTTTTGTGATCGGTTTCTAAAATATTGTGAGCCATTATGCCAATATAATGATATCTGAATTATTAAAAAGCTCGTGAATCAATAGAAGACAAATCATCTGAAGCTAATTTAAATGAATGTAAACGCGTTTTAATGAATATTATATTAATGAATAAAAATATTACGTCTCCCGTAAATGGCGTTATCAATTCGATACAAAGAACTTCTTTTGTTCGGCAAAATACAGGTGAAAAAATACCCTTCATTTAAATTAATTTATTATATGCTTAATTCTCACAAATAATCAATGCATAAGTAGACGATTAAATACTTTTTTAATGAAACTTATTGCATGTGCATGAATTAAATGTATCTTGTTACATAAGATATGCAATGAAGGCAAGTTTTTTCTCCCTTTTATTATAAATATTCTCTTTTTAAATTAATTATTTTTCGATATATAGTTATATACTTGCACCATCTTAACAAAGTTTTAAAATTATTACTTTCAAAGCAATCGTATTAGTAGAGTTAAATGTATGATAGTTAAAATTGTAAATCAAAATTCTGATTAAATGTTTCTTCGTCAATACGTTTCTTAATTAACGTCAATTCTTTGAAAGAAGTCTAACGGATACTTTATAGTATAAATCATTTAAATGATTTTTGATGGGAACAGTTTTAGGGATATTAAGCTCCAAAGAATCGAAAAGTAAAACTTCCCACCCATTATTTCCATGCATTATTTTGGTTGACATTCTCCAAAGATATCTCGCTTCGACAGATCGTCAACTAAATGTCAGACCAATAGCAAAAAACCCTTCAGCGAACGCATTTCAGGAATAACAAAACTCGGATTGAATGTGGTGCAATTTAATCTCTAGAAAAGTCAGCGAAAACAAAACAAAAGATGGGGGGGGGGGGAAGCCCTTGCTTTTTAAGCCGAAAGCCGAGTAGAATAAATCACATCTATACGCAGCAGTCCCACCAGCAGAGAGAGAGAGAGGGAAAAAAATCCCTTGGAGAGTTTGAAATATGTTTATGAAACCGGAATTGAAATCAGAAGGAAAGCAGTGCAGAGAGCAGCCACAATAGAGGTCCGATTTGGCGAACAAAACTCCTTAATCTCGCTGCATACCACCATCACGCGCGATGGAGAAAAAAGAAGAAAAGAAAGAAAAGGGAATCGGAGAAAAGTTTTGCATAACTTTAGTTGTCTCTTCCTCTGCTGGATTATTCGATATTGGAAAGGGAGAGGGTATGTTTTGAGTCACGCTTGGCTTCTAATCCCACGCCATGGGCATCAGAGAGATATGGAATACGAAAAGGGAAGAAGTCTTAAGACCATAAGCAAACAGTAGGGACCGGAACTTCCTTCCACCAGGGTTACCGGCCTCCAGTGCCAGTGGTGAGCAGAATCTGAAACATAAGCCATGGTGCCCTCCAACTACAGCAGAATGATACGAATATTTCTGGATAAGAGCTGCAGTTAATAAATGACAAGTTTCCTATACGAAACGTATCTATTGATGCATCCATTTCAATGCAGGATTCTTGTATATTGGTGTTCATTTAAGATGATATTGAGCGGTATTCTTCCTTTGAATATGCCATTAACTATTTAAATGCATGTCATTAGGTACGCCATTGTAAATATATGTAGAATTCAGCACTGTACCATTAAGTATTTAAATTCGTATGTTTGAGTGTCCTAAATTTATGTACCACTTGTTTTGGCGCAGCATGGTCAGTTTTGGCTCTTGCGCCATAAAACTCTAAACATCCATCCATCCATCCTAAATTTATGTACTTTTTAGATAGCCTTTCTACTTTTTTCTTGTTCTTTGTTTATTATATTTTTGTTTCAATTTCATGAACCTATGAAATTTTATTCTATTTTCTCTCCAAAGCTGAAAACTCAATGAAAGTTTATTAAATAACTTTTAAATCAAGGCCAGTTTGGCAGTACTGAGGCTTTCTCCAGACTTTAAAGTTGGACATAGTATTCCTCTCCAACGATTATCAATGTTTTCAGATTTCTGTTGAAAGGTCAAGCAGCAAGAGTTATGGAAATTAATAAATGTAAGAAAATAAGTCAATATTAGAAATTCAGCGTAAATTTAATCAATCAGGTGGATAAGATAAAAATTAGAAACTTTTAATCGGAGAATTTTGCATCACTTTGCCAAAGAATGAGGAATTGTATAAGGTTCAAGTAAACTAATTAAATTATTATATATATACATATTCACACACTACATGTATATATAAGATATATTATATGTATATATAAGAGAGAGGGTCACAGAAAACCCTACCGAGTTCATCATATCAGTATCTTCTAGAATCTTATTATTTCTCTGTGGACAGATATTCATTTCAGATTTTTCTCCCTCTTAGCAAATGAAGCGAATCATATGAATTTCAAAGTTAGCAGTCAACTCGCCAACTTATGAATGGATTAACCTAAAAGGATTCTGAAAGTTGTCTTCCCTAACCGAATGAAATGAATTCCCAATGAAACCGCAGATATTGGGGTGAATGGTTAGGACCGAGGATCGAACTCTCAACATTAGGGTTTGTAGCCGAGTAACATAGCCACTGTACAAAAGTAATTACTAGTGTATAGCAGATATTATCTGGCTTATAAAGCTTCTACTACAATACTCTCCCACCAGTGAGTCGGTGGTGGTTATGTAAGTTATTTCTAATGCGCCTGACGACTTTTGTTGCCTTTAGAGGGCGTAAAAACAGCTGTAGAAAGTTGCTTATTCAGGGGCGAAGGCCAGCATTGTGGGTGAATGGTATGGATAGCCCTAGAATCGAGCTCAGAACATTAGGTTTTTTAGCTGAGTAACATAGCCTCTAGATAAAGATGACATGTCCGATGGATGTTATCTGGCTTATGAAGCTTTCACCACAATATCTTTATTACAAGTGTTTTTACTTAAGCATGATTATGGTGCGAAGACAGATGAATAAAATCCTAAATTCTTAGTCAATTTATTATATTTTGACCGTCATTTGCGTGGCTTATAAGAGAAAGATTTAGTAGTTTAGATGGAATAATGTAAACGTAATTTAGTACGTAATTAGTAGAAAATTTGATACAAAAAAAAGAAATAAGTTAATAAACTGATTAGTGAATTTAAAAATACTTGATACATTTTCAATCCATCAACTAGGGCATCAAAGAAATATAACTTACCAGAAATCCGGAATAAAATATGAAGTGAGTCTTTTCAGTTTATTACAAGAAATTATGATTGAAAGCGACATATACATAAAATTCTAACAGCCAAAAATATAAACAAGTTATCACATCAGCTACATTCCCATAAAGAAGCCACAAATGAAAAGAAAGCAATTCTGAATTACTTTTAAGTACAACAATGCGGATTTATTCGAATATTCCTGCTCAATAAATGTATAGTTGCAAAATCTCATAATCATACGAAAGCAAAGATATGCCATTGTTTGCTTCCCATTCATTGGGACGCAAAAATGTAATTTGTGTCTCTCGTCGGAAATTCAATAATATGAATTTATTTTCCTACTAAAAGAGGGATAAAAGTCCCTTCTCCATTTGAATTCCTCCAAAAATGAAGAGAAATATCGTGTTATCCCAGCCCGAAAATTAGTAACTTACACATTTATCGAACGTTCATTTTTTTTTCTCCCCCTAAAAGAATATAAATAACTTTCGAGTAAAATGATAAAAAAAAGTTTCGGCGAAAGAAAGTTTAAGCACCCGCATAGGACCCCCCCCCCCCCAACGCCGATATTCTTCCTTTCATTTTCTTACACAACCGATATTTTTACCTAGACTCGAGGGATGTGGGGGAAAAAAGGGAAGTAAAAAGGGGAAAAATTACTCTTTCAAAAAGTTTCGTTTAAAAGATGTATAATGAAAAATAAAATAAATTATAAATAAAAGGAGGAAAATTTTTCCTTTCCTTTCCTTAATCCTCCTAAGAATACTTTTTAATATAGCTTTTATGACTGCTTTGCATCGCTTCTCCCATTCAGCTGAACTGTTTTTCTTCTTATTTTGGTTATATTTGGTTTGCCTTGAAGAAGAGTGAAGAAGCGTTTGTTTTATTTGGTTATTTGTTCCTTTCGGTTATTTATTTATTTCATTTGAGTTTTTTCTTCCTTTTTTTTCATTTTTGGGAAAGAAATCGACAGAGGAGGAGTGGTCTTTTTGCAAAATGAATTTCTGTTTTACGAAATAACTTGGACCCAGGGTTGCTCCAGTTGAAAAGTGGGAAAACAACTGCTGAATCCATATTCTTTTACTGAATCACTCAGCTGTAGCAAAAAATTTCCAATGCTTGATTTCATTTAATGCGTATATAAAAAGTGGCATTAATAGTGATTCAATTTGCATATAAAATTATCTGAAAGTGTTTCAAACGACGTGCATTGTAAACATAAAAATATTAGAATTCAGGTGAAGAAGAATAGAGATGTTTTAGATAAGGGAATCCAAACAAGACCCTACCATCTACTGATAAGCCACAAGTAATTTTTTGTAAAATCAAGAAAAGTTCTAGTTTATATGTTTCGGTAAATAGGATTAATCCGGTGATTATATATAATAACCAGTATTTATGCATTATTACCACTAAATTTGGAGTGATTATGAATAATTATCAATTTATTACTTTTATTGTAACATATATAAGCATATTTACACAAATATGTGGTGTGGCCTTACAACCTTCATAAAGAAAAGAATCTATACACAGTATAGTACAAAATGAAGTCTCCTGAAAGCGTCTATATGTTGGAACCACAAAAAACTTGAGAAATGGTTAACGGATATTGGAGATATTTATACCATTTTGTAGAGCATTTATTGAGGAAGGTTTTAGTACATTAAAACCATATCAAAATAAAAAAAGGAGTGTTACAATTACGTTTATAACTTATCCACACATGCGCGAAAACCACAAACTGCGCATGTGCAAATAGCAAGAGCTGTAGTATGCATATTCGATACATTTCTTTATTTACGTCTGATTTTAAACTGCGATTCAAATCTCGTTAAGTGGAAAAAAAGGAAATACAGCCTTGAAATGTTCGCCTGTGTTTTGTCTACGGACATATATTTTTACCTTTGTAACAGTCTCAATATTTCTGAATGTGTGCTATAAAAGTTTTTGTTACTATTTTTGATAACTTCTAAATATATTTTTATGTTTCTTTGATGCTGCGTAACATGCCCGTGTCATATTGGGTGAAGGCATGACATAAATTTAAAGCTAATTTTTCTTCTTGGATGCTATGACACGGACAATGCCGTGCGGGTACTGATAGCAGTAATATAAAACAACAACGCATTACGCAAATAAGAGACTTGTGTCACCCCAAACTAACTCATCTATTAACAACTCTTTTTCGCTATGAAGTTTTAATTTAGATTATTTACGCATTGATTTCGCATCGATATCATTCATTTTCGTTTGTGAAAATATTTATTTTAATTCACACTATGTACCTTTTCGTGTGCTCCTTTTTCGGCCCGTAAAAATCTCTTAGATAGAGAACTTATGCTGTTCTTCTTAAGAAACAAAATTCATCTTCAAAAACAAAATTCGGAGTGAAAATGTTAATCTTTGGAATTTGAAAATCCATTTACTGGATTTCTAAGTGCTAGTTCTGACTGCTGGATTTTTTTAATCCGCTAATACTATATATAGGTTAGGACCTTCTCCAGTTTTTTTTTCTCATTCATTTCGAAATTTTAACATTTAAGTAAATTCGAGATGAATAATGATTACAAAAAAATGTTGCATGAGATGTTGCACTCAAATATTCTATACGACGAAATAAATTTCCATAAAAAATGCTTAGTTTTTTTTTTTTTTTTTTTTTTTTTACTTTCCGAATGCTGGCCCCGTTGAGCATGTGCAAGAGAAAAAAAAATTGTTTCTCTCTCCCTCCCCCTTCACTTTAAGATCGCATCAGTATCTTATCGCGTCTCCGGTTTTTTTATTCATTTAAATAAAATGTCTCTTAACTATTAAAAAAAACTGTATTTTTTTCATTGGCTTTATTTAACTGGCACTTTTTTGAGTAAAAGAAATAAATACAAAAACTAATTTTCTATCATTAATTTTTTCCACCATTTTTTTTAAATGAAGTATTTAATGCCATTAAAAAAATTGGCTCTTTTTATACATTACACCTCAAATTTCGTATCAATTATAAATATATAATTATAGAAAAAAATAGTCGCGAAATGCATGGAAAAAAAGAATATCTGTTACCTTGTGTTATTTCAGACACTATTTTCTTCAAATTAATAATATTATAAATGAAATGCTATTCTTACTACCATTTTTTTTTATTAATCAATCTTTAGAGACGAAAAAAAAATCTAAAAACTCTGATTTTTTATAAATAAATGTAAGGAATAAGAAGTTTTCGTAACATGCTCCGATAAAGTTTCATGAACTGAACTAATAAATGCTGTGGGATCTGAACCACTGATTTGTATTCATGGTAACAATTGATTGTATTAATGTATTTATACATAACTTTGATATTCAGAACTCTGCTGTGTTAATAAAATATTTTGCAGTAGGAATAAATTAAAATTAATTGGGTATAAAGACATCATCAAAGAAGTTAAAAATTCTTTTCTAATTCTTTTATTTATTGAAGCCATTAGATTAATATTTTTAATCTATGGAGGGAGAAGGAGGGGAAGAAAAAGAAACCTGATTAGATTAAAATCTTTGGGTTATTTCATTCCAATTCCATAGCCGAAATAATGAATACTAGACAAAATAATGAATAGTAAGTAGAATGACAATTATTTCGTAAAATTGTAAAGGTTACGCAGCTCTACTACCTTCACTTTTGGTACAACAGACGGCGTTACTATATTAACAGCAAGATATATTTCCCATGATTTTTCTTGGGATTATTATTAGATTGTATTTTAAGTAAGTGTCATGTACTTTTGTGTTTATCAATGTCTTGTCGTGTGAAATGTGGAACTTAGCAAATAATTAAATCTGTTCCTGAAATTCGACAATTATTTTAATCTACATCATTATAAAGTTATAAATAGTCGCATCAATCTACAGAATACTTCTATATTTTCGAGACGGGAATACATCGATATTGTCGGTGTTTTTATGCTTATTAGTGCTGAATACCAAGTTTTAACAGGGAGAAAGGTAATTACATTTAGTGAGAAGCAGATATCAAGAATTTATTAAGCATATTCACTTTTTAAAAGATAAAATTGACGTAATTTCCCTTAAAAGAACAAATTATATTAATATATTAATGCTATCCTAAAAAAATAAATAATATTAACAAACAATATAGACATATACCATATATATATATATGGTTATAATTATGAGTTTAATTTTAAAAAACAGAAAATGCAAATTTCAATAAATAATTCGCATTCTAACTCCCAGTTTTATTCAATATTTCTCGTTTCTAACATTTTTAAATCACGTTCTTTTGCAGATTATGCAATCGAAGTCATAATAATGAATCTAATTATGTTATTTTATGCAAAAAATTTTATTTCGTTAATTCATTTAAAATTAAAAATCAGGGAATTCTAAAATGCATATATTTTTTTGAGAAAAATTTTCGAATTCAATCAAAAACTTTTAATTCATAAAAAAAAACTGTATTTTTACATCAAAAAAAGGTACAACTACATCCTTAATTATATTAAAGAGCGGTAGATAGAAACACTCACGGAAATATCTTCGAAAAATAACAATTAGGTGCAACGCTTTCAAAAGTTCAGAGAAGTCCTCATAAATTGTATTATCATTTCATCTCTAATGCAAAAATCGATAACTGAATTTCACTCCTAATGTGTTTCGGCTCTAATAAAGCACTTAAGGGTGGTATGTGGGTTTTTTTCTTCTTCTTTGGAACACTTACAAACCTCGTTTCAATGGCATCGTCGAGAAGTTTGTTTTAGTAAAGGTGATTCATTGTGTTAAATATTTAACAGCTTCTAATAAAAATCTTAATTGTATTTCTTTCTTACATGAAATAACGGTTGATTTTTTTTCTTTTCGTAACTAGTTTAGTTGTGGTCACTTATGACACTTGCCATGAACAAGCCCCGCTGATACATCAGCATATTTTAAACCGGTTATCTGCGTCTCGTTTTACAAGTAGCGCCATCTAGGGCCAAGAGTACGACTTAGCTACATACACGTCACAACCCTTTTTAGGGGGCGGACTACATTTATGCAATTTCCTTCATACATCTCAGGTCGTAATTTATACCTGGAACAGAGAAAGATCACCTTTAATCCAGTAGCCCCAGTGATATTACTCTCGATATGGAGAATTTTGCGACCATGAACAGATTTAACGAGCGCCAATCGCCACACACTCGGGGATTCTTTTGGCCGGTGAACTTCGAACCCGTAACCTAAGGAGTACTGGTCCAATGCTCTACCAACCAGGCCCCCACCAGTTTAGTATTGTTGTCATATAGAATACAATATTTTAAAATATCATTTTAAGGATACTTCTTTATTCCTTTTGCATTATTCAGGTTAAAAATAGTTTCAATGACATGGAGTTAAAGATCCCACAAGTAACAACAATTTTTTTTAAAAAAATAATTCGGGTATACTCACAATTTCATACTATTGATTTGTATCAATATACTGTCGAAAGAGCAACCTGCAGGTACTGATGGGATAATTTTATTTAAGGACGAAATACCACGTCATAATCAGAATTAATGAACTAAGGGTGAGTTATTTTGACTCCCATCTCCAGTCACGGGATATTTTGGTTGCAATACTATGTTGTTGTTGTTGTTACTTGTAGCACTTGCCATGAACAAGCCCCGCTGATACATCAGCAGCTTTTAAGCCGGAAATATACGTCTCTTGTTTTACAAGTAGCGCCATCTAGGGCCAAGAGTACGACTTAGCTACATACACGTCACAACCCTTTTTAGGGGGCAGACTACATTCACGCAAATTCATTTATTCATCTCAGATCGTAATTTAGATCTGGAACAGAGAGATCACCTCTGACCCAGTACCCCCAGTGATATTACTCTCGATATGGAGGACTTTGCGACCACGAAGAGATTTAACGAGCGCCAATCGCCACACACTCAGGGAATCTTTTTGGCCGGTGAGCTTCGAACCCATAACCTAAGGAGTACGAGTCCAACGCCCTACCAACCAGGCCATCCCGGCGGTGACAGTCGGACCAAGTGTAATAATTTTCGGAACTACTTCATCGGACTCAGGAGACTAAATTTTCTAATTATTATCATAATTTCCTCTTAAATTCTTCATATAAGAAAGATTAGAAAGACCAAATCAATTCTATTTCGAATTGTTTTCAGTCCTATAATATCTTAACATATCAGTCAGTTTTTCTTTTTTGCCCTTTTATTTTCTATTGTAGGGGAATTCAATATAATTGAGCTGGAATAGGAAATGCTTTCCAAAAAGCACTTATGTCGAACATCATTAATATCAGAGCGATCATAAACAGTTACAAGCAATGTCTTCCCGTCATTCGAATGGGGGAGGTCGCAGAAAACAGTGGAAACTGTTTCCTGTTGCAGAATCGGGACAAAACTGGAGTTGTGGCTCCCGGAAGGCTGTTTACGGGCGAGTGGCTGACACTAAATAAAAATGGAACAATGGCAAATACAAGTGGCGGCAGAGTGCCCGGATTGGGGGCGGAAGTCTTCCGATGCCCTTTTGTCCCCCCACCCCCGTCTCTTTATGGTCTTTCGAATGCATAAATAATGCAGACGAGATCATAATGGCGTTCGAAAAAGCGACAGAAAAGCAGTTTTTTTGCCCATGCTATCGAGTTTTTGTTGCTTCTTATTGTTGTATAGAGGGACATTCTGAAAGCTGTTTCGTTTTCACACCCCCTCGTCAGTTCAGCTCCGAGATTTGCAAACGACATTTAGTTCTCGCGAAATGAGGTTTTATCTTCTTTTACTTTCTTTTTTATGGAGGGATCGTCTGCTTTTCTTTCGATTCGAAAACAATGAGTTTTTTGTTAATATCCTTCCTTCCATTCGACATGACGACAACAAATAAATAGTTTAAAGGAACGTATGAATTCAAACAAACTAGAAATTGGATATGCGAATAAATAATTAGAGTTGAAGTTCGATGAAGGTTTTTAAAACGCTGTATCAATGTACCCCTGTGAAAAAATTATTATGAAATAATTAGCTTATGCTTGAATTAAATAAATTAAGCCCTAAAATTAATTATGCTTATTGGTTTTGTTTTTAAAAATAAAATAAAAATTCAACTTTCAAAGGAATTTATCATATTTTTGCAAGTAAAAATTCACAAAGTATTTATCTTAATACTGAACTACTATTGAAATCGATAGGCACAAATTATAGGCTAGACATCAATGACGTCTTAACACCATTCGTATAACCAACCAAAAATTAATAGTAATTAAGTTATATTCCTCCTCTGCAGGATGGATAATCTGTTGAAAAGGTATTTAATGTAAATTTTTCTGTATTACGCCAATTCAACGCAATACAAATTAGAAATTCTTACTTTTCTTTATTCTGTATTATTTTAATTCGAAGGTACTCTTCAAAGTGAATTCAAAAAATCGATTAATTAACAATGCTTAGTTTTGAATGCATCAAAAATTAACAGAATCGTTTGACATATTAGGCCAAAAATATGTTTAGCATAACCTCGTTAATGTGGGGGGAAAACAATTTGAATTCATTACATATTTGGCGGCAGGGAAATGGAAATTTTTGGCCAGAAAGTTATTTTTTCATTAATTAATAAAAAATTAAGGATTTAATATTGGAAAAAACTGCCTTAATATCAAGTGTCATCTACTACAAGTTTTAAAAAGTTTACTTGAAATTGAGTGGATGAATGAGAAGTTTTTTTATTAACTGTAAAAAATTTGAACTATATATATATATATATATAGGAAGAGTGTGAACTAATAGTAGGAGTTGAAAAATGATAATCAATACCTTCTTGCAGCTTTGAATATAAATCATTTAGACAAAACAATCCCAAACTAATTTATCCAATAAAACTTTGTATTTATTCTCTTCAAATCACATTTTAATCAATAGCATCACATAACTGTTCCTAAAATATATCAATACCAACTACTACCGTCACGGCAACATCTCAATTGTTATCCAATAAAATTTAGTATAATCACGCCCCCTCTATAATTTTGCAATCTCATTGTCGGAAACCCCATTTCCTTTGGAATGTTCTCAACGCCCAACTATGAATTTATAGAATTCCGACACGGAACGTATTAAGGTTTCCACCATCAAGATTTATCCCCTAGGAATCATCGTAATCATAATCGAATAACCTCCAAAGAAAATCCATTCTGTGTGGCCAATCATCATCCCATACCTTGAGGGTCGCAGGCAGTGCGCGTGGTATTCCGCGCTCGACAACAAGTGTAGTTTGAGCGTAATTACCGGAAATGCAAACCCCTAATTGGGATAATTTAAATATTCCTCACATTACCATATTAAGGATCATCTTCACCACAAGAGCAATTGGTTTTAGCCCCAAACCCTCACCAGTCTTAAGGCTTTCCATTCGTGTTATTAGGGGCGCCCCATTTTCGGATTCTTTGTCCCCAAAACCAAATGAATAACGGGCGCTCATTCGTGCTCATTAAAATGTCGTTAGCATGACGGCTATCTCGACCTTTAGGATAAGATATTTTTCTCGCTTCTCTTATCCTTCCCCCTCTTCTCCTTTTATCGGATGCCCCACGTGAAGGTTAGCTCTTAGAGACGAAGACGGATCTATTCTTTATTCTGGGGAGGTGTAAGGAATCGAGATAAAAGAATTGATGGAAACGAATGGTGACCTTTTTGAGTGATAGGACAGCAAAGACATGAATATTAAGTTTTATTTTGCTTTTGCGAAAGCGAATTGGAAGGTGACATTATAGTGAATAACCTGCTCTTAATAATGGGCATTTAGAAGTTTTGAATTTAAAATTAGAAAAATAAATAAGATGGCAACGTCGTGATGTTTCGGAGTTCCGCGATGTGACAAAGTGGTCACGAACATCTCCACATCATAATTTGGAATAGAACTTTAATTTTTAAATTTCAGGAAAATTAAAATTAATTGAAACTATCTTAGACGAGTGTAATTAATTAAAATAATATTTAGATTATTTAAGAGGTAAAAAGGAAACTTTCATGGAATTACGTTGCACGTGCTTTTTTTTTTGTCTATCTAGGTTAAATTAGCTATTTTTGAAAAAATCCTTTTTTTTTGCGCGTGTGGCTTATCGTAGCTATCTAAGGAAAAACAAATAATTTTGAACATTTTAGTTCACCAGATTGGTAACAAATTTTGAAAAATTCAGCTTTTTTACAGCCTGGAAATTAATGTAAGCATTATCTGTTGCAGCCCTAGATCTCTTCATAAAGCTAGGTACAAGTGGTGAAAGCCTCATAAGCCAGATAACATTCTTCGGACACGAGTTATTACTTTTTTCTAGTGGCTATGTTACTCTGCTACAAACTTAACATTGTGAGTTCGGTCTTCAACCTACCATACAACCACATACAGCAGGATCGTAAATTGGAAGAAATAAATAAAAGTTAATTCATTGTTTAAAAAAATTGTTAATTTCCTAAATGATATTTTATACAAGAGAAAAACGGTACTTCTCTCAAGCCAATTCTGATTTTTCTCATACGAAGTGTCAATCAAACTATCGTTTCAGCCAAAAATATTTTGGCTTTCAGATTGTTTTGATTTGTGATAGATTCACACGTTTTCAATCCCTTTAAATGAGTTAAAAATATTTTTGATATTATATGCATCTATTAACATAACTAGTTGAAAACAATAGAACAGAAGATAAGCAATTGAAATTTGTAGCAAAAGGCATATTTGGAGCTGAATATATAAAATATCAGAACTTTATTCTTATTATTTTTAAAGGCATCCAATAGCTTAAAATTATCACGTGAGTAACTTCGTTTAATTTATTACTTGAAAGCATTATTTTCAGAATTATAGATATTTTAGCAGAGAACGCGAAGCAATGAGAAGGGAGGAAGAAGCATACATAATAATAATGCAATACTGGTAAAAGTAAGTAAAAAATATATGCTATTAAAAGATTTTAACGAATATTGCCATTTCAGCTTAGTTCACTGCCTATACGATTTCGAGCTTTAATTATTACTTCCCTGCAATTATTCAAAAACCCCTAACGAAAACAACATCATGTTCTCACATTTGTCCTTTTTTAAATTTTTCAATTACATGAATTAAAAGTGGCTTATATTTTATAATATTCAATGATCCCCTAAAATACATAATGAAAATTTTGAGTTTCTAAAATGTATGAAAAATGATAAATTTCGGTAGCGGAAATTCGATAACAACTTTAATACATTCTTTAAATTAAATTTTATCCGCAATTTAAAAACAAAATACTTCCCAGTTTTCTATAATTCTTTCTAACGCAGAGAACAATTTTTCACCAAAAGGGAACAATTAATTAGTTCCATTTGAAGAAGTCGAGTCAGAGAAAAAAAAAATGCTCATTACAATTCCAAAAATTGTTAATTTACTTTGTCTTAAATAATGGTCTTATTACACAAGTTCACGGGTCATAAACTCAGACTCCCCATTAAAAAATGACAAAACATCAAAGTTAAAAAATGTGCATATACATATATGCATCCAACTTTCCCCTTAATGAAAAAAAGTTTAAAAAAAAAACAACAACTGCTCCCATAAACCACATCAATGGCCCCCCTTACAGTTAGTTTTTCCTCGCTTGAAAAAAGAAAGAAAAAACATTAAAAACAATTATTAATACACTCTCATAAATTAAGCAACCCTCATTCCAGCGGACGTTGGATGGAAGATTATAAAAACCGAATGCGTGCAAAGTATAATCTAAAGCAATTTAATCAGGATGCTTATATTCATTCATTTCAGGAATCTGTGGTCCCCCCCTACGGTTTATTTCGCTTAATCCCTTATCTGCTTTCATTTAATCATTCATTGAATAGGTTCCTTATTCATCGGGGCATAAGACGGACTGTCTTTTTGGAGGAGGGCGCGCTCTTTGTTACAGGCAGAGGGTCGTTGAAGGATTAGCTGGAAGAGATGATTGATTTAATGTGGCTCTTGCACGCTGACTCACATGGAATGAATGTATTTACTCGCGCAAATATATGCCTACACACATCATCAAGATAATGGGACCTCCCGAGCGTGTAAAAGGGGTATATATATATATATATATATATTTATCCCTTTGAAAAGTATTTGCTTTCATGCGATAATAAATATGTAAGTCCCGGCTGATGAAGACGATGAGAAATTTCTAACGGAAAACTTGTACCTCCAGAATGGTACGATAGTTTCGTTGACTTTATTTATGTGAGTTGTTAATTCATTAATTTGAAGAAACAAAGTGTATAGTTTGTAAAAAATATCATTTGGTGAGAAATAGATTGTATAAAATAACAAACAGGGCCCAAATTAGCCTAACTGAGGCCCAGAGCAAAAATTTCTAAGGAGCCTCTTCATTTGCTTTACTATTTTAATAATGAAGAACCTATTCATTAATGAAGAGAAATAAAACTTAAAATGGATTTTCTATTCACTTTGTTCCCCCACTTCTGATGTTGAGGCTGGGGCAACTGCCCCGTATCTCGCCCAACCAAAGTGGGATCAGATAGTCAGATCTCAAACATACACAAAATTTCCAAGCGTACGAAGTTGCGGGTAAAGCTCGTGAGTATTAAATTGAAGGCGCAATGAATGAAGATGATGTTATGAGTTCAGATACAGTAATCAGACCCCTAGATTAGAAGGAAACGCCTCGCTTTTGAACTGTTTGTTCCGAATTGGAATTAAATTTCCCGACTTTTTAACATTTAAATGAGAGCCTCGCAATAAAAATGATTGGAATTTTTTTAAAAAAAATCTACTTCATCTCACCAGGTTTTACTGTTGTGGTGATTGCTATATATAAGCCAATTAATATCCTTCGAGCTGAAGGGTCCCTTTTGCTCGATCGGTATGATACTCGGCTACTAACCATAAGATTGGGAGTTCGGGCCTAGCGCTATCCGCAAATCATCCTACACTGTGTATCAAATACGGCCACTCTATTTTATTGAATAATGCCGGATTTACAACGTAATTTCTTTTAGTGCTTTTAAATTTCATGTGCAAGTTTCAGATATTATTAGTATAAAGGTAAAAGTGAATAAAAGATCCTAGATAAGCCTGAAAAATTTGATTTTTGATTTACCCTTAGAAAAAAAAGGGTGTGAAGCGTTGCTGGTTTAAATTTAGAAAATCTGATCAGTTCAGCTTTTATAATGCCATTTATAAATTCTTAAAAATAAGCCTTAATGAAATCAACATGAAATTCAGAGAACTTGAATATAACCTTCCAAGCATTATCTAACATAACAGACCATCTAAATAGTGATTTCAATTCATTACTTGTCTCCTTTTCTTGAAGACCCACTTTAATTGTCTATTTCTCTCACTTTCTTAAAAAAAAATCTTGATTGATGTCCACATGCCCTATAAATTCGCCGCGTTATCTATGCTTCTTGAGACGCAGATGTTTCGACACGTTTAAGCAATCAACTCAATCGAATTCGTGTCTTCTCCACTACTAACCAAACAAACAAAAAAATTAGCAAGAGAAAAACAAATGAAGTGAAGAGGGAAAAAAGATACTTTCTACTCCACTGGTTGCAGGTAGCAAATGGCATAAAAAACGAGCCCCAAGTATCTAACAACTTAAGGATTCCAAACAGAATTTTTTCTCCTTCTCAAGTACTTTGTTATACTACTGAGAATTACTTGAATGCGTGACTTACGGGTCTTTGATGGAACGTGAGAAATTTTCTGAAGACATTTAGTGCTAATTATTATAAAACGATGCAGTTATAGAAAGTTATATTTGTTAGTTTAAATCACTTTGAAGTTACTCTAGTTTTTGAGTTGGATTAAATTTGAAATTAAAAAGTTATGAACGTAAGTATACAGCTAATTGAGAATATTCCAAGATTTTGCATATACGAATTTTTTAATATAAAAACTGGTATGAAGTTATCCATACGTTTTACTGTTTCATAGTAGATATTTGTCATTGTTTTAGATCAAACAATTTAAGAAACAATTTGTAAAAAATCGAAAATATTTCAGTCATTAAATCACTAATTTAATTAAACAAATTACTCTCCATAAATTAATAGTAATGTTTAAGAAAAGGTGGATGTTATCTTTAAATTACGTGATACGAGACGTAGGAAACAAAAAATTGTCCGAATATTTAACACACATTATTTCTTAGATAGTAAGTTCTAGTTAAAAATGATTTTTTCACAAATTTAATTAAATTAAATATAGTTTTCACATTTTCTCTGAATAAGTTACAAATAATTGCATAAAAATTATTTTTATATCACTGTAATTTTTAAAAAGTTTTCCTACTTAAACAATTTTATCTATGCATGATTTTCTTTCTCTAATGCTAATAAATTAGAAAAAAAAATAGAATATTTCACAATACTTTTTTCTTATTTTAAATAGTGCATTTACTTCTCGCATCTTCTGGCGATATCAGAAGTACTTGCGTGTACGTTTGTAAATGGTCTAGTTATAACTAGTTGATTTTTAAAAAATAATGTTAAGGTAGATATATTTGACTTTAAAAGTAGTAATGGCATGATATTTTGCACTAGTAATTTGATTCCCTCTTTAAATCTTAATGAGAAAGTTGTTTATTAAGAATTATAATTTTAATACCAATTTAACTACCCATGATGAATTTTTACTCAAAATACATTCTTAACTAACAGTTTTTATTTAACTATTGTTAGTAAAATTTATTCATGCTAAAATATTTAAAATAGTTTAAATTAACACACGCAATATTTTTTGTTGTTTTTGTTTAAAAAACGGGGACAATAAATGAGTTCTTACCCTGACTGAGACTCGTAACAACAAAAGATTGACACTTACCTAAAAAAAGAGAAAAAAATGAGAATTAATACATCATATAAACTCATAATGACAAAATTAATTAAAAACAAGTACCATGCATGCAATTTATCAAAAATTATGTAAGAAAAATTGATTTTTCTCCATGAATGCAAAAATTTATAATTATTTAATTTCATCTAACTTTTAAAGTCCTTATTATGTACTATAAATAAATAAGTATATGTTCCTTTGTCCAAATTATTAAAAAAAATAATTTGATCTAAACATTTTTACTGCGTTTAACTGCAGATATTTTTTTTGAAAACACACAAATTTTGAGAATTTATTTACTTATCAAAAGTACATATTCCTTTCTAAAGTTAAAAATCACCAATTCTTTTCAAAACATATTTCGCCATGAAAAACAATTCTGAAATGAGGATAAGATCTTAGTTAGTATAAAAATTCTATATTAATTAGCTGCATGGCATTTGAATGACAAGAATAGATTTTATTTTCAACAAATTTAGATCGGGGCCAGACTTGGCTTAGTTGGGTCCCAAGGAAAAATCTTCTTTGAAGCCCCCTCTACTTTACGATTTTAGTAATATAGAACCTTCATTAAAGAAGGAAACGTAAGATAAAATTTCTATTCGATTTTGGGGGTCTCCACTTATGTGGGAGCCCAGGGTAAACTACCCCGTATGCCCCTGCTTTAATCAGGTTCTGATTTAGATCATTAATGGAAATGCGACAAACAATTTCAATTATCACAGATTTTTTTAATCCTTTTGATAAAATCCACTTTGAATGTCTGCTTTCGTTCTGAATTTCAAGATAATGCAACAAAACAAAAAAGGGATCAATCTAAAACTTTTTTTAATTCGAATGCGAAGTAATAATCAATTTTAAAACTATTAAGTTTAAAATTAAAGGAAAAATTAGTACAACAAAGCCTTTTTTTTAACAAAATAAGTTTAAAATATATGGTGTAAACGCTGAGGACCATGTTCATTCAATCGTTTTTTCCGCGATGAATTTTCAAATATATAGCAATCAAATCTAAATTAAATTAATGCTTAACATTGCCAGAAAACATGACATTCTCAAAACACCGCGTAAGAATTAAATAGACGACACTGATAGCAGATTTTCTCAATAATATGATAGGTTGTTTTAGGGGAAAATGGCCCAAATTTTTGTTTGACACTGAGGAACATAGGAAGAATCTCCTGCTCCCAGCCAGATCGCCTTTAACAAATCTATTATAAAATAATGCTTTCATAGCGATAGATACACGACTTTTCGAAATGAAGGATTTCTTTCTGTCATTTTTTTCTCATATATGTGACACCAGGCATATTTAACCCTGATTTAAAGGATTAGAAACATCAGTAAAAATTCCCTCACAATTTTTACTCGAAAATTTTATCCCCAAGTGATGAAAATGGGTATTACAGGTAATGAATTTTTTCTAGCCTTATGAATCAAACATATTTCACGTGGTATTAAACATAACAATTTGCTTCCTGTGGTCCAGCTGCTCTAAACAATATTTTGTTGTTGTAGTGACTAATGGCACTTTGCCATGGACAAGCCTCCGCTGAAACGATCAGCAGATTTTTAAGCCTAAGAAATGTGTTTCTTTGTTTTTTTACAAGTAGTGCCATCTAGGGCTAAGAGTACGATTTAGCTACACACACGTCACAACCCTTTTTAGCGGGCGGACTTCATGCAAATTCATTCATTTATTCATCTCAGATCGTAATTTAGATCTGGAACAGAGAACGATCACCTTTGGCCCAGTACCCCCAGTGATATTACTCTCGATATGGAGGACTTTGTGACCACGAACAGATTTAACGAACGCCAATCGCCATACACTCGGGGAATCTTTTGGCCGGTGAGTTTCTAACCCGTAACCTAAAAAGTACGAGTCCAACGCTCTACCAACCAGGCCATCCCGGCCCGGCAAACAATATTTTATATTGTGTAGTGGTTAAAATGTTAACCCTTTGCGGTCCGATGTCGAGTGTGACTCAATATTCAAGATTGTGCATCATTTTAACGTTTTATTTATTTCTTTTTCAAATTTAATTGTTAAAAACGCCTCCATAATGGTTAAGAGATGTAGATTAATTTGTCAAAAAAATTCGACTTAAAAGAATTATGTATATTTATTTTTGTTAGCAATAAACAAATCTTTGTATTAGGTGAATAATTAGGTATTAGGTGAATAATCTAATTATTTTTCGGACTGCAAAGGGTTAAAAAAACACTTCCTTCAATTCAATATTCACATGGTTCAATCGATGTCCTTTCTAAAACACCTCTCATTTTACCTCAAAATGGGATTACAGTATAAATAAAACTAAAAACTGTTATAGATCCAACCAATTGATAAATATTTCTAAAAAAAAACCATTTAATTAAATTGAAGACATAATAAACTGAAAACAGAGACGATTAAAATAAGCTTTTCTTTTAGTAGAATAACCTATTCCCTTTCATAAAAAAACTACTAAGTATAATTACATGCAAAAATTCATTCCAGTTTATTGAAATTGAGAAACCCATCTATGCTAAAAATCACCCCAAATCTGATCATCAATCTAAAAATCTGCACGCATTTGCTGGCAGCGACCGCTAAATCCCCCAATCCTTTCAATAACACGCACGGCGAAAGACAAACATAATACTCAATTTACCTGCCTCATAAGGGTTTAATTACGATCGGCAAACACTCGAGCACGCACCTTTTTCCAAGATGGCAGATAAGGCCTTATTAAAGCCGCAAATTTCCGCCCTCTCAGAGCTCATGTCTAGCACAATATTCCTAAGTGCTTTTAAATGTTTACTAAAATAAAACCGTCTTTAATTAGCAGCCCGAGTAAATCTTCAATTTTTAGGCAGAAGAAGAAAAAAAACTGTGTTCTGGTTATACTTGACAGAAATGGGTATTTGAATATCTTATGCAGATAGTTACAATGCTCATTTTTAGTTAAACAAAGACTTAATTAAATATTTTTTAGGGAATACAGTAATTTCAGTAATACATAGAGTTTGATGATTTTTATATTACCAATATTTGCACATTTTTAAAAACGATAATACTTAAATAAAATAAGTATTGTTCGTCGTGTTCAGTTAAGGAAGAATTTTATAGTATAACAAAGTAAACTTTTAATGCTTAGATTACTTAGATACCAGGGAAAATTGGTTATAAAAGAGTATTTGGGGGATTTAAATAAAGTTACCACATAAGATTTTAAATCTTATTAAAATAATATTAATTTTATCATCCCTCCTAAGTATCTGAAGTGAAGTGAATGAGGGTTGTAGCGACTATTAACTGAAATTAAGAGTCAAATAATCTTTAGATAATGGTAAAATTCTTCCGCTATTGTTATCTTGGTTATCAACTTTGCGTCATTCCTATACCACCAAATTAAGGTATAATACCAAATTAACCCTCTAGCAAACATGGTAACTTCTCATCTACTTACTCGAGGGTATTTCCTTCTGAGGGGAGAATAAATCAAAATAGCAATAATTAAATAAAGATTGAAATGAAATCTGCTATGCATATTTCAATGTATCATGTCAGAACATTATTCCTTGAACGGCCAAGCACCATGTGCTCGTGCGAGTTAAAGTATATTTTTATTCACCTTAGTTGTTTCGCTGAATGAGTCACTTTAGCATTGCGAACGATTTAAAAAAACTTTGTCTCGCATTGATTGCTTTAAAAAATATCACATTTCCTATTTACTTCATTTCATATAATCACGCGGTCAAAATGAAATTTTTCTAGGTTTTATTTGCTGTAGTCATTAATTTATTATTTTAAATCAGAGCTTTTGTAAAAGCGATGGCAACGCGTTATTAAAAGCTGATTTTTTGAGATACTCGTGCAGATAATGAAATTTTTATTTTTTGCCTGCGAATTTTTGTTGATTAGTTTTCACCTACGGATTTTTAATGACTCCAAAAACCTCATCCCCAAAACAACAACATGTTCTGACATGATAAAAAGAAAAGAACGGCTGTATTATTAGCAAAATATAATTATGTTCTCTAAATCAATGCATATCATGTGACATGTATCTCACTTTTAAATATTTTTTATAAGATTCTATACAATTATGTAGAATTTGCTGATCCTAATAATGCAAAAGGTTTAAGTAGTTTTTTTCTCCTTCCAGCAAAATGTTAATGCTCCATCGGTTAAACTTTCAAATTTTCTTCTTCTTCCAATCATTTAAATTCCCGAATAATACGATTCATTCAGTTAATATCATCAATCGTTAACTGTAACCAAAAGTTCCACTTAAACTGATAGATATTCTCGAAGATTTTAACTTCTTCGAAGAAAGATAAATAAATAAGCATCAAAAATGTAAACAAATGCATGCAAAAAAAAGTTACTTTAAAGGGTGGAAATAAATGAGTAAGAAAAAAAAAAGCACCACAACGAAGCATTCGCTCATCTTTACACGACGCCTTTTCCTGTGACTCTAACAAACCAATACCCGCATAGGACCCGACAGAAACTACAACGGGAAAAAGGGGGAATAAATAAATAAACAAAATAAGGTCCCCTTGCGCGTTCTCTATGGAAATGAAAAGAGTTCTGAGAAGGGAGTGCTCTGCCATCCCTAACAAAAGGGCCGAAAGAGGAAGAAAAAGTTTCGGAAGAGACGACGAAAAATAAAATGAAAAAATATAAAAATATTCCAGAAATACTTTTAATTCAAACTCCCTTCCACCCTCATGCCCGAGTCCCTCCCTTTAGCCAATCTTTTTAATAGCGTCGGTTGGCGCCCCCGAGAAAAGCGATATTCAATATCAGGCCCAAAGAGACCCCTTCGGAATTCGATTAGAAAACGCGACAGTGCGCGCAGTACCAGGGGGGTGGGGGTTGCGCATAAATTACGCCATAACACCTTCCAGCTAATGCCTCCCCTCCCCCTCTTTACCTTCAGAGCGTGGCTTTTCAAGTATGAAAGATTCTGTAGTTTTAATGAGAGCAAGTGGAAAGTGACAGCGTGTATTGATGCTATTTTGATTCGACTTTTAGTTGGATTAATGGCATTTTGATGGAAGCCGAATTAAAAGAATGTAATGGCTTGGTTAATTTGTGCAGACTTAACTTCTCAAGTTCACGGCGAAACGGTGAAATTTAATTTATAGGTGAATCATATTTGTTTTACAAGGCTTGCTATCTTCCAGATTTCCCTGAGCAGTGGTTTTCGTTCATCAACAAATTACGACATTTTGATGTTACGACCAATTTAAAATAATGACAAAGTCAATATATTTTTTAACTAAATTATATTTTATTCAGATATAGGTACTTAAATGTAATAATATGATTCAGATATCTGTATGAGAATCCTCCGTGTCTTTCCGAACAATAAATTGCAGAGTTGCAGAAATTCAAGGATAATGATTTAAATTACAATTAATTTAAAATAAAATTCAAATTATCGAGAATTGCAGAAATTCAAGGATAAGGATTTGAAGCTACAATTAATTTAAAATAAGATTCAAAATATCAAAAACTGCAGAAATTCAAGGATAATGATTTGAAGCTACAATTAATTTAAAATAAATTCAAATTATCGAGAACTACAGAAATTCAAAGATAAAGCTACAATTAATTTAAAATAAAATTCAAATCATCAAGAACTGCAGAAATTCAAGGATAATGATTTGAAGCTACAATTAATTTAAAATAAAATTCAAATTATCAAGAACTGCAGAAATTCAAGGATAGTGATTTGAAGCTACAATTAATTTAAAATAAAATTCAAATTATCAAAACTGCAGAAATTTAAGGATAACGATTTGAAGCTACAATTAACTTAAAATAAAATTCAAATTATAAAGAAATGGAGAAATTCAAGGATAACGATTTGAAGTTACAATTAACTTAAAATAAAATTCAAATTATCAAGAACTGCAGAAATTCAAGGATTACGATTTGAAGATACAATTAATTTAAAATAAAATTAAAATGATCAAGAACTTCAGAAATTTAAGGATAACGATTCAAGGAGAACTATGCACTGTTACCAAAATCAGATGATTAGATTAAGATATTTATGAAATTAATCAATTCTGGTATTGGTATCTCGTTATCTATTTAATCTTTGTCAACGTTATGAAATGGAATCAGTACATGAATTGTACGTTAGAACTAGTTTAATGCAAAATAAAAGGAGCTTTCTACTTTAATTAAATTAGTATTTATATGATTCATATATAGATAGGCAAATATGTATATTGAATTTTTCTTGTCTCTATATAATATTTAGCATTTGTATATGTTCTGATGCAAGAGGTGTATATTTAGAGGTGCACTGGCAACTCCAATCGGTGTAGGGTCTTTCCCCCTCCAAGATTTTTCTAAAACTATAAGAGGAGAAAAAAAAAGTCAACATTGTAAAACATACAAGTTTTTACAGGTCAAGCTCAGGAGATAGGCTATTATAAGATGAAACTGGGAAAATGAAGTTTCTGTAGAATGGGATTTCCACGTCGTTAAATAAGATCATCTACTGATTCCAAAATACTTTCGTCTAATTTCCGTCCATTCTATCGTCGAAATCTTCTGATATAATACCAAAGATTGTCCGGTGAAAAAACATCACAAAATTGTTGCAGGACCAATGAACTGGAACTGACTGGTATGGAATCAGAAATTAAGCTGAATGAAGCCATCCTAGTGCATCCTTTGATAGTTCAAACTTTCCCCTTTGACTTTAAGAGAATAGGTTAATAATATTGTTACAAGCCTGTAAAATTGCTTCTCAGAAAGGTTATTGAAATAACTAGAAAGGTCGTAGTATAATCAGCCCTGTAGGTGCTGACCGAGCTCCGCGTCAGTGATCTAAGAGTTTGGCGACTTTGGTGACAAAATAGATATAGCTGGAAACTTCGAGAAATTCAATGATTCATCAAACAGGAACATAGGAATACACCTTATTGGTCTCGAACCTTCTCGGCCCGCCTCCCGGGAACTATCAAAAAGCCAACACTCTCAAGCTGAATTGAATCGTTGGAATTTTCAAATGAGTCGTCGAGAGGATAGTGAAGCAACGGCGGAGTTCCAATGTTGACTGGAGCTCAAGCGAGTACTGAACTGAACTGTGTGACGAGTCATATTGTCTCTTGTGGAAGCATGATCAAGTTGTTTGTGGAGTAGCCAGTTGTGTGGTAGGGAGTCGATAGTTGAATACAGTTAAAGCGTGAAGAAAGTGGGAAATTTCAGAAGTTTGGAGAGCTCGTTGAGAGAAGATCCGAGGATCCTCTCTCTTGATGAATTCTGTCAGATCGAGATTTGTATGCTGTGATCGATTTCTATTTCTTTGCTACTGTCTGTTATAGTGTGCTGCTGTGTGTTCGTCGACTTTGTGTTAAATAAATGTCGTTGTTGTTTTCTACTGAGACCTGATGACTGTTTTCACACCATACATGCTTTATAAATGAACCCGGCGAATTAATGGACTTAATTGTGGACGAAGTTCCTGCCGTAACAATAGGTATTTTGGAGTTTGTTCAGTTTTTATGAATTAATAATTTGATGAAATTAATTGAAATTAATTTAATTAAATTTAATACTGCTTTATTCTGTTCAAAATTACATCAATAGAATATCGGCTTTCCTTTTGGAAATTTACTGTATATATTAAGTTCATAATTTTGCATCCAGTGTATATCCAGCATGGAATTGGCGAATAATGATTACGAAATATTAATATTTGACATCAATCACACAGTTTTTACTGAATCTATCACGTGATTTTTGTGATTTTTTTTTTGATGATTAATCCTTGGCATGCAATTAATAATATCCGAAAATCAAATTTCGGACTCATTTTTCTGGACCGATTGAAATAAAAATTGATTTGGATCAAAACTACACTTCTAGTAACAAAATCCCATATCAAATTTAATATATTTAAGTCAATGCGTTTAAGAGTTACCGCGCTCATATGTTTCTGAAATTACAGACAGACAGATGGTCACTTACTTGTAGGATTTGGTTCAAAATTTTACAGAGTCTAAACAGTAGATGTTAAATCAATATATCGAATTTTATCAATTCATTTCTCTTCGTTTTGTAGTTATCGTGTTAACGTATTTTGGAACAGCCGGACAGACAGATTTAGCTAAACGGTTTTAGTTCAAAATATGATTTAAAAAACCCTACAAATTAATTGTTAAGTTCATATACCAAATTCCATCCTTCTAGCTCAAAGTATTTTTGATTTGTCTTTGTCAATGACAGGCAAAAGGACAGACAGTTTTTTAAAATGTGTTTTTCAAACTCAGGAAGGTGGATTATCGCCAAAATCTAGCTTTCGAATTTTTTGGCGATTAAAACATTATCTCTATGCTTCCTTTTAGATTCGGGACAAAGAAATCCATTATTATTTTACAGTCATCTACCGAGAAAATAAGGGATTTCTTTCCATTATTTAGTTTCCATATGGAATTTTTAAAATAATGGGGAAAAAAATCCATTATTTTCTCTGTAGATGGCTTTAAAATAATAATGGACTTCTTTTTCCCCAACTTAATATATGAGAAAAGTGAAAAGAACTATGCAAGTCAAAGTTTATATTTATTATACATGCACCAGCGAAAATTTGGATTTTGTAAAGAAAAGGCAATTCGGAATATTAAGAAGTCGCGATATATATATTTTATTTATTGTTAGAAATGTAAAATTCTTACGATATTATTACAAATGCTTGCTTAATATAGCATTTGTATTAACTAAAGTAGAGAGTAGTACAGGCTTCCAACAATAAAACCAGATCCAAGATCAAAAGACGGCACTACGATTATTAAAAAAGTAACGAGTAGAGCAACCACGAATCAGATTTCAGAATTTTTTATAGACGATGCAGACTAAAGCCGAGTTAGATATTTTTATTAAAAAATAAACAGGCATTTCACATTTATTCCAAAATAAAATATTTTAAGAATGAAATACGATAGGCAAACATTCTCAGTGAGATTTCAAAGAATTCTTTTGGCATCGATAAAGAAAGTTACATGTAAATAGAATCTTTGTTCAAGAAAATCAATACCATATCGAAATAAATAAGAACTATTTTAAAGTCTTGAAAATACACGAAGAATTTTCCTGAACTTCAAATCCAAAAGCAAACAACTATCCTGTATAATTTAAAATCTACATTCCTTCAAAGATTTTGATGCAAAGACATATTATAGAAGCAAGCGCAAACAATTTATTATTTTTATCCACTGCACGTTCCATGACTGTAAAATTAAATTCCAACAACAACAGAGGGAAAATAAAGTTAAAACTCTGATCACAAATTCAAAAGTTTCTCAAATAGTTTGTAAACATATTTCTTGGGACAATACAAAGTATCAAAAAACAATGCTGCTATATTTTTTTGCAAACTAAATACACTTATATTCCAATTACACAAAGTTCACGCCTACATTTCTACAGCTAACAATTTTAAATCTTTGCACAAATTTTGACAACCAAAATAATAAAAACCCTATTCCTCGCCGATAACCATAGTACATTAAAATACGAAAGAGACAGACGCGTGCATATTGGTTTATCGGTTGCTGTTTTCCGCAACCAAAAACTCATCTAGATATCTTTTATAAAATGGAAGCAACGAAACAAACAAAAAAAGAATTATTATGAATAAATTTCGAAAGTCTTTGTTCCACGGATTTAGATTGGAGGAATAAAAAATAAATGGAAGGAGGATTTGCACAGAACTCCCATCTCTTCGTAGCCGCAGGAGATAACTACTTTTGACACTTGACCACCCGTCCAACGAAGACACCATTCTAGGAACGATAATGAAAGAATTCTAAATCCAATAATTTGGCCGAAGGGCTTTACGTCTTTTGGGAGAAAGATAATATTTCATATTTCACGCTGCAATGGCCCGAAAAACGAACTAAATCAAGAGAGCTTGTAGGCCATGCAGAGTAAAGTGCTCGTTGATAAGTATTTCCAGAAGAGGAGATTTTATTGTCTTCTGTGCCTCGGGAAGAGAACGAAGCTCTGAGATTTGCTGCTTGCTGCTAACTCATCAATTCTAAACCGAGTGGCTCGTTTGTTTTGCTCGCATTTTTATTTCCTTTCCGAAGTCTTCCTTGAAATTATCGTCGATCTGCTTTTTATCGAAATATCGAGATTTATTCATGGTTATTTAAAATAATTTGGAAACTACTCGTCAAGTGTCAAATTACTTTCGAGAAAAAGAATTGGGAGACGTTACGGTGGGATAGCTTTTCAGCGCTGTGTTAGATTTTGATAAAGCTTGCGTTTTTTTAAGGCATTAGTTGCTAAATAACAACGTTCTGAAATCATTGTATTTTAACGTTGTTCTGAACAACGTTCTGAATCGTTTGTATTTTATTCGAAAATTTTTTCGAATAAAATACAAAAAGCGTTTTACAGCTACCTTTTCCACATATCTTCTATTACCATCTATTATATCTTATTAACGATTACTGCGTAACATTACAATCAAGAAATGGACTAACCAAGTTAAGCATATTATCTACGTCTAAGTTTTTTCTACTCAATATCTTCTGTTTATTATCAGAAAATAAATTAAGATAAAAAAGCATGAATACTTTTACATTTGCTACCAAAAAATTAAGCTTGTTCCGTAACTTAGACTTCAAATGAAGTGTGATACAGACTCAATGAATGGATCACATCGGCTCATCGGAGAATCTCGACTTTTTCCTAGATGTATTCTGGAATGAACTCCACCGGATTCGCCTTGCCGGCGTAGCAGAACGCCTGGGTTAAATCCCAACTATAACTATGATTCTGCTTCGCCTGCGTTCGGGGACTACCACCGCCTCGATCAAAAGCGCAGGTTCCTGCTAGCTTCGGCTGCAGGCTTGGTGTCTTCGACTTTAATGTGGCAGGCGGTCTGATCAACCGTCCTTGTCATCAGGGTAAAACTGGCTTCGGCCTCCCGTGCTAGCCTTCGTTCCTTTGGGCAGGGTTCGTTGGCAATTATGCACGCAAAGTGTGGAAGGGTCGACTCTGCCTCGGGTCGTATCCGCTATGTGTGGTATCTGTCTGACGCGGTCCGTAATTGGGCCGGGATCTCACCAGAGAATGATGACTACGGGCCTGAAAGCTACGGTCGTAGGACCTATAGAGAAGGGTTTTTAACGTGTTGGATTTTCCAACTGGTTGTGTTGAGCTCGGAAACGAGACTGTGGGTTTTAAAGTGCGCAGGTATATAGTTCTATGGAGCCCCTGGAAATACTGAGCAAAGACTTTACTGTTGGCCGGTCGGTGTGCCTCCGCTCTTCCTTTCTGTATTCTGGAATGCCAAATAGTTAGGATTTTATTCGGATTGTTAATTTGATTTGGTGGATCATGACGTAGTATACGTTGGTTAATAAATGTGGGACTGCACGACTTTCATGAGATAGCACGTATTTTGCGTCTGGGTGCAAAAGGTTTTTTTTATAAAGCACTGTGGTTTCAGTAGCGTCAACGTATTTGATTATTATATTCTTGCTATTATTACTATTACTATGAACCCAAAAAAAACTCTAAAAAGTCTAAGAATTATACCGAGTGCTTTAAAACTGTGAAGATTCGGCTCACTTGCCCTGAGACACCTGTTGATCACTGTAACTTTCCCTGGTTCCCACACTTGATGGTTGGCATTTCCAGTGTAACACACCCACATTGTTAAGTGCCTCAAGATAGCCAGACGGGGGATCCTCTCCCCTAGCCAGGTCATCTGGCGTCATTAGTTGCGTCCAGATAAAGAACCACACGTGAGTGTTTTGTAGCTCCAAGGAAATAAATCGTATCTTCAAAGGGGAACCCTTCGGATGTAAATCTTAATTCTCCCCTTTGTGAAGGGTCAGTTACGAGGGTGGATCATTAACGGACATTCCCGTGGTCGACTGGAGACCATTGAGGTTTTTTCTGAACAGCTATGGGGTAAAACAGAGCTAAAGTGCACCAATGCAAAAATGAGAGGCGGAGTTTTGACAGAAAATAAAATACTAGATATTTGGAAGAGAAAGGACGATTTTTGTTGAAGAATCGTTTTGAGGAGAGGTGAGAGATGCTTCCTGTGATCCGAGATTAAGATCCATCCGATGAAGATCGGTGGATTCCTAAAGCTACCCTTGTAGTAGCCTAATACGCTAACAGCCAGTTTGATTTTTGTGTGTGGTTGGTTTTACCGCAATTAATCGAGAAAATGTTCGTGAATAACTGTAAACTGGAAAATAAATATTATCCATATTAACCTAGATGAGAAGGAATTGTCCCTATGTACACAATGCTGTAAATAAAGAAATTGATTTTAAACATTACCCTCTTATTTGATCGGACAAAATTAAATCATTACAAATCATTGACTTTGGTAAGCAATCAAGAATGTGGCAGAAGAATGCGTGCTTAGTTTACAGCAACGACATTCCTGAAAGAACCAGCTCAGTTGTTATCATCATCATCTAACTGCGGTTCAAAACTATATATCCCAAAATAGCCCTTTTGCTGCTTTAAAATCCGGACGTTAATATAACAGAACTGAATAGAAATGAACTAAGAAAAATACATGCTGTATACATAAAGCTATTCTATATATCGACACAAAATAAAGACAGGTCTATATATACTATGCCATTTAGTATATCAACATTCAATTGCGGTTATAGTATAGATAAATTCATATGATTTCGAATTAACAGCTATGAATACAGATGTCAAATAAAAAAAAAAATAGTTCAGATAATTAACACAAAGCTTTGAAGAAATTTATAGCAAAAAATACAAGAAACAATTTAAATTTAGAAAAGAATGCATGCTAGTTATTTCATAAAAAATGAGGAAATTAGTAACAAAAATCATGTCATCAATGACAAATTTAATCTTTTCTAATTTCTAATAAATTTTTATATTACGAAAACTTTCTGAGACAATTGAGTCATAAGAACAGAGAGTAAGGAGTAAAGGCAAGAATGTAAAATGATAATTTAAGACGAAAACAAATCAAATTCAAATAAGTTATTTATTTTTTTAAATGTGACATTATCACACACTACATTTTTAGCATTTCGTTCAACAAATGAGAATTATAATTTCTAAGTAATGAAATTAAGAAATAAATTGTAGAGAGTGGTCATATTTAGGTTTGAGTTTAAAACATATCCAAAAAATATTTTTTTAAAGAATAGTAAGAATTGTATAGATTGAGTTCACGGTTTATTACCCAAGAAAAGATTAAGAATTCTATCACGTTCAGACAAACATTCGTTTTTAAGATTCTTTTATCAATTTTTCGAGTAAGAAAATCTTTGGCGCATTTTATATAAATTTACTCGCATCTTAAGACGACAAGTGCACTGGTATAAAATGACGATATCTTTTACAATCAGATGAAATCGTGAGTTTTATATGCATTCCTGAATTTTTTTTCCAAAGAATAAGAATTTTTTAAAGCAAATAACGACCATTTTTTAATCTGATGGGTTTTTTTTTTTCTTCTTTTTCTTTTTGCACATTATACTTCTAAAAAATCTGACGACATGCCTTGAAGTGATTTTTAAATTATTTAACATTCGGTATGTATATCAATATTTCCGTTATGAATTATTTATATTTTTTAATGAACCGCCAATATAAGCATTTTTACAAAGCTTCTGTTTCATTAATGAAATAGAAAAGTCGGAATAAGATAAGAGAATATTTTAGAATGAAGTTAATAGGGCTGAATTACGATTAAACTTTGGAAATTAATTAGAGATGAAATTCATTACATATTATATCCATAATAGTATAAAATGAAGTCTCTCGAAAGTGTCTGTATGTTGGAACCCTAAAAAAATCCAGGAATAGTTCACTTATATTCGATATACTTATACCATTTTGTAGAGCATTTATTGGGAACGGTTTTAGTACATTAAAATCGTATCAAAATGAAAAGAGGAGTTTTATAATTGAGATTTTAACGTATCCGTGCTTGTGCTAATACCAATAGCTGTGGTATGCATATGCGATACATTTCTTTTTTTACGTCTGATTTTAAACAGCGATTCAAATCTCATTATGCCGAAAAGAAGGAAATCCAACCTCAAAAATGATCACCTGTGTTTTGTCTCCAGACATATCATATTTATTACCTTTGTAACAGTCTAAATATTTTTGAACGTGTACTGTAAAAAATGATTTTGTTGCTATTTTTGATAATTTCTAAACATATTTTTATGTTTATTTGATGTTGTGTAACATGCCCGTGTCATATTGGATGGAGACTAGACTTAAGTTTAAAGCTAATTTTTCTTCTTGGATGCTATGCCATGGGTACTGATAGTATATATATTAGCGAAAAAAATTTTACATTAAATTATATTGTCGTTTCAACTACAAATGTACAAAAGAAAGTTATGACCTTTCTCAGCATAATCAAAAAAATTCGCAGAAAATATGTTTTTTTTTTAAAGAAGCCTTTCTTTGCCGAGTTTTTCATTTAGCCATTTTTATAAGGCTTCCAAAGTATGAACATCAGATTTCACTTTTTTCCAATCCATAATTGACTTCAAAAAAGACCTGAAGCGTCAAAAGTAGAAAAAAAAATAAATTTAATACTTCATATCTTCCTGGGCAATAAGAAGTCATAAAAATTTCCTCCCAGATTGGAAAGGAAAACATCTCTCTTATTGACAAAGTGTTATGTGATATATTTCTCTCCTTTCACATTAGTCATCATTTCCAGGAAAGGGATCAAAGCCAGGGAAAAGAAATTTCATTTGAGGTGAGATAGATCTCCATTCATGCAATGTGGCCCATTCATTTTTCTCCTCTTCTGAGTACTGATAAAAACGCAAAATAAATCAAAAAAATAAAAAAGGGCCCCCGAATCCCGAGATCTTATCCAGGATCTATACACAGACCTTCCATGCAGCGGCGAGCCGGGAAGAGAGGAAAATAAAAACACAGCAAAGGCCAATAAATCTTTCGGGATCTGTGATCAACACGAATAAAGTGTTGTTTACCAGCGGTAGAGGCTGCAGGATCATTATTTACCGCGTCCTTTTTTCCATTCGTCAATGCCCATCGACATAAAAAGTCAATTACAAGAAACGCTTGGGTGGAAAGGTGGCAGCCAGGGTTCACGGCCGGCGTCTTGTGAAAACTTGGTGGCACTCAGGCGATATTTCTGTCGTTTTTTCGCATGTTTCTGATTAAAAGGGACTGTATTGCAGATATAGTTTGGTCCAAACTTTGTTGAAAATGTGACAGTATTTCATCTCGGGACATCCACATATATAAATTTAGATAGATAACAAAAAATGCACGAAATCTACGATTGCAAATTTCGAACTACCATGTGAGAATATTATTATTTTTAAGTCATTATTTGTCTTCATAAATTTAAGTCATTAACAAAGTTAAACCGGTTTGAAAAAAAATCACGAGACTTCTCTATCGGTCTCTTTGCCTCTCTCTAACACACACACACAAACACACACACACACACATAAAAAAAAAGGTGGAGCTAGGAAAGAGGCACGTTAACTTTTCCGAGAACATGACGCGTCAGTTAAACGTACTTCCACGCCCTGAGGGCATAAAACCAAAAAAGAAGTTTCTCTTCACCAGACGCAAGCAGTCCACTCACACTCTTTAGTAAAAGAAGAAAAAAGTTAAAAAGAAATAATGACACAGTCATGCCCATTGGATTAACTGTAACCCACACCAGGGATAACACACACACACACACACACACAACGAGATGCCACAGTGGCAGCCTTTTTCTTGTTTTTTCCTGAAATTTCTCTTATTTTTCTTTTCTTTTTATTTCAGTTACGTTTCATTTAATAATTACAATTAATATAACTCATTTATTGAAAAATTATTGATTTTTGCAAGAACTGAACTCGCATTCTTCACCTTCATTTAAAAAACACTGAAATCCTTGCATTTTACCGATCGAGCTACTGCATATTGATATCAATTTGCTGCAGCTCAACCGATAATATTCTAAAATTCTATTTAAAATATTAAAAGTTATTTAAATTTAATTAATGAATTAATATTTGAAAAAACTGTCTTAGCATTAGGTGTCATCGACTACAAGTTTAAAAAATTTATTTGAACTTGAGTGGAAGAATAAAAAATATTTTATTAACGAGTGAAAATTTGAACAAGATATATAAATATATATTGGGAGAGAGTCAACTAATTAAAAAAAACTGAATAAACAGATAGATATAAATCCACAAGTCTTCACTCCCCTTGGATTTAGTGAGACTTTAAACGAAGAAGTTTCAAAGACTTTTCCACCTTGATAACCATTATTTTTTATAACTTAGTATACAAGAATATAAGAATAACAGCAATCACTAGTATGAAAAAGTTCAGGACTGTTCCGCCCAAGAAAAAAAAAGGTGTTTTTTTACAGTCAGGGCAAGCATCTTCGCTCAGTAGGCAATAGCTATCTATCAAAAGCTTCTAGTGAAAGTATTTGATAAATTTCATTCTAGATATTGAGTTGAATGACATTCCAAGCCAAAAGAAAAACAAAATCAATCGCGAGATTGACAAGGAAAATATAAGCAAAATAATTGAAAAGGAAAATTCGCGCCACTGGTTATTTTCAATACTCCAATATGGGACTTTCCTTACAGTAAAACAATTTCCACTTACGAAGTGGCTTTGGGGAAGTTGAAATCCTTCCGGTTATTGACGGTCTCACTACGAACCGTCAATACGGCCAGATGGCGATTCCCCAAAAATTCCCCCAAGGGAAAATTTTCGGCTCGTTCTCTGCATGTGCGTGCAACACGCAGGGCCTCAACAAAGAAAAAAAAAGTATTAAACGCAAGAACGACAGTAAGAAATAAAAGTAAAAGGGATTTTTTTTATATCTGGTTTCCTTACGAAAAGAAAGTTAGTATCCAAAAATTTAGTTTTGGTCCGGAAGGAAATAATTGCGAGATATTTTTTTTTCGCGTCTTCATCAAAAAATACGTAAGGAAAAAAACCCAACAAGAATATAAGTGGATGTCGAGCTAAAACAGTTATTTTTTGGGTAATATGATAAGAACTTTCTGTTTCTGCATTGATGTTAACTCCGGCAGAGTACTAAGTACTTTCTTTAAGCGGAAAAAAAATTAAGAGTTCTGCGAAATGCTTTGTTTAACTACATCTTGATAAGAAACTCTTTTTTTTTTTTCATTCCCTGCTTGGAAGGACCTTAGTCTCTTAGGACTACATTGTTTAAATCATTTATGAAGGCTGAGAATGAGGATGAATTTAAAAAGTAAATATGCTAGTATGATAAATTACTAAGTAAATATTTCCCCTAGCCACAGTTTAATATTTTAGTTAATATCATTTATTTTGGCATAATTCTCCTTCTTCTGAAGCAGCAGAACTCTTACAAAAATTGAATTAGAAGGTGTGAAAAAAATATTTTAATCATCCTCATAAAGATTGTATCGTTGGAAATTTCAGTAGAGATACGTTTTTCTTCCACGCCGAAGGTATCATTCAAACGAAACCCATCCCACCTATAAGACAAAAACATCGTTTTATCATTTTTCGTTTAACCTTTTCAGAATAATATCATAATTAATGAATAGCATATTTGATAAATGCTTACTAAAAATATCATATTTGGTGAATGCTTAGAATTACTGATTTTTTAGTATTAAATATGCAATTAAAAGGAATTATTAGGCGCAAAAAACGTTGGGAAAATGCTACATTATCAGTTTATGTGTATGTAACTATAGATTTTAAAATATCTACAGTTGTTTCAAGCAGAATTTGCCACATAATTAAAAGTTAAATATATTCTTAGAGGAAAGAATAAATGCATTTTACAATGTCGAGCAGCTCATGACAGGAGTTTAATTTCTACATAATTGTGCCATTAATTTTACTTCACATTGTCTCCAAATGGATTGTTTCAATGTTTGCACTGGGTTATATAGAAACTTCATGAATTACTGTATTTCAGGGTAATTTTCAACACTTCGGTAACACAAAATTAAAATCAGGAAGTATAAAAAGGGCAATGGTATGTTTTTTACATCATTTTCTTTAAATTAATTGGCCTAACATTTTGGATGTTGGTACGTAACTTGCTTTTTGACAAATTATGAGTTTAGTTCTAAACATTTCTTGATTTCCCAATGATTATGACGTGTCCGCTTTACAGCCGTAAAGAGGGGTGCAGTAGCTTCTGAGGGTATAGACCCCTGAGCACCCGAGAGCAGAAGTCTTATTACTGGCTCATATGAAATGACAATACACACACTCGCTTGCACAGACTCCTTTTACAGGGGGGGGTACATTCACACACCTCAGATACAGTTCACAGAAGAATAACCATGCCCTAACCGCGACTCGAACCCGGTACACCCAGATCAAGAGGAAGACGTGCTACCTCTGCGCCAGAACGCCGGATTTTCCAATGATAATACAGTATTATAAAATTTATTGACTTTAATTATGAATTTATTTATTCATTTTAATTAAATTGGATTTCCATAGAAAAAATACCATTTGGTAGGGAATTTGATAGAAAAAAGACCACAAGTTTGATTATAAATATGAAGACTGATTACCATTTAAGTTAAATTAAAAATCATTACACATTACAATAAAAAATAAAAAATAAGAAGCAATTTTCATTAAAAACAAAAGAATTTAAAAAATAAGATATCGATCGGATACTAGAGCGTAAAAAATAATTTTTATTTCAAATTTGAAGGCAGACAATAAAATTGTAAATGTATGAAACACCACAAGCAATGCAATCAGAAATTAAATATATACATATTCCTTAAAAATTAAAAAATATATTTCATGCAATTAAATTCCAACTCACTTGAAATATTTCTCACAATATTCCAAAATCATTTAGTGGCACAAACTTCTATTGGCATAAAAATATCATTCAGCATCCACAATAGCTTTCCAAATGTTGCTATATAATATTGTAGAATAACACATGAAACCCTTTGTTTCGATTCATCATAACATTAATAAGAACACAATTTTGAAACTGATAAATAGTTTTCACAAATGTGCAACTAAATTAAAACGAATCCAAAACTGAAACATCATCAGCAATATTTATTTAATTCTCAATCCAAATTCATGATACAATTAATTGACAACATTCAATTATAGCCATCGCAATGTATTTGAATCCACTGCAAAACCAATTTCCATATCAAGTTTCTAATGAATAATACGTCAAACTAATGGCTTTTAACTAATAATTTATTACACTTTGTTCTATTGACATTCACATCAAAGGTTGTGTCTAGCTCAAAATTTATTTGGACGTATGCCACAAGGGGTTACACTGAAAATTAGTCAAAACAAATTCCAATTTATCACCACTGTTTTGACTTGGAGGAGTATCATTTCTGACAAATCAGCCTTCGCGTGTAGGCAAACTTAATTACGCTCCTATTAAACTGAAGACAGGAAAAACTACGAGAGATAAAACGTCCTTAAGACCGATAACGTAACCTTATCGGGACTATTTGGTAATGAAATACTCCCCCTTTTAAAGGGGCAATCGCTTAAGTGTTCACTTTGCAGATTGTGAGGAATTTTACAACCCGCCAACTTTTATGGTGATTATGAACGTTACGATCGAACTATATTTTTTGGAAGTTTAAAATTAAGAAGGTGCACCACGCTGTGGCTTTATTACATCGGAAAATATCTGTAAAATGGCAGTGACGTACATGTTGTGGAGCTTGGAGAACGCTTTTGTGGGATGTAAAAGCTGAACACTTAGGGCTTTTATATTGCATTTTAAAATTTTATGGTTTAAAAGGAGAATATTAACAGAAATTTAATACTGATAAATGGCGTGGAGTTTTTATGGTATGTTTTTAGATCAACTCGGAAAATGAGCGCATTACTTTGCGCAACATGTTAAATTTGATTTTGTAACACCATAGCGGTCTTAGAAGGACAATATATCGGTAAAAACTGTTGACTTTTTATAGATATTGTTATAAAAGCTTCATTTTTTATGAATGCTTCATTTGCCTATTTAAGTTCAATGAGAAGAGAATTCAATTAAGATACGTAACGGTTGTTAGAGTTAAGAACATAACTTATCCGAGTGTGTGGCGATTGGCGCTCGTTAAATCTGTTCGTGGTTTTAAAGTCCTCCATGTAGAGAGTAATACCACTGGGGGTACTGGGTCAGAGGTGATCGTTTTCTGTTCCAGGTCTCAATTACGATCTGAGATGAATGAATGAATTTGCATGAATGAAATCTGCTCCCTAAAAAGGGTTGTGACGTGTGAGTAGATAAACCGTATTCTTGGCCTAGATGACTCTACTTCTATAACAAAGAGACGCATTTCTTAGGCTTAAAATCATCTGCTGATCATGTCAGCGGGGGCTTGTCCAAGGCAAGTGCCATTAGTCACAACAACAACATAATTCATAACATTGAATAATACAAAAGATTACAAAAATGCCACTAAGGAATTTATTTCACTTTGATACCTGAAGATCTCAAAGATATTTATTACATAGAATTTAATATACAAAATACTCAGTATCCAGTATTTTGTGTCCTGTAATCATCATTATCACAATCAATATCCTATTTGATGCTTCATGATGCACTATATTGAAACGAACATCGTTATTTTCATGACAGAAATAACTTTTGAGGTAGCATCCTCAGTTTTTTCTTCACAAGAAGATGTAATTAAAGTACACCTAAGCGAAAGATACGGCGGAGTTTTATAAGAATTCATTTTCGAACCTGAAATTTTTTTAATTCTACAGATAAAACGTTCATATCTACTGCCAGCAAACAGTTCATCTATTATGAAAGGTCAAATACTACCTTCAAAGGTCAAATACTACATTCAATTCACTCAATCTGTAATTCTACTCAAAAGAATTACGGATCCTACATCTCGGCGAAGCTCTTTAAATCATCATGGAAAAGGTCACGTGCACCTCGGTAAAAATAAAATGGCTAATTTCTTTAGTTAAATTGTAAATAAAATCATTTTTATAAAGAGTCACAATAAAATAGATGCAACTTTAATTACACATACTTAGGTTAATACACATACTTAGATTAATAATAAGATTAAATAAAGTGATTGATTTAAAATTCATTATTGGCGAGTTAAAAGTTACATGAACGTATTAATTGAAATTAATCATACAATTGTTCACTAAATAATGTATAAAAGTAATAATTCACCATTATAAAAATCATTATTAACAGTTAAAAATTACATAGACATATTAAACTATTCTAATATTTAAAAGTCGTTGTAGTAGTTAAGAAAAGAGTCAAGTGGAACACAGATCAAAACTATTTGTTGCAAAAGCATAATCCAAAGATTGTTTATCTAATGTGAAACACTTTGGAAACTTTTAAGACCTTCTCACATTTTTTTTAAAATACTAATCACGCTATTTGCAAAATAACTATTCAACTATTCTCTGAGCTAAACGCGTTAGATCTTTTATTGATGAAAAAATGGGTAGAAAACAAAGAAAAAAATGCTCTTAAGTCTTAAAACAAAATATTTAAATACCTCACCACAACAAACGGAAGAAAATGGAAAGGGGAAAAGCAGAAGGAAAAAAATTCCTTGTATCTTCCTTTTCATCCATATTCTTCATAATGACAATAAATGCTTCTACTGGATTATTTCGCAAGTCCTAACCGCTTTTCCCCTACTTTCTGTCTTTGTACTTATTACCCTTTTTTTTCCGTCTTCCATTTCTTATAAATCTTTTTTTTGCGAATTTCCGTCTTTACTAATTTCTTCTTTCCTAATCTTCTTTACTGCTATATCTTCAAAGCATAAATACACTAGGTGTAGGGAATTATGAAAAGTGGTGTTTTTATTCCGATTCGCCAGTAAAAAAAGAATGAGAGAGAGAGTCTCTATTTTCTTTTGTTTTTTGAAAAAGAGAGATGATATACGCACTAAGTAAGCACACACTACAAAAGATCTAATGACGGATCCCATTACGGCCCATTACTTCAGCGAATGCGAGAAAGCGTTATGTTTAGTGGTGCCACGGGATATAATAGCTTCCCTTTCTTTGGGTAATATGCATATTACTCGGGGGTGTGTATTCCAGCTATTAAATGCAAAGAGAGCTTGTAATTGGGAAATGGGGGCGGAGTCGGCAGCAGTAGATGTTCATCAATAGTGGAAGCTTACTTAGTTTTAATGCGCTGATTGCCAGTAGACACGGAGTAAAATCTATACAGTATTGCTAAAGTGTGCTCAACAGTATATATAGACAAAGATTGATAGATAGCGAGATAGCTAATACATATAATTCATTCAAAGGACTTCAAACAAATCAAATCAGTTTATACTGTTATCTAGTATAAAGTTAGAAATAATAATAATAAAATATTTAACATTAAAGGTGCTTTGAAAAATAATACAAGAAATTGAATATTATCAAATTAATTTTTGGAATGCAGTTTTTTATATTTAACATGTGTCTTGATTCCTAATCCCTCCAATTAACCGAAGCTTTGTCTTTTTCCTCCAAAATCGAAAAAGATCGATGTAAAATTAGTTGAAATTTGGTTCCTACTTAGGACCATGCATTTTTAAGCATATGTGTGTGGCAACCATTGTGTTTCCTAATTCAAAGCGGTAAATTAGGTCTAGATATTCGATTTGTTGTTCTCATTTTTAGAACAAGCTTGTTTACACGTAGAAAATATTACTTAAGTTTTAAAAAAAATCATTTTTTTCGTATATAAGGAGAGAATAAAATTATAAGCACAGATAGAAAAAAATTATTACATTTCTGCACCATATGAGAAGAGAGAGTCGGAAAGAAGAAGAAAAAAAATAGCCAACTCACATGTTTCATGTTTAGCATGGACTTAATATCCCAAGCATTAACATACTCAAAGAAGTATATCTAAATTGTAGGCTTAAGTGGCATATAAAATCAAGGAATCTTGTTTTATACACTTTTATATGAGCCAAATGACAAACTGGACAACTAAAATTGTAAGAGTCTAATATTTAGTGTAAAATGAAACGAATGAAAAATTTATTTGAACAAGATATTAATAACAGGCTAACCAATAAGCATCATTCTCATTATGAAATGCTTAGTAAAATGATGCATTTTCTCTGTTGTAAAATGCTAACAAATTACTACTCAGACAAATACACAATGTTATATCACGGAGAATATATCGTAACAGTAAGAAAGGTAAACTACCATTTTTGTTAAAATTTCGCTTCCACTATGAAGTTAATCTAAGCATCGTTTCTTGTCATGTTTATTAAATAACTAAAACAGAATGGAAACGTTTACATACCAAGAAAAGAATTATTTCCGCAGATCGGTGTTTATTAAAATGTAGCAGAGCTTTAAGACATCTACCCAAAATTACTAAGGAACAAAACTAAATGGAATAATGCAGCAAATAAAGCATTGATTGCTTCCTAGACTAATGTTGTGGGCAACGCGTAAATCGTGTTCAGAACCTAATCTAATGTTTTCATTTAT
>JAOUZG010019159.1:2992181-3003828 GCA_026289955.1 Argiope argentata
GGCATTTACAGTGATGCTGAGCTACTGCATCGATACCATCCCATTTATTGACATCATCATCAGCAGCTTCTTATTGCAAAAATCAATACAGCCTATTTAGCAATAATAATTGTCTGGCAACATATTTATTTTACTGATATCTGAACTTACCACCAGTTTTATTATGTCAATCGATTTCCCAACAATATTCAAGACATTCCTGTTTCTTTTCGAGAGAACCCTTCTGGAAAAGCAACCAATCCCGAGCCATTTTTCTTCCGGAAAACAGCATCGGTTTCCCTCAACCGTCGTCTCTCATTGTCATTCGGCACAACGTTCCCTGAGTCAATTATTTCATCAGTCGCAATCATTTTAGGACACTTATCGGATTGGCGTGCACCGGGGGATGCACTCCCACAATTATCTTAACCGTGGTTGGAGGGAGGCAAACGCACCACATAAGTTGCCTCCAGGGGATGTAGGAGGACGGTTCCTCTCCCCGAGGCCCAGTTGGTAAATTTGGACGAGTTTGCCTTCAAGGCACGCTGATTGTAATCCCGGTTACATTTTCATCCGCATCAATGAATGCTGGACGAAAAGGGATAATTTCCGGATTACCGGAATCAAGTTAGGATGGCCTGTGATGTCTGGATTAAGCGGAAGAGCATTTCTTCTTGCCATGCACAATGCAGGAATCGCAAACAAAGGGTCTTGATTTGTTTGCTTTCGATCCCAAAGAGGATTTTCCAAAATTTGTTAACATACAGAGATTCGGTTCTGGGGGCCAATGACCTCCATCCTCTTCTTTTTGACATAAAAATCCCAATTTTCTACAAGGCTTTCAGAACAGGAAATATCGAACGTTTAAACTTAGGTATGGTTTCGCTTGAAGCTCAAATATAGATATGAATAAAATATTCAGATCATTTCAAATTACCAGAATAATGATACCAATATCACATATCTTGCCCATTGCGATTATCAAGTACACATGTATACAAATACACAGATTGATAACAATAACCATTAAAAGATTTTTTCCGAAAACTGTTATTATATTTGCAAAGGCTCGTGATGAAGCTATGTACTAAATAACATCCATTTACCATATTGCGTTTTCGAGTTACAGTATTCATAAATAAATGGAGCTTCGTGAATCAATTTTAAATCGACTGAATTTTATCATTATAAAATATTAACAAGGATAAAAGAGGAAACGAGAAAATTTTGTAATGTTTTTAAATACTTTTATTGCTCTTCAAATAAATTTAAAACTAGATAGTTCCTTGTTCTTAATTTCCAGATTTTAGATTTCGAGTAATGAATTATTCGACAATGATGCCGAGGGAATTTTTCTTCTTCCAATCGGTAAAGAATATTTAAAAAAGAATATCCTCTTTCCGAGAACATCCCAGCTTCGGATATTCCATCAACTCCATTAATATTAATAATCAGAAAGCAATAGAATTCTTAATTTTTCAAATTTCAGTCTAAGAATCATTTCCAAGCATCTTTTTCAAATATATTATTCGAAATTAATCTCCGCTAACGACACAGCTCATCCTTTTTTGCAATAGACAATGCATTGTAGAGAGACAATTTCTTTAATAACATATTATATGTAATCAATATTTTAAATGATTTAATTTATTAATCTATAGTTAACGGCATTTATTTTGATTTTTTTGTGAATGTTAATTTTTTTTTACTTACCATGAAATTTTTTAATAAATATTATATAATGAAAAAAATTATTACAATAAAATTCTTGAACAGTTAACCAAAGTTAAAAGTTAATGATTACCTTACAAATAAGAAGGAAACTTATAATTATTATGACATATTATAAGGAAATGATAAACAAACAACTACAATATTTAAAAATATATATTAATTTATAGAGCCTTACATGTTGAACACAATATAATATAATCACATAATTAAGGAACATTTAATTATTTATTTTATTAAATAATAATTTTAATAATTCAATGCAAACGTACATTATTGTCCTATTATTTTGTAATTAACAGAATTCGGTTATTGTTTATTAAAAATTTAATTAAGTTAGGTTATTAACATTATTTTACAGACGTACCTGCGACACTCCTCATCATAACCGCTTAGGCCAGCGATATCAAACTAATTTCCCGTGTACACAATAATTTGGGCACGCAACGAATCAAAACGGTTAGCAGTTTACGATTTGTATGTGAATTTATTTGATCAACTGAATTTGTCCCAATTCGATTGGTTGGAAATTGAAGAAATTGAAAAACAACTGACTGATTTCCAATCTTGTTCAATATGGATTCAAAAATTTATCGAAACCAGGAAAAAGGTGGAATTGATTGGAAGAGAAACATTAATATCAGTAAAAATATCATTAACGAAGTTTTGGAAATATGGAATTCGATTTCAGGCACATTTAACTGTTTGAAGAAGCTAAGCATGCTATTTTAACCATATTTTCCTCTACCAATGCTTGCGAGTCATTATTTTTGATGATGAATAACATTAAATATACGCTTAGAAACCGTTTGGCAGAGGACTCCAATTCAGCATGCAATCTACTAAAAAGTAACATCTTACAATTCTAATATATTTGCCATCTAATCTGCAATAACAGAAGTCACAGTAATGTTACTTTAGTTATTGTACGTATAACTAAAATATTTACTACGTAATAGGGCTTTACAGTGCAATTTCTTCGTAGTAAATTAAGAACTTTGAATTGTTAATATTCATTTTTATTATTTTCCCAATAATCACAAGTCATAATTATTGACTGCACATCTATACTCCCTTAAACATTTCCTTAGAAAAAAAATGGTACGTTGATTCATAAAGATTTGCTAGCCCTGGCCTAGATAGTCTAGTTCAGGTAGTCAAAAATCCACCATCCAACCCAATGCCGATCTAACAAACACCCTGCAATTTTTTCTTGCACACAATTTCTCTTCGTTTTATTTAAGATCTTTGCGGACGGAGGCGGGTTGAAAAAAAAACACTGTTGTCTTCTCCGCCACAGTTTAATAACCGTTCCATGTCACGCAGGCTGCCATCCTAGTAATGACTGTTCGTGGCAGTAGGTATTTTTCGAAGACACCTTTACGGCCGAAGGTGGGAAGCAACTGTGGGGATAGGGGGTTCCGCAGTTTCGTGGATGTCTTTAAGCGTCCCCGTGGATCTAGCAGGTATAGGGGATATTTAACGGGTCATGCAATGGTGTGCTTTTGACGTGAGAGTGCCGCACAGGCGCCAAGCACGCCATTCTCTGATCTAAGTGCTATGGATGGATAGATAAATGGAAGCAGTGGAGAAGAGTTTTTAACTAAATTCCTGTTTCGGTTCATAAGTATATGTGGAGCGGTCTAACTGGAATGATAGAAAATCGATTTTAATCATATCCTCCAAGTTCCGTATAAAATGAGGCAATTTGGAAAGGTGAAGGATGGTTTGAAAGTTCTTGGTTTGGGGGGCACGCTTTTGGAGTTTGATGTGGAACTGGGGTAAACATATTTCATTTCTATCAGATTTGGAAATAGTATGTTTTATCTAAGTAAAAAGATGTTTTAAATATTTATGAATTAACTTCTAATTCGAATTTCACAATATCAAATAATCAAGAGAATGAGTTCGAATGATCAAAAATATTCGACCTCGAAATTTTGATGAATCTTCAAGTATACCTCCAACAAATAGGGTAGAAATATTTTTGAAATCAATTTTCTAAACAATAAATTTTCTAGATGGTGTCGTCTTTAAACCCAAAAATTGCAGCTATTGTTTAAATTTTGGTATAAATATCATCAGCAGAAAATTTGAAAACTGATCCGAACTTGAAATGCCTCATAAATAACAACCAGCAGGATAGGTAAGATTTTAAACGCAATTTTATTATTAAAAGTTCAAATCCGAGTCAAAACCTAGATTAAATTCGTACACTGATTGTTTATCAATGATTTGTTTAATGGATAGATACTTAAAAACATTATGTATATTAATAAGTGCACTGAAAATATGGGTTTCTAACAGACTAATTTCATTAAAATATAGATGTGCCAACTTTATGTATGAAAATACCTTAATAAACAAAAGATGATAAATGAAATATGGTATATAATTTTCAAAACAAGTAATATAAAAAAATTAAGTCAATTTCCTACTCAGGTCAACATTTTTTAAAATTTTAGATACTTTTCATTAAGTAATTACGATTAATATACATAATCAATCAACGATTACTGTTTTTCGCAAGAAATGAACTCGCATTCTTCACCTTCAAGTGAAAAATACTGAAATCCTCGCATTTTACCGATTGAGCAACTGCCTGTTGATTTCAATTTTCATTACAGAGTGCTAAAACTCTTTTTAAAGTATTAAAAAATAATTCGACTTAATTAAGTAATTAATATTTGAAAAACTATATTTGCATCAAGTATCATCCACTACAAGTTTTTGAAAAATATATTTGAACTTAAGAGGATGAATAAAAAATATTTTACTGACGATTGAAAATTCGATATATATTGAGAGTAATAAATATACATAGGGAGAGTGCAAACTAATAGCAGGAATTAAAAAAGAATAAAAAATTCTTCACATGTGTAGAATTTTCAATCCAATATATAATTTTTAATCGGGAAAATATCCAAAATAAATATTCATTACTGCTCAATAAAGGAAATTGAAAATAAAACTTTATTGTATGTACATACGAAAAAGTCGAAGAAAAAGCAATAAAACTGAATTTTCTTTCAAGCAATGTCGTTACTACAAAAATTTTGACTTCTTTAGTAAAATATAGTTTCAAAATGAATACTTGAAAGTCTTCATCATACTGCGTAGCTAATGCAATGCCTTCTATTGTACATTTTTAAGAAGCAATCGAAAGCAGAGCTGATGTGTGGTAACTAGGTAAAAATTTGAATTTTTCAAACTAAACTATCATTTCAGTTACATTAAATTATCGATTCTTTATAATTAATTATTAGTTCATTGCAGTTAGTTCATGTTTTATATATAATTCTTCGAATTTACGAAGGTATTCTATAATGCCAAGTCCCAAACAATCTTACCGGAAAGATTAATCAGGATGTGCGTTTCTTCAATTCCATCGGAGCCTAACTTGGGTTTGTAGACCACCCACTTTCGGTCGTTCCAATCTACAGAAGAGGACTCGAACATGGTAATATGCAGCACAGTCGTGAGGGGTTCAGAATAGGCGAGCAATTCTCTGCTTTCTGACAAATGCAGAAATAATAAGAGGGGTGTGAAAATTTACGTAATTGATGGCACCCTCTCGAGATGGGGAGAACTGTGCGTCACGATAACAAACATACCGTAAGGTGTTATAACCCTCCTGGTATCGTGACGGGAAATTCAGGAGAAAGGGGAACATTATTGGGGGTTTATTCTTTTCGAAAACAATCTGCGGAAAGAAAGTGCTTTTTATGCAAACATTTGCTCTGGAAAATGATGAATGGGACTTGTAGGACGAGTTAGGAAACTTCTTGAAAAAATATGCAACGAGTCATTTCATTTTGTGGTAATAATATTTCTTATCACTTTGGGTAATATCTATGTTTATAGAAGAAAGTTTTTGGTGTGTGTCTGCGGTATCCAGACAAATTTATCACACTTATAGCCTACAAATTTGGCGGTAGAATTTTCGTAATAGTGGCTTGATGCTCCTCGAAGTAAGGAGCTCAACATTTAAAGCAGGACATTTTTTATTTAGTTTTTCCTGTTTTTTTTTTGTCGACTTTTGCGAGTAGCACCGATTCAGATGAACATATAATAGGAAATATCACATTTCCTATTTATTTCATTTCATATAATCGCTTATTCAAAATGACATTATTCTAGGTTTTATTTGCGGTATTCATTAACTTATTTTTTTAATCAGATCTTTTGTAAATGCGATGGCAACGCGTTACTAAAAGCTAATTTTTTTTATATACTCGTGCAGATAATAAAATTTTTATTTTTCGCCTACGGATTTTTAATGACGCCACAAAACCTCATCCCAAAATGATATCATATTCTGACATGATAAAAAGTTAATAGCAATTTGAAACTTATGTTTTATATAATAATAATAATAATAATAATGAAGTGTTTGTCATCTTTCTCCTATTTATTTGACATTCAGATAAAACTCAGCATCGTATGCATTTATAGATAAAAGGATATATTGCAAATTTAGATGATATATATAAATAAATGTTACTAAAAATGCATTCCCTACATTTTCTTGTAAAGAAAAAAAGTTCCATTTCAAACCATTCCATCATAACCAATTCGGACGATGCACTTACGCATGAGTTGCGCACGACTAACTACGTATGACAGGGAACAGGCATCAAATTTTCAAAAATTACTTTAAAAACAGAAAATATGGCTAAAAGAGTCATCATCATTGATGAAAATATATTTTTTAAGTCAAAATCTTTAAGCCAAAGTTCCCTTTATCTGCTTATGGTTCAAAATTACAAATTATATTCCAAAATAGCCCTTAAGTTGATTCAAAACGAGACTTCAGTATTACTAAACTCAAGAATTAAAAAAAAAGAATCCCATTTATAGCCAGAAAATTAATAGCAAAAATTAAATTAAATTAAATTCGGAAAGAAATTGATGATTGGTATTGGCTTCCATAAAACCGAAATTAAAAATTAGTTAAGATAAGAGTGCAAATAAATTCATTTTACCAAAATAATATTTTATTGCCAAAATATAATAAATAAATAATACTAAGCAGTCAAAGTAAGCAAATAACTTTTAACATAATCGTAACAGTTTTAACAATTTCGAACAATAAGGAATTTAGTTTTGTAACACACAAATGGTATTGCACTTTAATGTCGCTTAAAATCGAGAGCAGAATTTTTTTCATTAGCTTGTTTTTCTCAGAAAGAAACAACAGATCCAGAGAAATAGTCTAATTACCTTTGTCAAAGTGTTTGTTTTGGTGCTCGTTACATGTCGCTAGTTTCTTGACATATTAGTGTTAATTGCCACTATTTTTAACATCGAAAGACCTTTTCTTTGTTTAAAAGCTTCGTAAAAATTCACCCTACACAGCTTTTTTTTAAACTTGTATCACTATGACCTCCCAGAAGATTCCAAGAGTAGCATCGTTACCAACTGCAAGAATAGTTAACTAAAGAATTCCTTCGAGAGAATGAAATCTGAGGTTTTGTTTATTCTTTTTATTAGGCATCACCGTTTGAACACTGCTTTTTAGCACATATACCTTCAAAATAGCTTTGATTTAGCAACAAAAAGGAAACAAGAGAAGGCCCAAGAAATAAGTAGAGTACATATATTTTATACAAAAGATGCTTTCAATACAACAACGATTTATTTTTGTAAATATTGTTAATTTTATTCACTCCTTAGCAAATGTATATACAGAGAGAAGAGACATTTATAATTTTTAATGAATTCAGTTAAGAAATGACTAAATCAGTGGCTATTTATGGCAAATTCTCGGGTTCCGGAATACAAAATTTATTTTGGCGAGAAGTTGACGATTCAGCCAATTGCTCGCCAAATCAAAACTTGGGGAAATTTCGGAAAACAGAATGGGAATTTTAGCACTTGAAATCAAAATCCCGAATCAAAAGAGAACGACTAACAATCAATTTAACTGAAAACATTATGGAATATTTTTAAGGCGAGAGTATAAATCCACCCACCTGCTTAAAATTTTCTACATCTACTACAGAACAATTCTTGGCACCAAATCTTAGCTTTTCACTTACAAGCGCCGCTCTTTTATTTTGATGAGCCAGACCTTTCCCTATCGGGGAAAAGGAAAAAAAAGAGAGAGACAGATACAGACGGATAGAAAGAAAGAAGCAAGGTGGCGGGTGGATTGGCGAACTGGGAGGGCACATCAAAAGGGATCCGAGCAGTTAGATCCCAGCAATTTCTCGCTTCATTGATTCGCCGTCCGATCCTGGGACCCACTTTTCTCACCTCCAGGCAGCAGCGCTCGAGTGCGAGGGGATCACAAAACTGCTCACAGAGAAAAGAGTGGGAGGGGGGAAACATAAAAATAAAGCAGCACCAGAAAGAGGAGGAATGGGACCCTAACCCTTTGCCTTGATGCGATGACAACAACGTATGACACCGCATGGCGGGTTCTCACATTGTAATAGGATGAGCCGTCCGCAACAAGTCTTCGCCTCTCTGAGGCGCTTTTAACAAGCCCGACTTGTCTGAGTCGGGATATTTAGGGTGGGAGGGTGGTCCACATCCCCTAATCATCTTGCCTGAATGGCAAGGAAAGGAGTGTCGGATCAATGGTTGCCTCCAAGCTAGCAGTGTAGATGGCAGGAGAAAAAAAAACAAAAATAGCTTCCTGTTTTTTCCTCCTTTAGTTTTTGGCCAGAAATGAAACTTCTATGTTTCATTTCTGGGTATGATAGTTGCAAAAAAGAATGATTTTTTATGATCCTTTTAGAAGAAAGAGGCTGAATAGGGTTTAGTTTTCTATGTGACCTCCTAAGTTTGTTTTTTAAATGTAGTTTCAGGACAAGTGAAGCTTTTAACGAATTTAATGCGATTACGCGACAGAGAAATCTTGTGTGATTAAATGTAGGTATATGTCATCTTTTATTGAATCTTTTAAAATCCAGACCAGCTTTAATTTCATAATCAAATGCAAGGATGAGTATACAGACAAAATTACATTGTATATCCCCGATTAATTTTCGAATGGATATATAAGAAATCAGTAGTTTTTCAAAGGGAACATATAGAGCAATTTTTGCTATTGCCTTAATGGGGTCAATTCATGTGACGTCAAAGGTACATGACCTGTGACTTCTGCGCATGGCATTTAAGTCTTCATCCGCAAAGCTTTCCTCGATGAGTCTGTCATTAACGCCCTCCACCAAGTATGAAGCGGATTTTTTGTTTACATTTGTAGTTACAATTTTGAGTCGTTTTCTTTCCTCCTGTTAAAGTTAAAAGATGAAATACTAATGTGCTGCTGGATATTTTAATGTGAAATACAAATTATTGCCATGATAAAATGCATTTTTTTAGTTTCCTTTCAAAAATCCTGAAATTGGTTGTTAGCTTTGGAATGGAAGGTTGTTGTTTTCGAAGTTGTGATATGCGCCGTTTATTTTCAAGAATCCATTTAGTGTGCTTATATTCACAAAATTTTGAAACCCAAAAACTGTTCCAGCAATTTTTTTTAGAAAACCCTCTCAAAGGAAAAGAAATCGGTACGTGTATTGCTGTCTAAAACAAATGGGGACAATTAAACAAAATCTTCAGTGCATTTCTAATTTTCTTTATTGACATTTGATGGAATGTTCTGATAATTTTGAATATGCTTAGAAGATTTTGAAATGTTTAAATGAATATTACATTACATTTATCCTACAAAATCTTATCTAAATTTAATTGATGTAAGTAAACAAACTTTTATTGTAAAAACTATCTCTCTTAACTGGAAATTAGTGGCTGTAATGCTGACTTGGGTGGAGGTGAATAAATTTCTTTAAGATTTATTACATAAATGGATCTTTTCCAATTACTGAAAAATTCAATTTTCGTATTGATTGTTAACAGCATTTATAATTGACGTATTGTATTAAAAGTGCTCTTAATTTGGTAAATGGAATGCTACATATTTTAATGGAATGCTACATAATTTTACTTTTTACTGAAATAATTCACAAATTACAAAATGAAGTTCAAGATTCTGTGAAAAAGATTAATTCCTGAGAATATTGTTAATAATATTAAAATGAGGGCATTGATAAATTTCACAAAAGAAAGGTTTTTCTATATATATTCTTCTTTTAATTTTGAAGCGGATCTTCAAAAATTAAATATGTCAAAGCATCCATTTGATTTTTTTTAAATTAAAAATCCAGTTGATTTTTGAAAATAAAGACTCCAGATTCATCATTGACTACATAGAAACAGATCAATCCAACAGAACAGCAAATGATTTCCAGTTTTTATAAAGAAGCAAATATTTTAAAAGATATGATAGTCATAATACTTTCAAGAGCTGTCAACTTTATTTCACCATTATACTGTGATAGCATGTCTGACTAGGAATTTTTTGAAATTAAAAGCTATCTGATAGATGTATTAGAACTGAATGATTTTGTGATGACAGATTAAAGTTTTCAAATTGAACAAGAACTTAAAAAGAAAAAGGATATAAGTTGAAAATAAAATTTTAAATGACTGTACTCAGTTTAATATCACTGAAAGAATTGATAACTGCTAGATATCTTATATAATATTACAATAGAAAGAGCCATTTCAAAAATTATAATGAATAAATATTTTGTATGGGCTGTCCTTTATACGTGCTTATATAATATCAATTACTTGCATGTTGTATAACTTTCAAAGACCATTAATTAACATCAAATAATTTTTTGTATTCGTTTTTTTTAGTTTTTGGCATTATAATAAAATGCATTTTGAGGTTTTTACTTTTTGAGTATGAACCTTAAAGCTTTCTTTTCCTTGTAGTAATTCATATTATTTTGTTATTGCCATGTAATCACATCTAATAACTTAAGAGCAAAATGGATGGCTTCAGAGATCATTATTACTAGTTTTTCAAATACATTTGTTTATTTGTAATAGATTCAAGTCAAATTTATGTCAGGTAACTTGCTATAGTTAGAATGAAATGTCATTAGTTTATTTATTTAAACTGAAATTGATTGTTATCATAATATCATGCTATACTATTGTACACTTCAGTGATTTCTGTTAAAAAAAATATTGGTCTTTTCATTGAAAATCAACTGTAGCAATATTTGTTATATATTTTTTATTTCTAACTTCCTTGTTACATGAATGTTTCACTTTTTTTTTCTACTTTAACCTATTGATTTTGAATAATAAAATTCTATAAAAGCATATTCTTTCTATCCCTCTTTATATCCTATTTTACTTTTATACTTGTATTTATCATGTTTATTAAATTTACTGTATTGTATGTTTTATTTTATATTCGTTCTGAGTAATTTTTATCCATGAAACTTTAAAATTTTAAAAAAATTTCAGATATGTTCTGTTTTAAAAGTGTATTGCTCAATATTATGTTTAATAGGTGATAAAGAAAATGCTGTTCAGTATTCAGGTTGTTTCTGTTGAATGAAATTGATTTCATCATTTTTGACATTCTTGTCATACTATGTTTATATTCTTTGTGTCTAGAAAAAGAAATGTTGATAGACAACTTTTGAGTTTTTTTTAATAGGTAAGAGCACTGAAACATCCATTTAATCATATTTTTTAAAAATAATTATCATATGTATTTTATCTTTTTTTAAATGTGTAAATAAAAACTATAAAGGCATAATTTTATTTATTTGTTCTTTAATGATTTCTATAAGTTAAAATAAAATAACTGGTTCTGGTTGCATAGATTTTAAAAAATGGTATCTATACCTTTTATAGTTCATAATTTGCAATTGTAAACAAAATTTATTGCATATATTAAAAATTTGAGCTTCATGTTTTTTTACTTCTGAGCAAACTGAAAACATCAAAGTCTCAAATAAAAATCATTTACTTAAGAAAGTCTCTTAATAAAAATTACTACTTAAGAAAAAAAAAATGTAATAATTTTATTGGTAAGCTTACAAATTTTAACTTATCTAAGAGT
>JAOUZG010019159.1:3006766-3045594 GCA_026289955.1 Argiope argentata
AAATATATATATATATATATATATATATATATATATATGGAAAAGTAAAGAATAAAAGGGTAGCAAACAAAAAGTGATATTAATTAATTAGACAAAAAATAATTGCATTGAAAATACTAATTGAAATTTTAGGATAAGAAATAAATTTACAATACTACAAAAGTTTGGTGAAAATAATTCAAAATATTAAATTTTAAAAAATGTTAAAAGTTTTTCATAATTATTCGGTTAGAGTAACATTCAACTGCAATAGCTGACTGCAATGCTTTCACCAACGTTATCGGTAGACATCCCGAGATGCGCAGAACGGTTGAAAATTGAACAGAATCGGTTTGTTTGGTACGTGACACGTGACCCATGAATTGACCCCATTAAAACATTTTGAAAATTTTGATGTAATTTATGAACATTTTTTTATTTATATTTATAATGGACATATTTTATTGTTTTTTAAAATTTAGGTGCCGTTTATTTTCATACAATTTCTATATAAAATTTTTATTTAAAAATATATTAATAAACAATTGATCATTTGCAAATTACAGTGAAAAATTCATACCAGTACCACTCATAAAATGTGTTGTTTCTTATGGCACTTCCCATGGAGAAGCTCGCTGTGGTAGTCAGCGATTTGAGCCTTATCAGCGTCTCTTGTTTTGTAGTAGCGCTAACTAAATATGATTTTTGCTACTAACTCATCACATCTGCTTGCACAGCCCCTTTTTACAGGGGGCGCATTTATACACCTTACAGATAAAATACAGGAGAACAACATTGCCCGAACTGGGACTCAAACCCAGCACGCTCAGATCAAAGGGAAGAAGCGTTACCCCTATGCCAAGGCGTCGGCAGAATGAATACCTTATTCTTTTGATATGAAGCTGCATGAGGATAGGTGGAAATGGAACATACTTACGAGTCATGGTCTTATGAACAGTATGGCATCTATATGAGAATCCAAAACTTTATAAATACACTCATCAAATTCGCTTGCACAGCCCCTTTTTACATCGGGGCGCATTCGCACTCCTTACTGAAAGAACACTGAAGAACAATGATGCTCGAACCGGGACTCCCAGATCAAGGGGAAGACGCGCTACCGCTGTGCCAGCACACTTTAGTTATAAAAATAAGATTTTGGATTTATAATATTGAATTATATATAAGTTATATAATTCAACAATATAAATAAAAAATATTCACCTGCGATTCTATAATATAGAGGCAATTTTAGAAAGAAAATGAAATGATTCTTTACTTTTCAACATCTATCTAGAAATGTTCAAACTAATTTCGGCAAATTAAGTAATTTTTGAAGGAGCAAAAAAGTTGATTTCTTACTGAAACATCTCAGCAAACGCCACAATGGTAATCGAATCCAATATACTCAGAGACAAGTTAAAATTCTCTGCAACTGCCAGCATTTTACATAATAACAACAACACCAGCCGAACCAGTAAAAGGATCAATTATCAAAATGGTTGGTTTGATTTTCAAAATGGAAATGCCTGGCTGCAGGTTTCAGTAACGACGCTTAACCACAGAGACGCGGGCTGAACCCACCGCCACCGATTTAACATTCTGGCAGCAACGCGGCCAAATGCTGCTCGCGTGCAAGTGGAATATTAAATTAAGGCGTAAACTCCGCAACAAAAGTAACTCATTTTATCAAAATTAAAGTAAAGCAGCTTAAGTAGATATTACAACGTGGGCAGAAACATCCGATTCGGGCGAAATACCACTGCAGAAGCGAGCGAATTCGGATTGCAAGAACACGACAATGGTAGAAGTCAGCCACATGCGGCGTTGGGTTCTCTCCAGTTCTTAAGCAATTGTCTTAATTACAGTGCATCTGTTAATAGAAATGGCGCTGGTTTTAATGTCTCTCGTTATATTTGGGACTAAAAATGAGGAAACGTCGCCACGAAACTCTGACTAAGGTTTCTTAACTGGGGTAAGATGGATTTGAGACTGAGAAAGAATTCCGGGTATGCCAAGGGAATGGATTTTCCATTTCAGTCTTAATAGTGGCTCTGTGAAATAAGGATAGCGGGGAGCTTTAGCAAAAGCGCTGCAGGTGGTAAATGAAATATTTCAGCCTATTTCTACAGAAGGGATGAAGTGTATTTAAGAGTACAACAGTATCTTTGTTGGAAAATCCATCGCGTATAAATCATAGTTTATCTGATCCCCATTTCATCAGTTTGTGGTTTATAATTTCGTAGCATTAAATTGTTTACCATGTGGCTTTTAATTTTAAAAAAAGTAATTTATTTTACTGTTTCAGGGGAGTAACTTTCAGGTAAAGGTAAATTCAAGTGATGAATGAATTTATCTTTTTAAGTTCATTCGCTGAGTTTCATAATCAGTTCAATTTTTGGTAGTGACTACATTTAACATTTTAACCAAAAGTCACAATTTTATTTGTTGTTGTTATCGTGTTCCACTTTACAATAGAAGGAGGTGTACAATAGTTTCTGTGGGTATGGACCGCTGAGTACACGAAGGCATACTTCTGACTTCTAGCTCACACACGTCACAAACTCTTTTTACGGGGCGGACTTCATTCATTCATCCACAGATCGTAATTTAGATCTGGACCAGAGAACGATCACTTCTGACATGGAGGACTTTGTGACCACGAACGATTTAACTTGGGCTAGCCACTACGCATTCGGAGAGTTCAAACTTGCAATCTAAGGAATACGAGTACAACGTTCTACCAATCAGGCTATCCCGGCCATAATTTTCATATCTTTAAGTGAATTGAAAACATAGTCCTATCTTATTAAAATATTTCATCACTTTAAATTTTATTAATTTATTTACAGCTATAAACGGTCAAACTAAACTTAATTAGGTAAATAGCTAACCTAATCAGATGTAGTTTTAAATAAACTGAAGCTAGATTTTTAAAGAATTTTTGCGACAATTATTATTTATTGATTATTATCGTTATTACTCAAATACTATAGAAGTCAGAAACCAATATTCATTTGTAAGATTTCAATTTACTATTTGAATATTAATGCTTTATTTTACATTAAAATAATTTTAAAAAAAAGTTTAATGCATTAAATAATACAAGGAGTTCAGCCCTAAATATTAGCATTTTATTTTTTAATCTTCAGGAATAAAAAAAAAATCATATTTTAACATTTTTGTTAACACCATAAATAAATCAGATTGGTAGTGACGAGTAAGCAAGAAGGATTATAAATTCCGTCGTCTTCACGGCTTTCAAAGGCACAGATAAAATAATATATGTTTAGTTCTGAATGCCAAAAGTCGCAAAATAAGAGCAAGGTATAATAAAAAAAATTATCTTCGGGACACCGTTTGATTTTGTGTCGCCAATGGGATAAAGTCAGAAGAATTCAGATTTTATGATAGAATATTTTCACTGCATTTTAAAAAAGAAAAGAATGCGATAAGAATCTACGTCTTCCTAAGATAAGCGAGAGAATCCAAATGAATTACAACATAAGAAGTAATGGTCCACAAAAGGGAATTCACTCCATCCTAATTTCACGGTCAGCATCACAAAGCATCAACTACATTCATCATTTAGATTTTACGACATCAACATCCCCTAAACGCAAGAGAAGCTTTCCATGGACTACGCTGAATTTCTAATCTACCCGGGTAAGGAATCTAAAAGGAGAAGAAAAAATAGGGTAAATAATTGAAGAGTACATCAACCCTATCTGACTCAACCGCCTCTGATGCGAGTAACGAGACAACCTTAAAATAGAAGAGAGACTCCTTAGTTCCTTTTTTTAAGAACTGCAACAAATCGACAGTTGACCGATGACGCTCATCTCACAAAGCAACGGCTGGGCAATAGGGCGACGGAACAAAGCCCCACCACATTCCTCCATCGCTTAAAATTTCCATTACGCCCCCTGACGCGCGATTTTACTTCAGCACGTCCCGACCCACCCCTCTGAGTCTCTCAATCAACAAATGGATGCGCCGTCTTACCCCAACTACTTTCCAAAGTAGATGTATTCCTGCCTTAATCGAATCCTAAAACGGTTGCGTTTCCTAGGGACCTGCTGTATTAGGAACTTGGTGTATGCAGCAGCCGACAAAAGTTCGAAATTCTTCTTCTATTTCCACCCCTTTCCTTTTTTTTTTACTTCCCTTCCAACCACCCTCTCTTTCTAGGAGATCTATTTATCTTTTCTCTTCTTTCTGTGACGTTTCTCCGTTTTCAATCTCCTTTTTTTTTCGGGAGCAAGATGAACCTTTTCCACTTCTTTCCCAGTCAACCCTAATTTAACCTTTAAAACGATGAATTAGGTTGCCGTAGTCTGAGAGATCTGATTGTGGAATGCTTTATTTGAGTTTTTTTTTTCCTATTCCATCTACCTTGCCTCTCCCCTAGCAGGGGAATCACTAGCAACTTTGAGGGGGATCATTTACTTATGTCAACTAAATTAAGATACCTTCCTATCTAAGTTGTCAACAGAATTAACTCCCATTCTAAACTCTGTAGAACCAATTCTTTCCGGATATCTTTATCAGCGCTTCCCTAAACGAGTTTTGTGCAGAATGAGATTTAATTGTTTAATTCACTTGAATTGGATGAAGTAGATGATATTTTTAGAAGATTTGATTATTTCGTATCACGTGATAACGTAATTGTGACAAAATCAATTAATAATACAGGCAACTGCATTCTATTAATGAATCAAGAGATGAATGCGAAATTTAAATAGTTATTCTTTAGTTGATTTAATTTTATTTATTACTATCTTCAAATTAACAATATGATTTTTACAAACTGGAATCCAAATATTAGTTCAGTTCGTGAAATTCAGTCCACAGAAAAAAGTATAAATACAAGTACAGCATCTGCAATATGTCAAATGCCATCATAATAATATTGGAATAATAATAATAATATAATAAGTAAAAAGGATTGGTTAGTTACCTCCATTACTATGAAAATTAATGTAAAGTGATCAAAGAAAGCCATCAACAATGTCCAGTGTGACTTAACTTAAAAAATATATAATAGATATTAAGAAATTAATTTTTTTCCAGGTAAAATAAAGCAACATGGTAACTTTAAAACGGTGAAAACAATTCACAGATTAGAATAAAACATAGTTGAAGGAAAATCTATTTTAAATCGTTTGATGAAAAATTTAAGTATTAGAAATATAAAAAAAAATATTTCAAAGAAAATACAATTTGAATCGTTTGGTGGCAATTCTATTAACTTTTTTTAATTTTCCAATACTATTAAATAAAAAATAGCTCATCTTATTTTTGTTAAAAATATTCCATAAGCATAAGAATTTTAAAAATAGGTATCAGAGAAGTAGAAAAAAATTTAATTAATTTAATCACAATCCATTGTTAATTTAAATTATATTTTTTTAAATATTCTTCACAAACTTTAAAATTAAATCGATGCTGCTTTGCTACTTAAAATGTATATAAATGGAATGTTAAACATAAAAATGAAACATAAATTAAATTTTTTTCAAATGATTCCAGATAATTTTTTTTTGGATGAACTACTACGCCACAAAAAAAAGCTAAAATACCACAGATAAATCAATATCATAAAAGGGGAAAAAACGCAATTATGTAAAGCATAAAAAGATCGCCAAATATTTAAGAGCAATAAACATAAAAATGTCACAAATACATAACAACTGTCCCTGACATTTTTTCAAAATGATTTGAAATTAATCTGCCAAACGATCTCTTAGATATATCCATCCTAAATTACCTCAATTTATATTACGTCTATAAACCCATAAAAAAAAGAGAGAGAACGATGTCAAGTCAATACTGCTTATCAGAATGACTGATCTTCAGTCAATCAGGGTTCTTTTGTTGGTGCAATCAGAGAAGGGAGGGTTTTGCATGCAATTTTCTGCCGCTCTTACTTAACCTATCGCGTGGGGGAAAAGTACTTTTTTTTTTGAAGACAACTAATGTATTCTTTTTTCCGCAATGTTCGACACAAAGTATTGTTGCCTTTTTTTACTATTTGTATTTTGTCAGATTGTTTCTCATTGTTGTAGCTTCACAACAAAGAAAGATTGTTTTGTTGGCACGCGCCTCTAAGGACGGGCACATGTTTGACCTGGATATTTTCATGATCTTATTTCAAGAGCCCTCGTGATCTGTTGAATAGGAATAAAATAAATAAATATTTTTATACTTACGAGGTATGAAAAATTGAATTTTCCAGAAATATAAGAGTTTTTTTTAATTGTAATCACTAAAGAAAGTGAAAGATAATAATTCTTTAAATATTCCCTTAAAGAAATTAAATAATATTTTTAAAAATTTCAAGTCAATTCCTACTTAGGTCAACATTTTTTTTTATTTTAGTTACTTTTTATTCAGTATTTACAATTAGTATAAATTATTTATCAACAAATGATGGATTTTCGCAAGAATTGAGCTCGCATTCTTCCTTTTCACGTGAAAAATACTGAAATTATCGCATTTTACCGATTGAGCTAATGCCTGTGGATTTCAAATTTTAGCACGCACTTCTAAAATACTATTTTGTGGTATTAATATTTGAAAGAAATTGTGTCATCCACTAAAAGTTCAAAAAATTTATTTGAACTAAGTGGATGAATACAAAGTATTTTATGAACGATTAAAAATTTGAACAAGATATATAAATATATATGTGAAGAGAGTGTAAACTAACAGAAGAAATTAAAAAATGTTGGTCCAATCGTCAGCAAATCATCTTCAAAACTCTGATAAATATCGAAATAAGATTAAAAATAATAATTAAAAAAAGGATTAATTCTCTCTGTCCTTAACTCTGATAACTGTAAAGCGAAACTGTTAAACAAATAAAGTCTTTTGTAAATCATTATATCAAAGTCTTCATGGAATTTACCACTCACAAAAAAACCTTAGTACATCCAAATGCAAATGTATAGCATATCAGTTTCTTAAATAGACTCATCATTGACTGAAGTGTATATCAGCTTACGTATTTATGTGTATATGACAAAACAATAATTAAAAAATGCAACTTGTTTAAAAAATTAACATGAGGTTATATTTAAAAAAATTATACTTCGGTCACAAGTAAAGCATAAGCAAACTCCACATATTTTTTATCACATTATGATGAAGAGCTAAATACAAAATTCGCCTGTCTTAGATGTGCATTTTCATTTATCAAGTAAAGAATATAATAATCTTTGTCATTATAAGGTGTTATTTGGATGACAGAACGTCAGTCAAGTTTCAATTCCAGTCTGAAAAAAGATCTTTGGGTTAAAATATTTATAATAGCATTGAATCCGTTGATAACGAATCATAGTGTGATATAAAAGGAGGCGGAGTGATTGATCCTGTGTTGTCCTCATTATTTATCATCACATTTCGAAAGTATGGGGTGCATGCAACAATAATCCTCACGTTACTTATGAACCAATTGTTATTTCATTAAATTTGATCAGTTTATATAGTTTCAAAGGACCGCATATTCTTTAAGTGGTGTGATGGATGCCTCATAAGCCAGATAACATCTACGGTACGCAAGTAATTGTAATTACTTTTGTATAGTGGTTATGTTAGTCGGCTACAAACCAAAATGTTGCAAGGCAATCTGCATCAACTATAATGGTGCAATACGTGATCTTGAACAAGCAACCTTCGTATAGATGTTGTGGCACCCTCTACTGGCAGCAAAAGTCATTAGGCGAATTAAATACAACAGCCAATATCACCAACAACAACTCACACACACTCGCCATACTTTGGGCTCAAATATATCGTTCGTCTCTCCACCGACTCACTGGTGGAAGAGTATGTGGTGGAAGCCTCATAAGCCAGATAACATCCCGGTACATAAGTAATTACTTTTGTATTGTGGATATGTTTCTCGGTTACAAACCCAAACATTGCAAGTTTGGTCCTGTGGCAATCAGCATCGGCCATAGTGGATATCTTCTATTAACAGAAACACCCTCAAAAGAAATTAATGACTAAATTAGCTTAAGTCAGCAAGTAATTATATGTATTCTCCTAACTGTAACTTCAACGAAATGTACATGCTTCATTGATTACCCTAAGCTTTTATTACAGTTCTACTAAAGCCTTATTGGTCTTTTCAAAGCCTTCACGACCAAAAAACATCATAACCAAAATTTAATTTTCGCCAAACAAGGCCAAACTGTCTTGGATCATATTTTCAGGTGCCAAAAATACCCCGGGCTTCTCATTTAACCATTTTTTTATAGACTCTATAAAATAACTTTAGCAGAAAGAGCCGCAAACGACTGAATTCCTCATACTGTTCCAATATCCGACCATCACAGAGGAAAAGTCCTGATTAACAGTGTTATCGCTAAATCATACGGCACATGGTTGTATACGGCATCGCCACATGTTACACCATATTCCCACAGCTGCCGCTCTTTCATAAAAAAATAAAATGAAAATGAAAAAACGGTATATTGTATAAACAATTCTCCCGGCACACATAGCTTTATTATTCTAGCTATAAATCGCTCGTAAATACCCAGCCTCCATGCGTTTTCATTGTGTGTATATATAAAATGGAATGGGCCGGGCTCTGTGTGTGTGAAAACTTGAACAAAAAAATGAAAACAAAGTTCACAGAAGAGGGAGCGGTTGTGCTTTTGTTTGGCAGGACCGCCATTTGGATTTATCGCCAGAGCACTTGTCGCCGGCGCACGCTTTCGAACAAAAGCAGCCAAAATGGCGACGTGAAATATAAGAGGCCGGGTGGGTTGGCGGGAACTAAAGGCTATTGTTTCAATGCTTTTCACTTCCGAAAAAGTTAAAAGATGAGGGGGTGCTAAGAGTGAAAAGGATCATGGAAGCAAGGAATCGTTTTCCATCAACAAAAGACATCCCTCCCCTCGCATTCCTTTTTTCTTTATACTCAGCCATCGTTATGTTTAGGGAAGAGATTTTGTTTTTTGGAGAATGGCGAGAACCAAGAGAATGGGGCTTCGATGTGCATTTGCTATGTAAACTTGGAATGGAACAGAGTCCTCCCCCCCCCGCTATTTGAAAATGAAAAGGGTTATACGATCTCTAAGGAAATTGTAGACAATAAAACACGCAAATATTCATTCTAAGTCATTACACTGAAAATTTCAGATATATTTTAATAGAAATGGCTATTTTAAGCAAAGGATTAAATAAAAGAACTAATAAATATCTTCTTGACTTTTTATTCCCTTTTCTCACTTTAAACTATAAACATCTGTAAATTTTTGAGACAAGTGAAGCATGGCTTTATAAAAGGGATAAAAACAAAACTATTATGAATATCATCCATTTCAGCTAAGATATTTTATCGAATTCAGTTTTTATTATTTATGACCAAAGACGAGCCATATATTCACTTGGATAATTGGCTTAAACAATTTTCAAATAAAATAATAAGATAATTGAATGGAGCACAAAACTAATTCAATAGAATCTAGAAAGATTATTTCATGATACTCGACATTGAATGATATCAAAATTAAATATTAAATATATCTTTTTTTTTACAATTTAAAAATTAAGGATGGAGTCATAAACAACTTTTATCTTCAATAAAATTTTAAGGCCTCCCTCTTTCAAAAATTCGAAATTCATAATTATCTTGACTTTGTAAGCAGCTTGATTATTCTCTTATAATAGCTAAATAATTATATCTTTCGAACATTTTTAGGGAGTGCTGTCATGATTTGTTGTCAAGTTGGTGTTTTTTCAATTCGAACACAGAATGTTCTTGGAACATTTCCCAAGAATGATATCACGAAGTGTTGTCATGCTAATGATAATGGCTGAGCAAGACAGGATGTAAATAATGAAGGCAGTTTTTGAGAGATGTGTTGTTGCGGTTGTTAAAAAGAGATTAACAAGAGATTAAAAGAGACAAGAATAAGAAATTAAAAAAATGGTGAAATTTATAAAACTGTCTTTGATATCATGAAGCGGTGCAAATAAAAACAATTTAGATATCATTATTTTTCAGCACTTAAAAAATATTAAAAGCATTAATAGTTCTTCTTGTATAGTATATTTTATATCTCTACGATGCTCATCATTATTCTAAATGTCATGCAATATCTTTAAAATATAAAAACAATACTGTTAAGCACTTCGTATTATTAGAGCATCCATAAAACTTGTAATTATGATATTTTTATTCGGTTTAATTACATGTAATTTTGCTATGTATTCTGTGTATGTGGAGAGACACATTTGGTAATATTATGAGCACTAAAATGTCATTAATATTTTTACAAACAATGGCCAATGTTATTTAGTTACATTTTTAAATATCTGATATTAGTTCACTCTCTCTCTCTCTCTACATATATCTTGTTCAAATCTCCAATCGTTAATAAAATACTTTTTATTCATCCACACAAATTCAAATACATTTTGTTTAAACTTATAGTGGATGATGATGATGTTCACACAGTTTGTTCAAATATTAATTAATCGATTTAATTAAGTTAATTTGTAATACTTTAGATGGAGTTTTAACAATGTAAAGATTTCAGCATTTTTCACGCGAAGGTGAAGAATGTGAGTTTAATTCCTACAAAAATCAATATTTTTTTGATAAATTATTTATATTATTAATTGTTATTATTTGATAAAAAGTAACTAAAATAAAATTTTCTTTGTTGACCTAAGTAAGTAAGTATACACACACACACACACACACACATATAATATATATATATATATATATATATATATATAATTTAAAATCATTTTTAAGATTATCGTCAAATTTTCTTTTTGTTTAGTAGCTATTGTTTGCCAATAGATTCTAAAACCCTCGGTACTTTTGCGCATGCGTTAGGATGGATTTAATTCTTCAAAATAGGGGTTAGAGAAAAGAGGAAAGGAGGCGTTTACATTTAACAATAAGGTAAATTCCGGAAAAGGCACACATCTTTCCGTATACAAACCCTTAGATAGAATCGGCAAAAAATTGTCGTCTCAGAATACTAAAACGAACAGTACAGTTTGTTTAAGAAAAGGTATTGCAACATAAAATAAAATGAATATTAGATACTTTAAACATGTGAATGTAAAATAACTCTTAGAAAATAATCACCAAATGAAAATACATCCATTGAAAGTAAATAATAAATCTTTTACAAATAATTATTAAAAATACTAAAAAGAGTAAGAATTGTACAAAGCCTTAATTTTTTTTTCCTTGGCAAACAAACTTTTCCTTGAAACCGAAGAATTTCTAAGTAATATGAGCGATTTTTTCAAAAGCAATTTTTCCATAAATAATTTGAAAACTGCTCATAATAATTATTTTTAAAAAAATTTTTTTTGACTCCGAATGCAAAAGTTTCTTCCGGAAAATCCTCAGGAAACTTAAAATTCACCAATTTTTACAATTTATGGTGGAATATTATAAAGTGCTGGTAAAAAAAAAATGGCGCAGGATTAACTAACACAAGATGACGCCTGGGGAATTGTAACTTAACGATCAAATGTATGCTACAGCTCGAAAGTACATGGAAACAACTCTTAGCAAATCTTTATAAGAACGAAAGGCAAAATAATTTTTCCCAAAGTATTAGAAAATAATGATGCGAATCGTTAATTAGAGGAAACAAACTTTGAAGAATTTTTCTTCCTTGCCATTTTTTTTCCAGTCCTTGCCTCCTTCAAAGGTTAGTCTAGTTAACGAACTTTTACAGTAATTACAAGATGTCCCCCGCTTTTTTTTTTTTTTTTCATTCTTTCCTTAGTTCTGCTGCAGCGAAGTACCCTTCATTCCAAGACCGCAAAGCGAGATCTTAGCAAGAGAATTTTCAAGAAAAATTATTTTTACTTCTTACTTATTTATTTTTTTCTCTCTTCCCTCGCCTCCTTCTTCTTCGTCTTCTTTTGCTGTTGTTGCTGTTGCACCTTGTATTCATTCTTCTTTTGTCGCTTAAGTTTGAAGGATGACGAAATCGATAAAGAAAGCTTCGGGCGATGTCAGATCTCGCTCGCCGGTACATTGTAAAATGAGACGCCAAAGGCACACTGCGCGATGGCCAAAAAGAATCCCCCGAAATCTTATCTGCAGCACTCAGATACCTTCACGCATTGATGGTGGGGCATAGATACAATGTGAAGGCGGCTGGGGAAAACCCTTTTTCCCAGAAATTTATGAAAATGTATTCATAAATGTTTGTTGAAGATAAAGAATCGTGGAGAAAAATTAGATTCTACAGAAAGCCGTGAAGAAGACGCTAAAAAAAATGTACCATATTTTTCGTCCGATCAAAACTATCGAAATAATAAAACGGTTTACAATATCTATCTATTTATCTCCCGCTCTCTCACTAAATAACGTTAGCGTGGTGCGAAAAGTGTTGTTATTGTATATTGTCGAAGGGTGGTAGTCAAAATAAATCATCATTCCAACGTTTTCTATTGGAGTTTTTCATATCCCATAATACAACATTTCTTTTAACTAGTTAATGTAACCACAAATTGATATTAGAAAGGGAGACTTACTATATCTGCGAAATCCCATATAGTTAAGGAAAAAGAAAGATATGCAAGAAATCAATATGTGAAAAATAGGTATCAAACAGAAAGTTTTATGGAATAATAAAAATAAACTTATTCGTTGCCAGTCAGGCAGTGACTATGCATTATACATGTAAGTAAATGCTTATATCTTCTTATATAAATATCTCACAAAAATAATTTTTGCATTATACCAAAACTCAAAAAATTACCTTTTTTACAATGACCGCTTCAATTTCGTAGAATTTTTCTCTTTGTTTTTAGTAATCTCATAGAATTTAATCTGATGTAAAATTTGTATCAAAGTTTTTAATGTTATGACTAAAATTCAAACGAAATCATTAAAATATTAAATTGAGTATTTCTGCCAAAGGCAAGCATTAAAAAGTAAATAAGCAGTCTTAAACATCAAGAACTAAAAAAAAATCAAACAATAAGAAGAATATTAAATGAAATATCGTTAATATTTTTACATGCATACCATAACATATAAGGAAATATTTAGAAAAAAGAAAGAAAGTTTATGTAAAAATTGAAATTAAAAAAATAATTATATCTTTGAATGTTAATTCTGTAGTAGGATTTTTATGCCAATTTTTACTTCATAAAATACTCCTTTTTGAATTGGCACGCGCACTGATTCAAATAAATTCATGTTTCTTAGTCTTATCAAACAACAACGTGAACTTTTTCAAAAAATTGTAATCCATATTAATAGTTTATTAGCATAGTTTATAGTTTATCCATATTAAAACATTACTAATCTAAGCCAAGAGCATAGTTTTTAAAAGCGGCTAGTATGTAAATACTAATTTGAATGTAAAATGCAAGTAGGTTAGGTATATCGTACATCACAAATGCTGTCAATTCAACAATAAAAACATAAATTCAATAATTTAAACATACCATTTCACAGGCGTTAAAAATAAATAAAACTTTAAAGAACTGATAGAATTTTAGAATAATCTGAATCATAAAATAACATTTTTCTTTATTAAGAAGTGCCATTTCATTGAAGTCTAATTTTCGCTGTATTTGATTGCTTTAAAGCTTATTTTGAGTTTTTTTTATATTTATGGAATGACATTAGAAATATATGATGCATACACGAAAAACCACTGGGAATCGAAATACGCAACTTTCGAAAAATGCAAGGCGAACTAGTTTTTTATACTTTCAAATAATATATAACTAATGTCATGATACATTTAATATAAATACTGTTGAATTCTCGAATCTAGTATGAAAACTAAAAAATAATTAATTTTTCAGGCAAAAGATTTAATTACTTTAAATTCTATAAAATTGCAATTTTATGAATTTTCAACTTATAATTGGGTTGAATATAACAATGAATGTTTAATATTTATGCATTACTTTTTTAATAATAATTAATAACTTAATAAATAGAATAAGTCATAACAATTTAATAATAATCATAACTTAATAAATAGATAAGTAATAGCAATTTACTAATAATCATAACTTAACAAAAATAATAGTTTTTACATCTTGTTTCGCTTACTATAAAAAATATCTAAAATATTAATCTAACCATTGCATATTTCTTTGTTTAATATAATATCTTTAACAGAATTATAAGAATATTGAGTTTTTAATATGAAATATCGATATATAAAAAAAGTTGAAATAGAACTGAACAATATTTAAGGCATTATAAGTTCAAGAAAAAGTACTTGAATCGTCTTTGAAATATAATCTTCGAAATAAAGAAACTATAATGAGAGGGGAAAATGATTTTATGCAGTTGCAAAAATAACATTTCAACAACAACATAAAAGACCCTTTACGCCATCCAGTTATACCTTTCTGTACGACGATGCATAAGTGAAGGACAAAGTAGAATCCCTTAAACTAACAGACAAACAAAGCGCTGTATTTCTCGAGTCACAAAATCTCTAATCTCTTTGGTCCTTTGGGGCCACAATGGGAGAAAGTCTCGCAAGTGAGGAAATAAGATTGTGGCTCGACAAACCACACTTTTTTTTCTCCCCTCCAGTTCTCATATGCCAATACATTTTTATTATCCTTGTCATTTCCTTTAATCTGAAGCTTTGTCTATTTTATTTCCAAGAGGAAATAAAGTAGGAAAAGCCTTAGATTCCCTACCTTTTAGGTAGACATTTATTGTCCTCCGGTGCTTTAATCTCCAGGTCTGATAATTCAATTGTTATTAAATGTCTCTAAGAGAGTTAGAGAGAATAATACATTTCTTTGAAATTGTTGGTATATTTTACATGATATTGTCACTATATTTTATTATTACTGTTATTTTTATGGGCCATTATAAGGAGACAATATACTGTTTTTGCAAATTGGAAACTCTTCTTTTAGACAAAGTACTATACCATTAGATGAAACACCCTTAAGACATTACCCTATAATTGCAATCATTAGATGTCCAGGACTGATAATTCAATTATCAGTAAATGTTTTGTCGATATATTTTACGTAATATTGTTGCTACATTTCAATCTTATTAAAAAAATTTTATGCGATATTATTCTACTATTTTTGCACATTGGAAATCCTTCTTTTAGACAAAGTACAGTAACTATACCATTAGATCTGAGGTGGGGATATTTTCTCAGAGTATGGGGTGCTTCTAATTTTTTCAAGGTGTTGCTCAACGCAATGGCGTTGGTCTACAGTATTTATTATAACAATAATAAATACGTAAAATACACTTACCTACATAACTCCAAATATAATAATATCAAATGATGTGTTTTATATAAAAAAATCCAAAATGAATGAAAAAAAATAAATATTTATAGTCTAAAGTTGATTTTTGTAGTTATGGTTAGTAGAAGACTTCGGCTACATATTGCCCATCGATATCTCGTCATATAATAAGCTATCTGCTAATTTTGCGCTAGATTCTAAGAGGTCTTCTGTGAGACCAGTTGTTTGGTTCTTAGTTCTTTGGGATTATTTGGCGCAAAAGCCATATTTGGCTAAACTGCGCCACGCATATGGTTAAACTTTGAAATCAAAGATAAAAAGGTGAAACAGAGTTTTCAAAAAGTGTACTGTTAGGTGGTAACGATCTGTTGTCTTGTGTTAATTATTGAAAATGCAGATTCTCACAAGTAGAATCAAAGAACAATTTTAAATGGTATGGAACTTTTTTTTAACTAGGAAAAGCTCACTAGATTCCAGAAGAAATTGTTATTTTTAGAAGTTATTCTTAGGTTGTAAACAACGTGCTTTTAAATTTATGACATTTTCATGGAGAAAAACTTATTTTTCCTCGAAAGATAAACAGAATTCAATGTCCCATTAATATATTGTTTTTAGTATGAGAGTCTTAATAAAAGAGGTACCCACAAAAAGTTTCGATTGGTCCACAGTCGATCGCGATCGATTTAATGCCCACCCCTGCATTAGATGAACACCCCTAAGTCATTACCTTACAAAAGCAATCATTAGAAATTTCTCCTCCCAGCAATACACACCATCTAGCAAACAATTCTGCTGAGGTAGCTAAACGTTTCAAATTAGATGGGACAATCAAAAATTTTCAATTTGGATTGTAAAATTGATTAGGGTTCTATTAAGTAATGTAATCATATTTAACAAGATTTAATTAGTAGAATATTATAAAAAAGTAGTTTAGAATTTCCAACTTTAATTTAATATATAAAATGACGAGAAATTTCAGATTAATCAGCAAAGTCCTGATTATATATATTTCCTAGATTTTGAATTTGAATTAAATGTCCCTAGGTGAGACGCTCTTTAATATATTGTTTTTAACTAAATGGTTTGTGCTAAAAGCGTTTTAATCTTTGCAAAAGTTAGCTACTATCATTCACAGCTTATTGTGCTGAGAATAAGCCTATCTTAATATGACAAATGTGGATATAAAGATATTGGTTGAAATAGCAGAAAGAGTCTTAAATATATTAAAAATACAACTATTTCATTAAAAATTTTTTTTATAAATTTTTCAAAAACGCAACTGGGAATCTTATTTCTTTTTTTCTTTATTTCTTCCTTTCTTCTTTTCAACTAGTTTGTCTTCTTCGGTCGAAGATATTTTCGCATATAAGTTAAATTTCAGCGACGGGAAACTTTTCCTTTCAAAAGAAAATGTATTCATTTTTAAAATTGTTAAAGGTTTGAATTAATGCTCTAAGCTATGCATTTATAAAGTTAATTTAATTTAAGGACAGTTCAAGACTATAATATTTTTTTTAAAGACTGGACTTTATTTTTTTTCTTCGCCCCTCGCTCTTTTTTAGCAAATTTTTCTACATCAAACAAACCTCTCTGATAATAAAAAAAGCTAAAAAACATCCCCGGCCGGGCTTTAAGTGTATAAAGTTCCCTACGTTTTTTATTTATTTAAACTGCTTAATCTTATTAGCGCTGTCTCGAAAACAAATTTCATTTTTATTTGTTGGAAAAACTCGTCCCTTTTTGATAGGGTTAAATTCATTTGGCTGATCGGATAAAAATTAAATTATGGACTTAGCTCATCCGAAGACAGGAACTAAGCCTTAAGTAAGGGGCGGAACACTTAAAAAATAAATTAGTGTCTTGTGTGAAACTTAGAAGTAGGTTGACTTTTTGCAGTTCTTCATATTTTGTACTTATTTTTTTCTCTCTTTCTTTTCGCTTTTTTTTCTTTGAGAAGTTGATAGATTTTTTTCCCCTCTCTCTCTTTTTGCTTTTTTTTCTATTAATGCTTAAAACTGAAACTACATTTATTGAATTACTAATGATAAGAATTCCAGTTCACTATACTAATACGTTTATACTTGAGTTTTTCATTTTGAGTATTTCCCTCAATTAATATTACTCTTCCATTTTTTAAATAATATTTTTTTTATTTTTTCCCCTTCTAATTTCTTTACTTTTTTTTACGTTTAGTTTCGGTGTGTAAAAAAGTTAAACCTGAATATAACATTTCAATATAACTATTCTTCAAATCAGCCAAATAGACATTATTAATACTTAAACATAAAGTAACGTAAGAAAAAAATGTATTCGATATTGAAATGAAAAAAAAAAGAAAAAAAAAGAAGATAAGTTTAAGTGCAAGAAAACTAAAATAAAATGGAAAACATTACAAATCATTTTTAAAGAATCGCCTCTAATATTCTTTCGTGCATAAAAAGGAATTAAAAAAATTTTAAAAAGGGGGGGAATTATGATGTAATAGAAAAATGCAAAATACAAAAGAAGGTTAATAAACTTTAAAGAATATTTGATAAAAAATTCTAAACAATCCAAATTCACGTTTTCTTTTTTTGTTTGCTTTAACAATTAAAATAAATTATTAAAAAGTTCTAATGATTTAAAAAAAACCAAAACAGAGATTTTTTTTCGTTCTCAAATACAATTCAAATATTTTACATACAATTATTAAACAACAGAGCAATCAATAATTTTAAAAATGTAATTTTATTTCTGTAAAAAAATCATACGCCACACTTTTATTATTTAACTATTTGCTGAATTTAAAGAGTATATGCCGAATTCCAAGCACAAATTAACATTGCATATTAATTTGGCCATATTTGATATACAGAGAAGATATATTTGATTTAAAATCAACAAAAAGGAAGCATTGTTTTTCCACGGCTTTCACATTACAAGGTTTATAGAGAAAAAGATTGTTTGGGAATGGGAGACTACACTTCGACACCATTCCTGTTCGAGTATTTTTTTCCCCTCATCCAATCCATTCCTTCTGCTCTGTTCTATCCACTTCGAATGTCCATCCATTGGCCATTAGCGAATGAGACAGTCCAGTGCGGACGTTCGAGGGGAGGGGGTCAGACAAAAGGAAGAAGGGCAGGGGGCGTAAGTGAAGTCGTTATGCAGGGGACAGGTGATTTGTGAGGACTTCGGAACAGAACTGACTGCCAACTAATGGTATTACCACGTTCGTGTGGGGGTGGGCGGCCAAACACTGGAAGAAAGTGTTGGTCCTTGCAGCTAAATGAAGTTGCCAATGGATCTGAACCGGTGAATGTCTGTTTATCACAATAAATGTTAACAGCGCAGGCGCAAAGAGGGACTTAGTGATGGCCGACAGCAGTAGCAGGGTGTGTGACAATAAATATAGGGCACCATGTCCCAATAAGATAGCGCATCGTCGTGCCCTGCTGCTTTATTCTTGAAAGGCGTCTCAAAGAATGGATGACCTTGTCATCTTCCATTCCGTGGTAGGGGGATATCTTTTTCCGAAATCGGATCTGATAAAGGGTTCTATCGATCTGAATCGGATTCAGAGATTTCTTCTTTTATTGAAAGATGCATTGCATGTACAGATGTCATTCCTTTGCTTTATAGGATTCGCGTATTTTATTTTGCTTGATAAAAAAGGATACAAGAATATTATGAATTAATTTTATCTTGCTTCAAAAATTGAAAATATAAATATTTTATAAAAATTCAACTAAAAATGATAATTTCTATTTTTTTTTTCTGCTTTGTTAGAAAGTTGGAATAATGACTGAAATATTTCTATAAAACGTCTAAGGAATGAAACAAAAATTTCTAAAATGAAATAACTTCTTAAAATTGAGATCAATACTTAAAAAAATGACAACCAGATTTTAATTAAAAAAATTTCTGGTGATTTAATTATTATGGTTACATTTCTAAATAAAATAAATGCATTTGATTATTTTTCGCTACAAAATTATTATTGCAACAAATATAGACATGGAGATGCAGTTGGATCCATTGAACAAGATTCGTAAAATAAAAGCGATTGCTTTTTGCAAAAATATTTAATTTGATTAATACTTTTAATCATACATAATTTTTAATAAGACATATTTGTAGTATTATTGTATGTGCATGTGTGTTTGTAAGAGAGAGAGAAAGATTCTGAAAGTCTTTTCAATATGCAAATGAATTTGGGAAAGCTTAAGTGTAATATTGATAATTTTTATTTTTAAATATATTTTAAAAGGAAAAAATCTCTATAATTAAAACTCGAACAGAACGAAGGAAAAAAAGTGCGAATCACATATGGCTATGTAATAGACAGAAAACTCCAAGCTTATTCTTGTTAATTTCATAAAGCATTGGAAAAAATATTTTCAAAAATTCCAAAACTTATTTATGCATTCTAAGTAGAGCGTTAATGAATGTATTACTTATTAATATATTCTAATACATTCTGGAGTTGGAAGGATTCGACATGATATAACAGATGCAAATAAGCAGAATTTTCAGTATGATTACGAGATTCATAAAATGATAATCCTTTTTAGTTGCATAATTACTTTTAAACAGTATGAATCGATATAACTAAGATATGATATTAACTGTTATATAATAGTTGTTTATTTCTAATATTTGGGTGCCTGGTAGTAAGGTCTCGGCTCGTGATCTGAAGAGTTTCAGTTTCGAAACTCGATTCCACCGAAGAACAATCGCACAAGGGGTTCTATGAGTAGTTAAATCAGTCAGGGCCAAACGTTCTACCGCTGGTGTGGCTTGGAGAAGCACTAGTTCTGGTGAAGTCCTCGTCATCTGACCGCATTTCAAAATTACGAAGTTCGTTTCAAAATAGCATAAGTGTTGATTTACAACGAGTTAATAAGTTTATAAGAGTTTATAAGTTTAGTATGGTTTAGTTAATATAACTAAACCATACTAAACTTATTTCTAATATTTGACCTTTGAATAACATGTCTATCTTCTCACGCTAATTTCAAAAATAATGTTCTTTACTTCGAATGATTTTTAATGATTCACGAATCACATTGAGATTCATTATAAATAAAACTATTTAGAACGAAATTTTGATATGTATATATATACGTGTGTGTATTTTATTAAAACAATACAGTTATCATCGAAAAACCAGGTTCTTTAATTTCTACGTCTAATTTTACCAACGCAAAAAGCACCGCCATTTTGCTTTAATCCATATTAGATATTTTCTAAGCATTTGATAACAATCTCAATGTGGCTTCTATGTGATCATAGCGACGTGAATCACCGGTGGACATAACTCTCTAGCGACGGGACTTGCGAAAGTGGCTGCCCTGGAAGTACATCAAAGCCTTTCTTTTCCAGAGTTATATCCGAGTCCCCGTTATCCCTCCGTCCATTAGGGGAAGAGTTACAGCCAGCGTCCAAGAAATAAAAGCAGCCTGCAAAAAGTTCGGGCAGCTCTATCTGCGGCCGTACGGAGCGGAAAAGTCGTTACCCAGCGGACAGGTTATTACCAAAGTCCACCATCGACTAATGCATTGTCACCTACCGTGAGATGGTCAGTCATTTGCCACCATTTCGCAGAAGGAAGCTCATTTTAGGGGATGGCGCGCTCCGACAGAAATCGGCTGGTCACACGGACCTAATGCAGTCTGGATGGACGGGGCGAGGGAATAAATAACAATAGCTCCAATATCGGAGGATGCATTTCTCCGGGACGAACAAAAGTCATCATAAATGATAAAGATATCTAGGATCATCAAATTGTCCTAAAAAGGAATTTTCTGGCCATGATATCGTCAAAAATGTTAGAACTTTTGAACAAAACAGTTGTGTGTGTGTGTGTGTGTGTGTGTGTGTGTGTGTGTGTGCGTGCGTGCGTGCGTGCGTGTTTTCTTAATACGGAATAATTTTAAAATACATTACTATTTAATAAAAATTATTATTAAAACGCGTTGACTGTCATGTCACACACATTCGAATGGCAGTGAAAGTTTTCATTCAATCAGAATTTAAAGTGAATATAAAACCTACTGTTCGTTCGTCAATGGATTCTGAAATGACCACATTTCGATTATTCCGTCTTATTAAGGGGTGAGAAGTCGAATGATGACAGTATTATCAGAATTTCTTTTGACCTTGGAATTCCTCTATTAGATACATTTCAGTTCAATTTTTTCCCCGTGTATGTGAATGTTGTGTCATTTATGACCGCATTTTATTTTGACTCAACTTCTTTTGATATAGATAGTTCAAATTAAAAAAAAAAAGCTTTCAAAAGCGGTACGAAATTTTTTTAAAAAAATAATATCCTTAAATATTGCGACCAAGAAGCAGAAAACGGGGAATTACCTATTCCTGTCGCACAATGTATTAGTACCTTCCCCTCAGTATTGCTAATTATCTGTAATGTTTACGTGTCATATAAACACGAGTCTTCATTGTTAAATGCAAACGTCTCCTAATTTCATCTTTCCCTTCACTCCTATTTTGACGAATTAAACCCATCCCGACGCATGCGCAAAAGCGCGGAGGGTTTTACAACACGTTGTTGAACAGTATGCTTAGTATATATATCCTTGTTTTAATGCGTAATTTTCCATGCGAATCACCTGTGATTCAAACCCACAATTACATATTCTCTTTAGCAGATTAATAAGTCTCTTAGTAGATAATTATCCCAATCCTGGCAGTGAACGGGTTAGTAATAATTCAAAACTATATATTTATCTTCTTCCATAAAAGAACCAAATTTTAAATTATAGAGTTTCGAACTCATGAAACAGTCACTGGATCATTTTATAAACTCATACTAAGTAGTTGGTTACCAGTTTTTGCTACCAAAGGAAGAAAAAGACATAATAATTCATTTAATTTCTGAAATAATATTTTAGAAATTAAATAAACACCTTTTATAACTCGAACTATAGATATTGATGTTTTTATTTCCCATACTATGATCTTAAGCATATTTCTAAAATGCTTAGCTACAAACATTTTCGAAATCTTATTTTTTAGTGGTTAAATGGGTAAAGAAACTATAACTATGAAATATATAAAAAGAGGCTTAAAAAATCATTGCTATATTATATTGATAATAAATCTTTATATTAAACAACACTTATTCTTAAAGTTTTTTTTTTTTACTCTCAGATGATAATATTTTTTAAAGATAAAGTATTTACTAAAATGATTCATAAAAAATATACCATATATTTACAATAAAATAGGAACTCTTGATTCAAAATGGCTGTAAAGATAATTGCGTTTTTAAATTAATTTTTATTTGAAGCGAAAATTCATTTAATAATTTTTTTAACGCTATACTTAACTCGATTTTAACATTAAAGTGAATAATAAATCTGCTTCTCTATTTATCAAACATTAATCCCACGTTCGACTTTTAATAAATCGTTTCATAGGAAATTCCCCAAAATAAACAAATCACTAATTTTAAAATAAGAAAGATAAAGCATCTGTATTTTAAGGAAGTAATTAGAAAAAAAATTTAAACCTTAAACACGGTTTAATATAGCGAAATAACTCATACAGAATGATTTTTGAGATGCCGTTAATTAAGTTTAATCCTTCAAGATTTAATACCCCGAGGAATAACTCCAGATGTTACCAAGTCAATTATTTGATTTAATTTCAAAAGAAAAAAAAATGTGGAAGTTCTCACCTGCATCATAAAATTGGGATCGAAAAATTAAATGTCTGACTTACCTAGAAAGAAAGAAAATAAGCACTTTAGTAAACAATAAACACGATATCTTAGAATGCAAGCAGTGATTATAAGATAAATATTCTAAGCCTAACCATGCATTTCTTTTATAAACAAAATTAAATCAATTGCTTCTTATCTCTGATAATCATTTAATTTTTACGAAATTCGACACATGCTATAAATGATTTCGCAAAGCTTTTAATTCTAGAATCACTTGTTTATTTTTAATTCCCGCTCTAATTTATAAAGCATCGCTTGTAATTATAAATAAGTATTATGGATATTTTATGAAGATTTTTTGATGTATTCAGTAACAATCTTTTCGGGATCAGGATATTTTTCTCATTAATAAAACTAAGATTGCAAAATAGAAGTGAAAATGCTTTATGAAAAGAATATAAATAGTTATAATCCATTAAGAGCAGATTCTTAATTCTTATTTTTTTTAATGATAAAAGCTTCTCCGGTTCTCAGTCTAATTTACAGACAATGGAAGATGAATAGCAATTAAGAAATCGAATTATTAAATAGTTAATTTCTTATAAATTTTCAAAAATCACACTAACAGGTATTAAAAAAACTGAAATCTATAAAACGATCATTATTTTTCAAATGACGTTTCAAAGCAGAATAAATTTTAAATCTTGGCTTAGAATGAAATATAACGAAGAAAACTTCTAAATTTGTTCAGCGTTTCTGGTTTTATGAATATTTAATATAATTATAAGAAGTCCCATGGTATTGTTTGAAATAAATGAATGATTTTAAAATAATTTGTTCTTCGGTTACTTTTAAATACAATTTAAAAACCAAGATCAATTTCATAAAGGGATGCAGTATTTGTAAAAGATAAAAAAGCGATTGCATGTGCCGAATCGACTAAATGACATCAAATTTCTTGAATTTTGTTTACATTTCATCCCCTGCTTTCAATAAATTTGAACTGTTTATGAAAAAAACAAAAAAAGACCCTATTAATTACAATAAATTATTTTAAAGCATAGATTCTGTAACCTTCTCTTTCCCAACTTTCACCATACATACAATGTTTTCATTTTAATTTAAGTGTAACTACTAAATTCAGGTTGTCTAAGCTACAAAATTAAATCTACAAAACTCTCGAACACTTCTCCAATCGCTTCTTAGACAAATTTTGTCCACTTAACTTCTGAGGGCAAATTACGTACAGGACATCATCAAAGTTTTAAAGCAATCGTATATTTGTCTCACAAGATACGAACCATCACTTAAATCAAATAAATGCTTCAAATGTCAGGGCGCTAAAATGGTGTAATTGCCCAAAGGCTGTTGAAACAATCGCCATTGTGCAAAGTTAAGGTCTATTAGCTGTCAACTCATCAAACCTTATCCAATGCTTAAATCATCCCTAATTCTCCGCTCATTCATTAAACATGTCATATTCCAAATGTTAAATTTAAGATACTAAATATAATCGGGACGGACATTAGGAGTATGCATTAAGACATCATAATTCGTATCGTGTTATAAGATGTTCAGTGTCCATCTTTATCTTTACTTATAATAAAGCACAATGTGTGTCTGTCTGTTGGCGGTGTACAGGCCAGACCGTTCAACTTACAGCTACTAAATTTGGTACATGTATACCTTGGGGGCCGGGAATGTGCACCTCGGAGCCCTTTTTTTGAATTTTTAATTAAAATTTTAATTAATTAAAAAATAAGCCAAATTTTGACGTTTTTTCACTATAACTTCCGAAAATATTACAGCACAAAATTGATTTTTGAATCATGTTAAAGCACAAAAAATTAGCTTTTCAATGATACTAATGTTTTAACCAATAAATTAAAACTCTATTTTTAATGAATTTTTAAACATTTAATTTAAACGGTTTTTTTTTCAACAATAAAATAAAAATAAACAAAATAAAAATAAAATTTTATCTTCGCGAGGATCTAAAAAAAAAAAATCAGTTTTTAATAAAATGTTGCCATCATATTTTCAGAAGTTCTGATTAAAAAAAGTTGATTACGACCAAAAATAAAACTAAAATAATTTATATCACGTGATTATATAAAATGAAATAAATAGGAAATGCGATATTTTTTAAACAACAAATGCAAGATAAAATTTTTCTTGATCGTTTGTAATATCAAAATTAATTCGATTAATGAATTAAAGTAAATAAAAACACAAAATAAAAATATATTACAGAAGTGCGACAGTTAAAACTGAAAAAGAATTTTTAAAAAAGTACCAAACGATAATCTTCGGAGAGCGATATTAACTATTTAAAAGTAAGAAATCTTAATCGAGCTTGAAGATGACGTTATTTCAAAGAAACGACGAACAAAAAGCAATTGATATTAAGTAAAAGTAAAATATTTTTGCATTCGCGTTTTTTTTTTTAATTTTTAAAACACTAAGACATGTTTTAAATAGTTACTTTTACTCATGTGAAGAAGATATATTGCGCAAATCAAAGAATTCGCCTTCGTGATTGTATCTTATCTCCGCATTTTAATGAATCATGCGAAATAAAAATGCACCTGCTTTCAACGAAGCATACGTAATATTAAAGCTATACTGGTAAAAGCAGGTCAGCTATTTGAAAACGCATCTTCTTTCAAACAAGCATACGTAATAATTATCAATGCAAAATTTGTAAAAGCATATAAACACATTTTTTACCCGCATATTTCGGAGACATCAAAACTTCCTAACCCAAGCAATATCATGTTCTCACATGAGAACAAATAAATCAGCTTTCATTCCAAATTAAACATATGAAAATGTCATTTTCGGCACGTGTCTGCATAAAATGAAACAAATATGAAACATGATATTTGTGGAAAATAAATGGATGAAAACGTTTTCTATAATATTTTACTATACATATATTACTAATCCAATTAAACAGTTTCATTTAAGGCAAATATGGCTTAACATCTACAAGTCATCATCTGTAATAGGAGCCCAACATATAATTTCTTAATTTTTTTGGGGGGGGAGGGACATAAATCTTTTACCAAATGGTCTAAGTGAAATATATAATAAATAGATTGAGGAGAAAAATGCTGATGAATTACGACTTTTAAATTTTTACATATATCATCAGCTCTGTGAATCATGTTTAACAAAATATTCTAGAGACAATAAGTCCTTAAAATAAAAAAGTGGCACTCCAATGAATTAAATCAATCATCAAAGCTGATCGATCAATGAAAATTTCAATATAACTATTCGACAAAAACTGGCGATTTTAGATCACTTTATCAAGATCTCAAAGAAGCCAATCAGGGTTACTCTAGAATAATTGGTCTAGACTATGAAAATGATGATTGTTCTAAAGTTGCAATATTCAAAACTGAATAAATCAGCCATATTTGATTGCAGAAGATTGAAATATTTATTTATTGATTTAGAAGTTCAAATATTAAAAATACTTTACAGAATATGAATCTATAAGACCAAAGAAATTTAAACCGTAATTTTTTGAAATATATTTATAAACCGAAAAAAATTTCATTATTGAGAGCATTTATATGCATCTAAAAATAAAATTAAAAACTGAATGTTTCATTTAATCTGTGAAATGTTTGCTGATTAATTCCCTGACATATTATAAATTATAAAAAAAAAATTATAATCTTTCAATTTCTGTAGTGTACATATAACTTCAATGTCGGACTACTCTGCTTTCAGTTTTTAATTTTATTTAAAGACAAGGCTAGATTAAGTAAAGAGGTCTTTACATTAATTGAAGTTTCACCATTTCCACTTTAAATTAAAACTGAATTTTACGAGCTCTGATAGAAAATCAGAGAGAGATGCGGAATTCAAAGATCAGGACTGCTACATAATAATATAAGTGAATCATATTACTATCGAAATTTGAAGCTTAAAAATATTTTGCTGAAAAACTTTTTATGAGACCAAGTTATATAAAATTGATTTAAACCTTTAATCGGCATTAATACTGACGAACCAACTGGTCGCCAAAGGCGGCCAGTTAATAAATAAACCTACTTTGAAGCTTATTTCTAATGTAATAATTGATTATCTTCGAAGTGGACGCACATTTTACTGAAATTATACATTTAAGAACTAGTTATTCTTGAAATAGATATTACTTTAACTAGCTCTTTGATTTAGTTGACTTATTCTAATTTAAGAGAAATTTTTAAAAAATTCAGGAACTTTGCTCTACATACAATAATGATATTTAAGAACGTAACTACTGCTAAGCATGAAAGAGAAATAACTGAATACTGCGATACATGAAAGTGAAGTACATAAATACTGCAGAGCACACTATGTAACAAACATATATAACATTATCTCTCTGTTTTTCAATGTTATCATTAAATTTAACTTTATCTGTAGTAAAATTTCACAAAATAACTCTACTAAATAAAAAAAATCTTATTCACATGTAAAAGGTTTTTTTTATCATGTGAGAAAAAAAGCATAATGCTATTTTGGTTAGGATAAGATATAGTTAGGTTAGGTTTTATTGTCTCGAAATTTACGGGGAAAAATATTTCTACTTACTTTTATTAGTATTGAATTATTATTACGTATGCTTTTTTGAAAGCAGACACTTATTTAAGGTTGAATAGTTTTAACCAGTATTGCTTTATTATTACGCATAGTTCTTTGACACAAAATGCATTTTTAAAAGACTGACGAAGAACTATGACATCATGCATATTATTTCATCGGTCGAGAACCGAAACTTTGTTTGCCATCAAGGAAAATTGAAAACAAAGGCTTAAATTTAAAGGGAGAGAGAGAGAGAAGGATAGAGAACGATAGAGATGTCTCGCAATGGTTTCAAATCGGTTTAAATTTGATAATGACTTAAATTAATAAAGATGATTCAAAAAATAATAATTTTTTCAAGTGATAACTTGAAATTTACGATCAAAGATTTCATTTTAATTTATCAGTTTTTATTATTAATAATACATAATAAATAAAAAAACATAAGCAAATTAGTTTGATATAATAAATTAAACTCCTCATTAGATGAAATTCTAATAAATTTACATCGAAATTACTTAAGCAATATCATCACCTATTTAAATTTTGTGATTACTATGCAGCAGATCAAAAAATTAGATAACTTCATCTATCAGCTCGATAAAATACTATGGTCTAAAACGGCTAAATATCAAAATTTTAAAAATAGTTAACGAACGTAGCCTATACTAAGACCAATATTTAAACAGTGGTTAAGAATTCGCGGGGTGCAAGGGGTTAAGGACCTTATTTATCATCAAGTCAACACGCCCTAATTCAGCAGTAACAAACCTTCACCAAGCCGATGCATTGTCACCAACTTCCGCTTGGTTAAACCATTAGAGTATGAGGGGAGAGGGAAGTGATTGTTAGCAAAACGGAGGGCTACAGTCACGATCTCAGTCAGTCTATAAAAAAAAGAGAGAAGGAGAGAAAGAAAAGGAAAGAAACTAACGAATTTGCCTCCTCAATTCCAACAACAAACACAGGGATCTTTGGAGAAGAACCACAATTAAAGCCAAGAAAGAATCCTGGCAAAGAAAAACAACAAAAGTTGATTTTTCTGTCTTCGGCTTCACCAAAAGTACTAATGACTTCATACAGACGAAAGGCATCGAAGGAAATGGAGGAAAAATACTGCAGATCTCTACGGCAAACACGGCCATATTCTTCTTGAAAGCAAAGAAAAGCTGCTGGTACCGCCAATAAGGCTTTTTGCCATTTTGCCAGAGTGCAGCAAATATTTTTCTTCCAACACATTTTCGAAGAAGTCGTGAAAGTCGTCAACTGTTAGACGTGGCAATAACTTATTTTTTGCATTAGTTTCGCCAACAATAAATGTTTCGTGCTCTGTTGATAATCAATAAGAACATCAAAGCTCAATAAACAAAAACTTAAACAAGTTTAGCGAAATTGTAATATTGCTTTGACCGTGACAAACAAGCAAAATAATGATAAATTGAATCAAACGCAAACCTAGCAACTTTCAACAATCAATATTTACGATTTCGTATGACGTAATAAGTGAATTAAATAAAAAGAGTTTTCATTTATTTTGTTCTCTTTTTTTTCGAGAAACGTTGGTAGATAAATCTGATAAGTGTTTTTGAAAGAAAAGCTTTAAAAATTCAGTTCTCTTAAATGAATAGTATTTAAATGAAAATAATTTACAATAATAGGTTGAAAAAACAATAATTAAGAATAATTATTACAAGTCAATTCGAAAATTAAAATAACTGAAATCTAATTCAGAAACAATTATTATTACAAAATTGTACCATATTTTACATATTTCTCACAAATCAGAAAATGACTTCTTCAAAATTTCTTTAGTTTTAATAAGTGTTTTTAATACTATTGTAGTTCTGTAAACGATAATTTAACTAAAATAGTTTAAGACCTAATAATTAGGCTAAGATAATTCAAAACCTTTTTTTAAAAATTGGACACCTAGATTTCCATTTCGGAGGGTTCTATACTATACTTCCTCAGAGTTTTCAGTTATTTTTAAATTTCATTATCTATAGATTGAGCTGGTGAAATTTATTTAAATTCCCGAAAGAGTCAAAGCGTGAAAAATTGTACAGTGACCCTCTATTAGAAAGTTTTAAATATTTCTTCAAGTTTTATCATAAAATATACATTGGAAAGGTTAAATACTTCTTTAAAGTAATTAAATGTCTAGTTTTAAAAGCTATTCAAAACTCGTTATTCCCCATAATACATTATAAAGTCCTAATTTACTTTTTGAAAGATTTTTAGTTACTATCTAAATTTAAAGAAATAACATACTATTAATGACATGAATCAATTAAAGAAGCATGACATAAAAAAACCAAAGTTGGTTTGGTTAAAATTTATCTATAAAATGATTGATAGTCCGAACGTACGCAGTCTGAAGACGGTAACTCGGGTACTTAAGATAAAATTGGTTGATCATCCCTGTAGTTGTAAATATCACATTTTATAAATAATCCAGTAACCGTATAGGTTTATCGGTCAGATGATTTGTTTTATTTAGAAACATTGCAAATTAAATGAAAATTGATATGCAGTTTTAAAAACGAAAATATTAACATATATCAATGATTTCATCCAATCGGTTTAAAGAATAGTCCCAAAAATGCATAGTTGCTCCAATTGATTACATAAGAAAAGTAAATCCGAAAAGCTTTTGGGTTCAGCATTGTCAACACCATGGCTCTTGTACCAATAAAATACAAAATCCAAATCCGAAAGGTTTTATAGTGCATTAATTATATGAAAAAAAATGGGGAGATATTCCATCTCTTTTTTAATAAAAATAAATATTCACTTTTGCATTTCTTTGTATGAAAATTTCTGTAGAAGATGTCTCGTGCGACATTTTATAGAAAGAAATCTATGTTATAGTCCTTCAAGGTCACCGAGATACCTTATTACAACGGTAAAGAAAAGAGCCACTTGAATTTAACGCTCCACTTTTTTAACTTCTAAAGTAATCGTTTGGAATGTCTTTCACGTCACGTTATTCTTTAAGTGACTCTAAGTGATGACTTCCTCATCAGCGGCAAAAAAATAACTTATCTTCGCCACTCTATCCTTCATTCATAATCGGTTACTATCCTTGAATTTAAAAAAGAGACAGTTTTAAATTCTCCTGACAAATGGCACTTGCTGCGGTTAAATGTGGACGCTCTTTTCGAAGTTGAAAAAAAAAATAACATCATAAATTTAAAAATATATACGTATTTCTTTCTGTAATTCAAGCGTTTTTTTTATTGAAATTATCAAAAGAATAATAGCTCTTATCAAAGAAATTCAGAAATATTCTTCAAATTTAATTTGAATTTAAAAGTGATATGGAAAACAAAACTTAAAGAGTAAGTTCTCTTTTAAAAATTTAAAATTTTAATTAATCTTCCTCGTTCCAGTTTGGAAATAGTTGTTCTTCTGTGTGCTATCTGTGAGATGTGTGACTGTGCCCCCCTGTAAAAAGGGGCTGTGCAAGCAAATGTGGTGAGTGTGTTGTAAAGTCGTACTCTTGGCCCTAGTGGTGCTACTTCAAAAACAAGAGACGCTCCTTTTAGCTTAAATCTGCTGCTGTATCAGCGGGAGAGCGTGTCCATAGGCAAGTGCCTAAGTTGCAATAATTCAACAACATACCTAAGATATAATTTTTTCCAAATATGGTGGCTCTAGATTTAACTTTCTACCAACTTTCTACTAAATTCAAATTACTTCTTGTATTTTTTGCTATAAAATTCTTCAAGGCTTTGTGTTAATTCTCTGAACTATTTATTTTATGCCGGCTTTCTGGCACAGAGGTAGCGCGTCTTCCTCGTGTTCTGGGAGTCCCGGGTTCGAGTCCCGCTCTGGGCATGGTTGTTCTTCTGTGTGCTATCTATGATACGTGTGACTGCGCCCCACTTTAAAAAGGAGCTGTGCAAGCAAATTTGAGTGTGTAGCTAAGTCGTACTCTTGGCGCTACTTCAAAAACAAGAGACGCTCCTTTCGGCTTAAATCTGCTGCTGTATCAGTGGGGGACGGCTTGTATAATTGCAATAGCCATAAGTAACAACAACAAAATTTTAATTCAGGATTGTAAAATGCGTCAAAATAAAACAGCAAAAAAAATCCTAACCGAAAAGTATTTCACAATTATGCGAACATTTACTACCTCAAAAATAAAAATAAAACTGAGTTTAAAAAAAAAGGTACGATATTTATCGAATTTAAGCTCTTAACGATTTTCTGAAATTGATCACATTTTCCCATAGATAAGATAGTGACAAACAACCAGCCCTTTAAAGAGTAATGTGATATATTCTACTGGAGGCAATTTTCGCGACTCGGTATGGATGGCAATTTATCACTGTCTCTCCGTTGAAGTTATATTAATGAATTTTAACACACTCTCTCTGAAAAACAGCACGAAATCTCAAGTTATTAATTATCGACATTTCATTCTTTGTTGAATCATTTCGATGAGTGATAACATTCATCGAAATTAGAGAACTATTATCTCTTTTTCACTTCGTCATCATCATCGAAGACATCACTCACCACTTTGTAGGTCAATTACACTCTTTATTAATGATTAATTATACGACCATCACTAATCGATTAAGCCTTAATTTTCTGCTGTTATCTCGTGGCTTCAAGAGTAATTACTGATGCCTTCAAGATTATTAAATGGTCTCGTTTTCCACTTAGTGACAGAATTTAAAGGAGATCGCCTCTATTTAGGTTTATTTGATTTTCCTTGTAATGATGCAATCGGAAATGGTCTTCTCAGATAAAAAGAGTAGAGGACAAAAGGTTAGGCTTTAATTAATTAAGTTTATTTATCGGAGATTCTAACTATTATTCCACAAAAAGAAGTCAGCATCTTATAAAAAAATTACTATTATCGAGTCATTACTTCGTCTTAAAAAATAACATTGATCTGGTAGTTAATGACTGTTATTATCTTGAGGCAGTTACAGCTTTAGAACAAAATGATAGTAAATTTGAAACGCGAGCTTATAAAATATACGGGATTCATAACATATAAATAGTGTTTTAGGTTAAATCCAACGAATTCAAACATTTTCTTTTTAAGGAGATATGGAATTTGGATTGGAAATGCAACTTCATGCGTCATCTTCATCATCTGATGGTGATTCAAAATTATGAATTCTTTATGATAATGGTTCTAGTGTAGTCTCAAAATCTGGTGCTATTATCAGCAATCTAAGTCAGCAACTCTAATAAATATTTCAACGTACACCGATATAGGATTCATTAAGGTCTTCTTTTGAGTTTTTAACTTTGAGACATCGATAACCACAGTATTATAAATAGTGTCAAAGCATAATAAAGCGATCTTGCAACATCTTATGAGAGAAATTTCATTTTTTCCTATTAGAAAAGGCAATAATTAAAATGTCAATCATGAAAACTAAACGGGACAAGTGAAAACTTTCACAAAAATATTTAAAACAGCATTGGAATAGAAATTAAGAATACCTGCCAGAAATAAGAGCGTTGAAAAACTCAAATAATAAATAAATGAATGATAATTATACATAATAATTTGCAGTTTTTATGTTCACAAGCTACTGTTTCTTATTTAATCACCTTTGATCGACTGTTTTATATTTGATAACATTCTGGTGTCCCGCATAATTTTCAGAATAGACAAGTTAACTCCTGATTTCTCCTAGGATTAAGACATCTGGCAATAGAATATGCCATGGTTTTTCTTTAGTATTATTTTTACGAAAATTCTATCGACGTTCCAAAATGCAAAGCAATGAGAATGCTTGTATACAAAAGAGCTTGTTTGAAAATGACAAAAACACTAGAATCTGTTTGAATATGACAAAAACTCTAGAATTGGTTTGAGCAAGAAAAAAACACTAGAATCTGTTTGAACATGAAAAACGATAGAATCATTAATAATGAAAATATAATATTTTGATTAAAGGATTTGGAAAGTATAGCCAAGCTAACTTTTAGTTGGTACATTCAATTGAAATCCAAACTTTAATAAATGGACATCTGTTACTTTTCCCACTTGTTTTATTCTCATTAAAATTTGTTCCATTCTTCATTGGTCCATATTCTGGAAGTATTATTTTGAACTAGGTTACAATTTATAAAACATAATATTCAAAATTGAAAATTTCTAAGAAATTTTGTGTTCAGAAAATAAATAAATAAAATCTCGAGCAATGCTCATCCCGAATTCTATTCCTATTTTGCTTCGAAAGCTCTGGAACGAGTCTCATCTGCTGAATTATTCCAGCTTTGAGAAAAATCGACATTAATATGACGTCATAAAGAGATCGATTTCCCAATCTAACGGGTAATTAACCCTCCAGCCTTTTACAACTCATTAGGAACCTTTATTTTCGGGTCTCCCCTCCCACGCCATTCGAATTCCGAGAAAAATCGACGATGGAGGTTCGTCTACAGACACCCACCCCTTTTCGTATCGCTGTTGGCACTGGATTTCAATCTAATTTTCTTCCTTATATCCATTAATGGCCTGGAACAGAAATTGTTTGTCAATATTTAGCTTGCGCTGTTGCCCGAACAAGTAATGATTGCAAAATATAAATAGACGAGCGTCCGGGCATGAAAGATGCAGAAATGTTTGCAGTCATTACATAAGCCGGCAAAGCTTAGTTTGATGACAATTAAACTTGCCAATCAGTCAAGAAGTCATTATCAAAATTGTTGCAGTTAAAGATTTTTAATTAAAAAGAGAAAGTCAAGAATTGCTTGATCACTATAATAAGAGTTATTATAATACAGATTTTCGAAAATTACATTCTGAAATTAATATTCTTAAGTATTATTGATGAAGAGGATATGTGAAGAAGTTTCAATATTATAACCAGCATAAAAGTAATTTAAATCTAGTAAAACGATTGAAACTGCGTCTATTGGTGGTTAGTAGACCGCAACACGGAGTTATTGAAGAACATGAATCAGACAAATCTAAGATTCATTCCTCCGGTCGTTTTCCATTATTATTTTATTTATCTATTTTTTACTAGGGTTTCTTGATTGATATTTTATTTAATTTCTTAGATTTTTCAAACTAACTTAACTATTATATATTTTATCGTAACCATATGTTTATATGTTGACCATATATCTTTAACCAAATGCTTCGGGCCGCATAGCCACATACGGCTTTTGTGACCGTATAGTTGGGGCCCAGGTACCCTTAACCTAGTTGGGGCCCAGGGTAAAAACTTCTTTTGTGCCTCCTCTGCTTCACTACTTTAATAATGAAGAACATTCATTAAAGAAGGAAACGTAAAATAAAATATATATTTGATTTTGTCACCCTCACTAATTTAGGGGCCCGGGGCAACTGCCCCGTATGCCTTAGTCAGGGCCCTGCTTGTGCCACAAAATCCTAAATAACCAACCAACCATATACTTTATTGCATAACCTTCAAAACCATACTTTTTTTAAACTTGTCAAAGGAGATTTTTTTTTCTAACTTTGACAAAATACGAACTTTAGGACTGTTTCATAATTTACATTATCTAGAATTCAGACAAATTTTTTTCTTGTGCACTTTTGCTATCATATATTAGGATCTCAAAATTTCAAACGTTATTTTTGAATATTTAAGCGTACATTAAAGAAAATCACGAAAGAATACCATGATTCCTAAAATGATATAGGAAAGGTTGAGCGTGTATTTCAATTAAGCGCTAAAAATATCATATATAACACATAATAATTTTGTTTTTGAAGCAGAAGTTAGAGTGTTGGCCGAAATCAGCAAGAAGACAGGTTGAATTTTTAAGATAGTTTCATTCCACCTCGAGAAGCCCGCATTATGTACAAGCAGAACGGACACAAAAACAGAAGGTAAAAAAGGCACGAAATCATTTATCCCAAGTCCTATACAACATGAGATTCTCATAGAAATTTTTTTTATATCAGCAATTTATTATCCCTTCATTCGTCACATGGAACCGATGACGCTGTAATTTTACAAAGCTTTAGTTGATTTAATTAAACAAAAAAGTAGAATGAAATTAGGAAATAAGAGAACATTTTAGAATCACTTTGATATGGGCTGCATTAATCTAACAATTAAGAAATCAATTAGGATTAAATTAAATTTTAAAATATCATGACACACACACACACACACACACACACACACACACACACACACACACATATATATATATATATATATATATATAGTTATATTGCTATATGTTAATATTTTGTTAAATTTACTTTTCATAATGATGTATTAAATACTTTAATTAGGCATTATTAGAATTATTGTATTTATTGCAATTCAGCGTTTAGTAGCAGTTGAATTTAAAACATATTAATACATTATTGAATTAAGTTGTTCAAATCATTTAAATCAAAGAACAATTAGATATTTAAGATTAAAAAACCTTTTAAATTGCCTTACTCGTAAATCTCAGTAATTCTATTGTAATTTCTTAAGTTTGTCAGTATGAACATAAAAGATACATATTTTTATTCCGGCGAAATACAGTTTGCGAAGTCTCAGAGAGGGAATTTCAAGTAATCATTACATTTATGAGCTAAATGATAAGAATGAGAAAATCTTTTAACAAAGCAGTAAGAAATTTGAAATTAATTAATTATTATTCAGAATAGCGAATTTGAAAGCCTATAAGAAAATTCATATAAGGATAGGAAGCATATGTAGTTCAGAAACATAAGGATTCTCCTTTTTCTTTCATATACAAATAAATAAATGTAAATAGAGTGTTAAATACAAAGTGTATTTATAAAAAAATATAATAAAAGGTCAACAAGCAATAATTGTAAAGGAAATACGGGAACATTTTCGAAATCATGTTTCTAAAAAGAAGTTAAGGAACTTAATACATTAAGGACCGCAAAGAAATCTGTAAGACATACGCATGGGATCACACCTTTTGGAGCAAACTTGTACGTTCTAAAATCAGTATACGAACGAGAAACGAGAAAACTCGTGAGTGGTTAGTTACAGATGGGACATAAAACACGAGAAAACTCGCGAGTTGTCCTTAATGTCTTATAGATGAGGTTTATCTTTTAAATGGAAATATAGGGAAAATATCGTTTTCTTTTTACTTCTCTTTGCAATTTAAAATGATCATGAATTTAATGAAAATAATGCAGAAAAAATTTAATCAATATAATTAAATTGAGGATTTTAGTCTATTTTTTTTAATGAAAAAAGTTATTTAAACTAATAAAGGATAACTTCTTCCCCTCATAGCTAATTCTTAATAAAACTTTTATTAATGTCTCAGCTTATATAAATAAAAATTAAATTTTAATTGTTTCAGAATCGTAATTACATATATTTTACACTAATAATTTATCAGTATAATCATAAATAAATACACAAGCAGTTACTTTTAAAAAACGAAAGAAAGGAGAAAAAATTATTTAAAATCAAACACATTTTTAGAAAATCCAGCTAGTGATTTTCTTTTAAAAATTAGAAAATTGTGGGTATTAATGTACTTAAAAATGTTCGAGGTAATTACAAGTACATTTCCGAAAGCCCAATTTTCCTTTTACGAGAAACAAATTAATCTGGGAATAATTCAGTGACTTCCTCCAATCTGAAACTTATTAACCGTCCTATTCCAATGAGAAAGCGAACGAAAAAGAATGCGAGAGGAGCTGAGTTGAGCGGTTATTCCCTTACAGCAGTCGTCAAATTTACGCCAGAGACAATATCGTCTGCAGTCTAGCGTAAATAAATACCTCGTGAAGGCACAATTAAATGGCGGAAAAGGGATCATTTTTATTTTCGTTAAATATCTAAATTGAGTTTCCGAAATTCCATTTAGATTTCGGGATTATTCTTAATATTTTGGAATTAATTCAAACTTTTATCTATCTTTCCTTTTTTTCCCGTCAGATGGATTTCGACGAATAAAATTTAGTTTGCATCGGAATGATGAAGAGATTGCTCTTAATTTAAATAAGGTTATAATTTTTGTTCGAAGTATACATTGCAATGACTACTCAGATTCGGGTTTTTGATTTTCAACTTAATTACAAAAGTTATAATTTAAAATTGCAATGAGTGATTTCTTGGTGAATTCATTTTTTTTTTCAGGTTTTGAGAAGCTTAGAAATCAGAAATGAAATTAATTCGACTCTTAATTCAACTAGCTTTTATTCACATAATTAGAATAAATGCAAATATAAAATGATAACAAACAGAAAACTTAAAAAATTAAACGCTGAAAATATTTAAGTGAAAAAAAATAAAATGCCAAAAACTCGAATTAATAATAAAAGTACCTAATCCTAATTAGAAATATAGTTAAATAAAAAAACAAACTACATCATTATGAAACAATTAATTCTATTAAAACCAATTTGATATACATGAAGTATATAACCAGTTAAAAGGAAGCAATACTCTGCAAACGCGGAATTAAAATGCACAAATAAAAGAAAATAATAATAACTAAATGTGGCCAGAGATAAACAAAAATTTCAACAACTTGGATTAAAAGGCAGAATTAAACCTATGTTTTTATAAATCCTAGCATCTACTCATTCAGTTTTTAGAAAATATAAAACAGTAATTCCTAAGATGCAGCAGCAACAAAAAACACAAAATAAATAGAACAGAAAAGGTAAGTTTTGAGACAAATAAACGGGAACACTCAACAGCAAAATAATATCTTTACATCATTTTTAAAGACGACAAGTAAAACATAAACACATTTCGAAAATTCTAATCAAATATCTAGTAGAAAAATTGGAAAATCATTAATTTAAAATTTTTAGAAACATCATATAATCTTCTGTAGAGCGGTTTATTTCACTTTTTACTTTTTCTCCCTTCTCTTACTTGGCCTCTCTTTCTCTTTCTGTATGTATATATATATATATATATAATGAAAAGCACATTTAAATGATTTGTTGAGAATAAATAGTAGAGTCGTGGCCAAAATCATGGAGAATACAGGTTGAATTTTTAGTTCTTTTTATTCCATCACGGGAACAGGCATTATTTACAAGCGAAAGCGACGAGCACAACACAGAACGACACAACACGGAATTCACGAAAGCTAAGTGTACAAAAGGGACGGGAAATCATTAACTCTGGTCTTAAATACCAAGACTTTGATAGGGATAAATATTTTTTATAGAGCTTATAAACTTGGATTTCAGTGGGGATTTCCATGTTTCACACATAAGAGGTAAGGGAAACAAAGGGATCTTTTTAAAAGTATTTTGTTTAGGTCAGCAATTTTCATCTCTCCCACGGAGTGTGAGAAAGTAACCGGCGTTTAGCAGTTTCAGCAATTTTACACAGCTTCTCTTGAATTAATTAACTAGAGCGAGTGGAATAGATCA
>JAOUZG010019159.1:3045994-3145667 GCA_026289955.1 Argiope argentata
ATATACTAGCAGTACCTTCATTGTGTTTCCCGTTACATAGCATCCAAGAAGAAAAAAATCAGTTTTAAACTTAAATCTAGCCTCTACCCGATATTACATGGATATGTTACGTAACATCAAACTCATAAAACTATGTTTTAAAATTATCAAAAATAGCTACAAAACAATTTTTTATATCACACATTCAGAATTATTTTGACTGTTACAAAGGTAAAAGTAGGATATGTCTGTAAACAAAACACAGGCAATCATTTCGAGGTTGGATTTCATTCCTTTCGGCATAATGATATTTGAATCGCTGTTTAAAATTAGACGTAAACAACGAAAGGTATTTCATATGCATATCACAGCTCTTGCTATTTGCATATGCGTAGTTTGAGGTTTTCGCGCATGCCTAGATAAATTGAAATCGAAATTATAACCCCTCTGTTTATTTTGATATGATTTTTATTTGCTAAAGCCTTCCCCAATAAATGTCCTATAAATTTCTAAAAATATCTCCATATCCGTTTGCTGTTTCTCGAGTTTTTGTGGTTCCGATATACAGACGCTTTCAGGAGACCTCATTTTATGCTAAGTATATACAATGAAAAATACTTCGAACAAACCATTTAATACTAAATCCGTCAGATTCTTTACAATAATCTTAAGCGTTACAATTTAACAATTAAAGCAAACGAAGTACAGTTTTCAATGAATGAATCAGATAATTAAGGCTTTTAAGTGATTCAAATAAAAGCTAATTAGCTTAACGAAATGTGTTTGATTTGATTAGATAAAGAATATTTAAGTGATAACGGGGTGTTGAGAAAACGCGCAAAAAAAGCATTTAAAACTGTAATGAAATTTCAAGCAAAGTATTCAGAAAGCGCCTCTTTAGAAAGGATTTTCAGAATTCCATTATAAAATCACTTAACGATAATACGTTTTAGTAAAGAAGGTAACGATAATAAAGTAAGCGATAATTTGTTTTGATAAAGAGGTTTAAGAAAATAGACGTTAAGAAATCATACAAAGAAGCATTTTAAGCCATAATGAAATTACAAGTAAATAAATTGAGTTGGAAGTAACCTTTGATTTTCGTGAAACATCTAGCAAATATTCCTTTAAAGATATTTTTCTGAATCCCACTTTAAAATTACCTCACAAAATATAGGTAATCAAAAATAAGAATATTAAATTATAGTTTGATTCTTCCTGAACACAGGGTCTCTGTTTTAAATAAAGGTATTTCAAAACTATAAATAAAATGGTTTGATAGCCTTGCGATTCTTTTTTCCAGTCTTCAATATATGTAAGTAGAAGTTATTTAAGAAAATAACTTTCTAACCATAAAAATTTCAATTAAGGTTAAAATTGTTATGTTATTTTAAATTAAATTTATTCATTCATTATTTTTCGATGAAGTCACAAAATAGGGAAGTGATTCAATTTTTTTTCAGTTACAGATGATTTATTAAATATATAATTATTTACTAAATATAATACATATTTATTAAATAATGTAAAATGTTGGATTGATTCCTACAGAAAAAAAAATCCGCTTTATGATCTAAATTTAAATATGTTTTTGCATTCAGAGGGGAAAAAATATTATTATTGTTTTAAATAAATAAGATCTTATAGTTTTTTCACGAATAATTGTGCAAGATGGAGTTAATGTTAGAAAGATAAATAGAAATCCATTTTTTTCTTTGCTTGAATTTAGAAATGAAAACCTTCAATCTTTTTAATTAAATATATCCCAAACTGCTCGCATGTTTGACATCCATTAATAGAAATCTTTGTATAACCGAGGAAAAAAACTGTCATTAAAAATTCCATCACAATAAAAATGCATTTAAAATCCGCAGTAAAACTTAATTGATTGACCTCTAGTCCCAATTAAAGATAGTTCTCAACAACAAGTGGTTTCCTCCTCGCTTTAACAGCGGGGTCCTCATTTTCAATGACCGCAGATTCCGTTGGATAGGTCCGGAAAAATCTACACACAATGCGATTCAACTCTGGTCAGGGCCGACCCAGTCATAACTTAAGGAGGCATCCTCCAAATCAACCGACATTGTTGTTCTCTGGGAATATTTTCTCAAGAGTTAGGAAGAAAGTTTCTACGTACAAACAACTGAGCAACTGGAACATCATCATCTTTGGAACATGACCTTGGCTTGCCACAAAAAACGAGCGAATAGCCAAGAGTGCGAAATATCTGTCTTTGTTGTGTAAAATCTGCTCGCCTTTCAGGAAAGAATTGGTTAAAGATTTTATCGACATTTTGTCAGTTAGAAAGTGGACATTTTTTTCAGTGGATTAGAAGTTTTCTGTAAATGGCATAATTCGAATTAAATTGGAAATAACAGTATTTCATAATATTTTTTTCACAAATCATAATACGATGGTATATTTTAATAGAATTATATTATTAGGACTGCTATAACTTTTTGGGAGGAAATAAAATATTAAATACACTTTTCTTTAAATTCTAAGTCATATACACCGAAAAGGAAAAGATAATACGTGTATTTCTTGAATCGAAACAAATAGGCAGCAAAAGAAGCAATACGGAATCAAATCTCTAAATCTTTTAAGTGTATATTATTTTAGCCAAATTCTCAATTTCGTCTGTTTATTTATTATCTGTTTATTAATAGTTAAATACTAACATTAGTTAATTCTAGGTATGTGTGAAAGAAGTTGACGTCGAGGAAAAAATTTCAGTAAACATGGAAAAAAATATATAACTTTACAATTAAATATTGTAAGTAGAAAACGATAGTTCCAAAATTTTTCTTAGCCATTTTCTTAGGTGACAATTGCTAACTGGCGATAGTATAATTTAAATTTGTTCTTTTATTAATGCAAGTAATTAGTAATTATTATAATAATATTATAATTAATTAACGGCCATCGATTTATTATGTAGTTTCTTAATAATTGCGAAGGTTGAAATATTTAATAACTATTGAAACAAATTTTTTTTTTCATTTCAATATTCATAATGACATCTCTTTGGATGATTATTGCTGAATTCATTAGACACAAAATTAATTGATATAGCGGTGATTGATTTAAGGTGGAAACTTCTTACGACAAATTTATTAACAATTTTTTGATTGAAGGGTATGTACTAGTACACTATATTGTCTTTTAACAGTAATTTATATTATTACATTTGCTAATTATGTTTCAATAATTAAAAATAATGCATTTAATTAATAATACATTCATTTCAAATTCTAGCATCTACTGCTATAGATATATCGTACAAATATTTTTTAGATCTTTGTTCGAATTTTCATTAAATAAAAAAGAAGTTTCATTTTGAGTATACAAACATCATCAAAGCTTTTTACAATTCTAAATTTAATAAGATAAAAAATTTCATATTTATATACTTTAAAAAAATAACGCTGTATTGTATGTTACATTCAACAGAAACAGTTACATCGCTATTTTTTCCTTTTCGAAAAGATGCAAAAAAGCATAAAGTTAAAAAAAGATTCATTCAAAAACTATTATTTTTAACGACAGTAGTCAAGAAATAAAATAAATTGCATCCGTCAAAATAAATTTTTTTTGTTTAATACTACTTTTTCTTTTCTTAAGAACATGCATTGCTCTTAGAAGATTCTCATATTTAAAAAAGTACAATAACAAATGCCAAAGATAAGAATCAAAACAAAGGTCTTTTACAAAATACATATAAGCTATTTAAACGGAAATTCCGGCAATTTGCAATTATTTGTTTAACACGGAAGATAAAAGTATATACATTTATATATATATAGCCATTACTTTCACAATTCTGATTTTCAAAACCGATTGCAAAGCCGATTTTACAACTCTAAAGAAATGCCTTCCTAACGAGCTTGCATCGGTACGAATCCTTCGAATTGACCATCGTGAAGGATTGAAGTTAATGGTATCTACACGATGTAATAGGCAATAATAATTTGTCAATCAGTACAGGAGGTACACATGTATCGATGATAGCTACCACATCATTAAACCCTCCAGCTCTCGGTCGCCACGGGTAATATCCTCTCGCCTTAACAGCTAATAACAGTTCTGGAGGCCACCTAATAGTTGCAAAGACAATAACATGGATGGAACCTTAACGGTTTCGCTGGCCTGTGGTTTACGACGCTCTGCTCGGTCTGCTTTCCATTGCTTTAAAGGGTTGGCGCGGAGGGGAGGAGGGTTCCATCATGGACAATGGCCGGCAATTGTCTTTGACCGAAGCCTCGCGTTATATAATCATGAAGTCTCGGCAAGGAGCTGTTCTGTGCCCCGCCTAATGCAACAATCGTGTCACATTAAGCAGCGATGGAGCAGAGCGCAGCCCTCTGCATAATAACGTGCTTTATGCCAATGCCGGGGCTGATGGTTTGTGAGCGCTTAAATTCAATAGAGCCCCGGCCACGTTTTCTGGATGGGCGTCAAGTGGAAGGGGGTACGCAGGATCGGTGTGTGTGTGATCGGGGAATAATCGGGGCTGAGACTGTGGTGCAACGCCCAATCAGACGGTGTATTGAGAGTGGCAGGGATTCAAGGTCTGGAAGCTAGCAATAATTGAATAGGTGCAAGCCAAAGTGATTGTAAGCATTCATATGCCGAAACTGTGCAACTCAGAAGGCCTCATTACCTCATCTGATATTGGAGGTGATAATTGGGGAATGGGGGATATTTCACGCGTCAGATTGAATGGGATTTTTATAATAAACACATTCTCTTTCGTGAAGTATATTGCGAAGCCCAAATAACATACGGAATGTTTGAATAAAAACAGGAAATTTTAAAATTGAATTTAATTGCACAAATAAAGGACAATAATTAATGGTTGATTAAAAATAAATACTGCAATATAATGTTCAGCATTTCCAAAAAAAGCATTTTTTATTTTAAAAAAACGAATATTCTTATTTAAATTATGGAGAAATCGGGAAATGTAGTAAAAAATAATTGTAAGCATTTCTCTTTCATTAAAATATTTTTTAAAGTTCCCAGTAACAAAAATAACGCCAGATTATTGGCATTGAGATATTTACCATAAAACACTGGCACTATCATATCTTTCTGCTTGGAGAACATATGAACAAGATCATCTAGGCTCAAATGAATATTTGAGGTTCATTGGAAGCATTATTTATGAATGGCACGATAATTCATCAGAAAAGTTATCAGATGTAATAATTAAGGAAATATTTATTTACAAAACAGAAAATAACAGAAAATTCAAGAAAAATTTTAATAGCCAAAAAAAATTAATGCATAAATTGTAATTTCATTTTGAAATTTCTAAGCGATGTTAAATTATTTGACACCATAAAAAATCAAAAATGTTTCTGTAGTCTATTAAATTCAAGCTTCTATTCAAAATGACGTGGAAAAAGTAACGCTTACGCAAAAGTATTTCAATTCGAATAAATGTAAATGAGTAAATCGAATCAAAAATAATATTACTTCCCCAGCAAAATTCCTTCGCCAATTTCTTTCATTACCATTTATACACATTTTGTATGCTAGCGTCACCGTAATAATAATGTTTGTGTCACCCAATTTGAAATGTTCTTAATTTCAAAAGATATATTTCTGAAAATATCTTTCATAAGATCATTTTAAATTTCGAATTCTGAATGAGTTAGGAAAACAGACGTTTCTAAAAACTTTAATATATCGCCTCGACAAAATCAAATGTAAAAAAAAACGTTAAACGAAATGCGTATTCTTATTTAAAACGAGCAATTTATTCATTGCCTTAAAAAAATCCAGTAATTTGTCGGAAACATTCGATATCGCATTTTATTTTGTCACTTATTTCAGATCTAAAATGGCATTTTATCCGAACTGAATAATAGACTTGACAAACAAGGTTAAACACTTTTCATCCAAAATAGAATTGATTTCTTTTATAATCATAAAAGGGGATCGTGTTTCCATTTTAAAGAAAGAAAGAAAAAAAGAAGAGTAATCTTTTATAATATTTCCGCATCAAATCTTTTGTAAAATTAAATTTTTATCTCTAACGTCAGCTTGTATGATTACCGAAAACTTGCTTTGGAAGTCATTACAGTTTTCTAGTGAGTTTTGTACTTCCTTAAGCCATAATAAGCAACGGAGATAAAATATTCGGACTATTGTATGCAGTATTGGAATTATTCAAGCATTTAATCGACTCTAGTAACGGCGAAATGCTCTTTAGTTTCTATCTAACTATCAGTTTTCTTCAAGTCTCGACTCAGTGTAACAAAAGGAGCCGTGATTTCTTTTCTTTTACACTGTGTAGATGCAATTATTTGGATGAATGAATTTCAAATTCTTGTAATGTTTTGAGATAATTTTAACGTTGGGGAATTAAAAAAACATTTACTGTTCGATCGATAATAATTCTCATAAAAGGTTAAATCACTCCAACAAAGTATTTGGATTTCGTTGCCATCGATGTACTGCTAAAAGGTTTTAAAACGATGTAGTACTTTTTTTCTCTTATTATATTAAATCACACTAAGTTCGCCAGAATATCTCAGTTATTTATTTGTATATTATTATTTTTTCACCATTCCAGAATTTCTTGTCTTAAAATATTACAAGGGATTTTTCTATGACAAATATATTTTCTAAAATAATTCTAGTTTTACTTCAAACTGTACGAACCGACACATGGACAAAATGAAGTAACAGTGATGTAAATCTATTAAAAAAAGAGGAAAATTAATTTTAAAAAACTGTTACCAGTTTCCAAATCAGAATTAATTCGACTTTTAAGCAAAATTTGAATCCCTATTAATCCATTTGTTTAAGTAATTCCTTCCTTTTTTTAACAGTATCCATCAAGCTCATTGAGAACATTTTTTAATTAATAACAGCATACAATAATACTTCAGTAGAAAGAGTAAAATGTATTAAACACACACACACACACACAGACAGAGAGAGAGAGAGAGAGAGAGAAAGAGAGAAAGAGAGAAAGAGAGAGAGAGAAAGAGAGAGAGAGAGAGAAAGAGAGAAAGAGAGAAAGAGAGAGAGAGAAAGAGAGAGAGAGAGAGAAAGAAAGAGAGAGTTAAAAAAGTTTTAAACTTTTTTTTTCATCGAGCTTGCACCAGAGCGTTTCTAATAATATTTTGTTGCTCCATTAAATAGCAAAGTGTTTAGTTAAGCGCAGATGTGAAAGTGTAGACATTTAAAGTATTGTTCATGTGTATATGAATGATGAATTATTTCCCTGTGCATTCATTGCTTTGTATAAAAGACCTTTAGACTTAGAATTATCTAATTATTCACATATATGCTTTGAAAAAAGGAAATAATCACCTAGAAGCTATTTTTAAAATCTTAATTAGAATTTCAATTAAACATAGAATAACAATTGGTAATTAATTCCGTTTTTTAGATAACGTCTGGAAATAATACTTTACACATTTAAATTTTGCGCCATCTTAAAAAAAATCAAAAGTGTCATCTTTTTAATAACAAAATTTTAGTCCAGTGTTCACCTTAATTTTAATAAATTCGTGGTCTTTACATAATACTTAAAAAGGACTTTTATTATTGTACTGAAATTCAAACCGACCGTTTCTATTGTTTAAATAAATATTTCAGTGGATGTTTTTTTTCCGTTTCCAAAGGACAAAAACATATTCTAATGGGTTTTACTTTTCTTTTCCTTTATCTGAGCAAGCTTTAAAGCGAAATCTCTGAATAAAATCCTCTAAAGTAACAAAGGAGAAGGAAAAGAGGAATATATTTATTTTAATATATTCCCCTAAGGTAATACATTAAAATAAATATATTCAATGCGTTTAAAGATACGGTTACTAATAACTAATTCTTTTAACTAGTATGTTTTAATTAATTATCATGCTGCTGGATATAAAATCTATCAAATTATTTAAACTTTATTTTGTTTCTGTTTAAGGTGTTCATACATTCATTGCGAACAGAGCATGTGTCAGGCAAGCACATGCCTTGTATGGGTTAAATCTTATCTTAATTTGAAGTTTTAATTCAATTTTTATAGGAAACTACGAATACTAAATGACTCAGAAAGGATTGAAATTAAATTAAATTACTTCACCATATTTAGAGGTATATAATGGTCACTAAAGGCGGCTGGTTTATAATGAATAGCAAACTTATAATAACACCAATAAAGGAAAAACTGAACATGTTATTACAACCATCTTTCTGGTCACAGCTCATAAACATCGCATGACATACATTTACACATTTCAAATGTTTCCATCTCTCTTTGTATTTCAACCCATTCATCTTCTTCAAGTTAAATTCCTCCTGACGATGATCCTGGAAATGCGTAATGAAGTGTTTTATGACGAAAAGTAAACTTCCGTAGACGAGTTTTTTTCTTGTTAAAAAGCTACTCCGAAAATGAAAATCTTGACATATTTTCACCGCCAGATAAAAAGCCGACAACTTTTATTTACAACCAGGAGATGAATAAGGAAAGAAAAATAACTTTTGACAGTCGTGCTTGAAAATATTTACGGTAAAAGTCATTCGTTACAATAGAAATCTGTATAGCATAGTTTCAGAATATGTTTTTAATTATTTATTTATTTTTGCTCAATTCATTCTAGTAGAGTTTTCGAAATAGTTTGTAGATCAAGTTCCTCCGAATATTTTGATACAAATAAATAAATAAAAAGAATGACTTTTTACTTGAGAATATTTTTATTCTATTTTGAAGAAAATTGAAATACACAAAGAAATTGAAACGCATAAGACTCATCTTTTTTGCATTTGAAAGAGTTTATTAATTCTCTCTCTCCCTTAAAAGGTAGGTAATCTATATAAATAATAATGAATCACCAAATGTGTTGATAAGCACAAAACTTGAGAATGGCTCGATCAATTCAGCTAATTTTTTAAACATAATTTCGTTAAGACACGAGGAAGGCTCTTACAGAGAAAAAAAAAACAACAGAAAAATTGCGAGAAAAATAGCAAAAATGAAACTTTTTTTTTACTTTCCCGCCAAAAATCTTCATTTTCCATCCCACCGAAGTAATAAGTTTGTTTTTTTCTCACGCTAATGAGGTTAGGCCTAACAGGTTTTTGACCGATTATTTCAAACGATTCTGTTTATTTTGTTAGTATTAGATGCATTTGAAATTAAACATTGTTAATTAATCAATTTTTTGGATTCATTTTGAAGTACAATTGAATAAAAAAAAAGGAAATTGAAAATCTCTAATCTGTATTGCGTTACCCCAACTAGCATTGAAAATCCATGCATTTTGGATTATCTCAAATTGCTTTGAAAATTCACGCATGTGCAGTTTGTTATAATGGATAGCAACTGTGTTTTCATTTTAATTAGAAGTTTAAAAAATATGTGTATAATACTGTTGTAACCATCTCAATCTCGATGGATAAATAAAGTAGACTTGCCTTGATTTTAAAGAAATACTGACTTGATTTGCAGTTTTGTTTTATTTCAGGTACGCACAGTATATAAATTGCTTTTAAGTTTGTTGAGTATTTTCCATGCATATGAATTCTCGGGTAAAAGGTTGTGTGAAATAATTTCAACTGTATGAATTAATTCACTAAAATGGCCCCAATTCTTTTGATTTTCTTGCATAAAGAATTCATTTTATACAACATCAAATCAAAAGATAAATAACGAGATGTCTAAAATTTAATTTCAGAGAGTAGCCTATTTCCTTAAACAACTACTTGTTGTGACAAGCCCTTCATTCGAGGTCGAGGACTTTGGAGAAGTAATTTCCATACATTCCTCTGATTTTATCACAATGTAAAGTTTTTCTCTTGCCATTCTTCTCCCATTCTAACGCGGCAATATAGCAACAAAACTTGAAGATGCGAAGTTAAATTACTAATCCTTTCCAAAAGCTGTCAACTTCTGAATAGGGCTGTTAGTAGGTTTCCACCCTTTGCTGACTTCTGGAGCCACCCCAAACAATGCAAAATGCGCCGAAAATCACGAACTGCATCGGAATCAGCTTATTCCTAAATAGATCATGTAGGAAGTGTTGCATATTTGCGAGCTAACGAGGGAATCGCCAAAAAGACATCGAGTTCCAAACAGATGGTGCACCCATTTCTGCGCATAAAGACCCAAACAAAATAAATAGCGGTGTAGGTGTTCGGATGGAACACACCCTAATTGCTCCTCTGTTACAGAGGCGTCAACCTTTTGCTTGGCAGAACAACTTTTAAAAAGTTGCGGACTCGATTAATAAGTTGCGGCGAGTCGCACTTGCATACACGGCATGTGGGATGAAATTCGATAAGGAAGGCTACCGGGACACCTGTTGTACATTAGCTGAAAGGATTTATTTGTTTTTAAACGGATTGCAAAAGGTTTTGGATCGCTTCCAGGGTTAACGCGGTGCTTCCTTGTCCACGCTAAGGAAGATGCGCCTATCTGATTAGCATATTCGAATGTTTGGGTACATCCTGAATGAAGGCGGCTCTTAAATGCGCGTATCGTTTACCTAGTTCGAAAGGATTTTGACCGAATTGTTTATCTGAGATGTAAATGAAACTTCATTTTCTAGATATTTTGAAAGTTCATATCAAAAGTTGCTATTAATATAATTTGCATATCTATAGACTCCCCCCCCCCAAAAAAAGGGAAATATTTATATCAAGAAAAAGTGTCAAAAACCACTTGTTCATTGTTACATGCAAATGATTATTTTTATTATATCAGAGCAATATAGATTAATTTTATTATGTCATTATTATTATTTTTATATTATTATGCAGTATTATTATTTATTTCAATATTACCATTTTTATTAAGTCAGAACAGCATGATATTTTGGGAATGAGGTTTGTCAACGAAAATCCATAGGCGAAAAATAAATTCCGTAGGCAAAAAAATTGAAATTTTACTATCTGCACAAGCATCTCAAAAAATCAGCTTTTAATAATGCGTTGCCATTGCATTTACATAAGCTCTGATTAAAAAAAAATAAGTTGATGACTATATCAAATGAAACCTAGAAAAATGTCATTTTGAGCACGTGATTATATGAAAGGAAATAAATAGGAAATGTGATATTTTTTTTAAACAATAAATGCTAGACAAAGTTTTTTGGATCGTTTGCAATACTAAAGTGACTCAGTCAATGAAACCATTAAAATGAATAAAAACATAATTCAATTTGCACGAGGACGTGGCGCTTGGCCGTTCAAAAAATGATGTTCTGACATGATACATTGAAATATGCATAGTAAAATTCATTTTAATCTTTATTTATTTTAAAATGAATATAACATACAATTTTAAAAGCATGTCAATATTTATCTAAGTTATATGATTGGTTTCATATATTTTCTTTCCGGTATTGTATAACGTATGCAATAAATATATTAATTGTTCAATTTTATTTTACAAAACTGTAAATGAACTGCAAACTTTGTTTCTTTAAATGATGATTTCCTTCCCTCAATCATTTTATAAAATTTTCTTTATTTTTGGAAGTAACAACCCGTTTATAATTGAATTGTGCCATATATGTAGTTTAATTGGTTAATTTCTCATTTTCTTTATTATTTTATTAGGTGACATTCTATTTCGTGAAAGCGCCATCGCTTTGATTCAACCAAGATTACAAAGAGCACAATTGTTAACGGATTTCAAAAGATTTTAATTTTGTATTATAATATCAACGACTGACTGTGACTACAAGCCATAAATTTAAAAATACAATAAGTCGGCGCACTAGTATAGCCCCCGGATAAATAGGATATAATGGGCAAAATGTGACTTTGCCAAGTCAAGAGTGTTGGAAAGATAATTACTTTAAGTGCTCAATTAAAGTAAAATGGAACTCTTTGTTCTTAAGAGCAACTCAATACAATTATTCCAATAAGGCTTTAATAAATTAGCACCTGTTAAAACGAATAAACATTTTTTGAAATAAGAATAGCAACCAGCTTAAAGCAATATTTTAATTTTTAGTAAATTTTATTGAAATGAATGATCATGGAAACTCTCGATCTTGTATTAAATTTAAACCCTGAATCATATTATTCCGGCTCAAAATTCCTAAATCTACTATTTTTTCATTACACTTATTTAACAAATGAGATCCATGATATACATTATTCAACAACACCTGGTATATGTACTCGAAGCCTAACAGGTGTTATTTTATCAATTACTCATCCAAAGCACTTTTGGGTAAAGGTGGCCTTCGTCGTTGGCCTCTCTCTCTGACTTCAGCTTTATGGTGATGACACTGCCATTGGCAACCACCTACTGTTCGTCATTAAAGAACGGAAATGATAGCATGTCTGCTTTTGATTTATTTTAAGGTGCAATTTCAGGCGAAAACGAAACTTGGAGAAGGAAGATTTTGGTTGCTCGGTTCCTTTAGTAATCATTTCTGCAAACATCTCTAAAAAAGAAGAATACCTTGGTATATACAAAGTCATTGTCATCTTTTGTGGTGAAATTTCCTTGTCAAGCCTACGCCTTTTTTTATGACTGTGTTTGAAAGAGTGAATATTATTACTACTTAAAAATTCTGCACATTTTAAATTAAACATTTCCATTTCGATTACTAAATTTCATTTTTAAAAATATGAAGCTGGACTTGCTTTATGTTTGTAACGATGAAAACTTGAAATCAAATTTTTAAAATTTATTTCTTAATTTATCAGAATGTTCACATTTTCGGATGTGCTCTTACGATAGTTCATCATTTTAAGGCTTTTAGAATTTATTTACCAATTAGTCAAACATTCTCGGCAATTATCATTTATGTTTCTTACATAATTCGCATATGATAAAAATTCAAACAATATTATTCACAGAACATAACTTCAATTTCTAAGTTTTATTTTTGTATTATTCTCCGACCGATCGATGTAACCTCATGCCATCATTAAAACTACTTCACAGCTAGCTGGAGGATCTGTCATCTGAATGGTATATCTCAAGAGACTTATTGGGGGAAGGGGGTCTCCCCCCTCTCACTAAAGCGCCTGAGGTAATCTCCGAGATCCCCTTGAGCATTGCTTAGCCCTATTCGATCCCTAAAATCTCACTGAATTAACCGAAACACCCCGCTCAAGCTCAACCAGCGAAAACCGCACGAGGAGGATCTTGGTGGGTTTTAATCGGGTCCCCAGGTCGTTTTTTCTTGTAGTATTTTCACAGTCATATCCAGTTTCACCTCTCCCCTGTCAACCCTTTTAGGCTATTGTTATATCCCTGGTGTGGGTTACAGTTAATCCGATGGGCATGACTGTGTCATTATTTCTTTTTAACTTTTTTCTTCTTTTTCTAAAGAGTGTGAGTGGACTGCTTGGATCTGGTGAAGAGAAACTGCTTTTTGGTTTTATACCCTCAGGGCGTGGAAGTACGTTTAACTGACGCGTCATGTTCTCGGAAAAGTTAACATGCCTCTTTCCTAGCTCCACTTTTTTTTTTTGGTGTGTGTGTGTGTGTGTGTGTTTGTGTGTGAAGTTCAGGTTTCTTTAAAGTGCTGCTGAACAGAGAAGTATTAATGGTGTATCTACTGTTTTCTCATCTTTTGTTTTTTCTTTCGAATAAGAAGTGTGCGCATTGAAAGTTATCGATGCGCTATTAATAACATTTCAATTAATGCTTCTTTTGCTTCCAGTATTTCTATTCGGATTGAGTTTTTTTTATGTCATGATTCTAGTAAAGAACTTTACAAAAGCAATCTTCAAAAAAAAAAAACTATTCATGAAATAGAAGAGTGGAAACGAGATTGCAGTTGCACGACGCGTCGAATCTCTGACGAGCTACGCGTTCCCCCGTATTACCCTTCTTGTGGTTTCTTGGGGTCCTTTGACGCCTGGACCCTTTACCGACAATTTTCGGGAAAACTTCGGACACGTCCACAGACGTCAAAGCACCCCGAGAAACCGCAAGAGGGGTAATACGGGGGAACGCGAGGCTCGTCTGAAGATTCACAGGTCATGTAACTGCGGCTTAACCAAGACTACTTCCCTCCCCCCCAAAACAACAAGTTTTGAATTTTTGACCTAAATTTCGCCACAAAAAAGTTTGATAAGCCACATATCAACTAATCAATAAAAAGTTAGTGCAACGTGCAAAGAATATCCTTATTTAAACTCAAAAAAAAAATAATAATATAAGCATAAATTATTTGATACCAGTTTCAAAACTGGTTTATATCCTATGATTTGATATTATCCTTATATGATATTCTATGAAATCAAAATTATTGCGTTATCAATTCTCAGTATAAAAGAACATGCACCAAAGCGGTTTCAGCTTGCAACGAAGTAGGCGGAGTGAGAGAGAGAGTCGGCGACATCTCAATTCCTTCTCATCCATACGGTCGAGCTGGGCGACATTTCTCCTGGCCTAAATCCTCATAAAGTTCAACCGACGAAAGAACGTTGAACAGCCTAATCCATGTGTGAAATCGAAATTGATGCGATGTAAAACACATTTGTTCCATTCCACCTCACCCCTTATCGATTTGGCGGGATGCACAGATGGAAAGCTCCACCAAAAGAAAGGAGCCTTTTTTCCTCCCCTTTCTTTTCCAGAGCCATTATTGCGTTTTCCTCTTTAAGCTAGTCCGCTAAGAACGAAATGGGATGCCCGAGGTATTCAAAAGGTCAGATAGAAATTATTCGAATCTGGTTACTTGTTTCAACAATAACCCTCTTCAGCTACCTTGTATAAATGCCCAAATGAATGAAACAAGTTGTATATCTTTGTAATTTGTAAGTAAAGGTGTATTTTTTCAGGCACATATTGCTTGTATTGTATCCAGAAGGATGTACATGTTCTTCGTCGAGGATTTTAATCGGAAAGTTTAGAATATCCTCAAATTTCAGAATTATGTACGTTGCTCCAAAATTATGAACGGGATCGCCTATTTTTATACCTAATAAAACTTCTAACACATTAGACAAATGCAATAGCGTCTAATGCAGTAATTTGTCACCTTAAGCCAAAACGGAAAATCTCAAAATTTAACAACAGATCAGAAAGATATTGGTTTCACAAAGCTGCTTATTTGTCAAAAAAATATCTACAGAAGAAATGGTAGATAATATTTTCTTCATTTTCAGCGTTTTTATTTTAAAAATAAAGGAGAACGTGTATGTTATTTGGTGCTCATCAGGTCAGTTATTTGAACTACAGCTATCAAATTTGATCCAAATGTTCATATTAAAGAAGGAACAAATACATCTAAGCAGTTTTTCTTTTGAAATTTTAATTAGAACTTTCATTAATTAGAAGAAAAAAAACTGGATTTTGGTGTTTCATTGTTACATCTTTCCATAGTATGAGCGCAAAACATGATTTTCACATCGATTAAAAATTCAAAAACCGTCTTTTTTGTTATATCAATTCAGTTATGAAGTAACGCTTTTCAGAATTTCGGAAACTTATTTATCTATCCATTTTTCATAGTTTCCAATTATGTATTTGATTTTGACAATCAAATTTCGTTTTCATTGTTTCTTAAATATTAATCGTGCGATTTTCTTCCATTGTTGCAAGCTAAAGAAGAAGAGATTTTGTTTTATTATTTGCCAATTTTATAGACACAGTAAGAAAGTGAAAAAAAAAGCCATGAAAGTTAGAAGAAATGGTTAATTGTATTCTTAAGCGTTATAATGTCCTCATGATTTTTAAATCCCTTTAACGGTCATAAGGAGTGGGCAGTGGAAGAAAAAAGTTCACTTTTCGTGGGAATTCAGAGAACGTAAAAAAGTGAACTTTTTTCTTCCACTGCCCACTCCTTATGACCGTTAAAGGGTTAAGAAGGCTTAGGAATATTATAAACAGGAAAGATGTAAAGCCATCAAAATAACACGGCTTTAATATCAATCACAATTTGATATCTGCACCATGAGCAATCAGTTATGCATAAGACATTTAATTCGAATAAAATTAAATCAGTATTCCTTGCACCGAAAGCTCTCTATAAATATAGAGGAGAATCATAATTATTAAGATATTTTCAAGCGAAATACTGCTTAATTATTGTCCTCTCTCTGATTTAGATTCGGCAAACTTAAGTTACTAAACAAAATTACCATTTATTGTTGCGCATGTGTTTACACTACTTCATTCCAACCATGACGACTTCATCAAATGCAACATCTCCATTCCCATTTCTAAATGAGCCTTAAGAGTAGCAGGTGAAAGAAAATTGCTGGTTTTACGGGACAGGTCGATTCACACCAGGGAGGGGAGGGAAGAAACAACAGCGAAAGCGATGATGGATGGGAAAAGCATCTGGCACACTATCATCCCTAAAACTCAGATGGTCCATCTCCCACCTTCCAACCCCGAAATTAGAAATCCTCACCCCTGGCTCTGATTTTTCAAAAAGGGAACCACACATATTTTTTCCCCTTTTTTTTCCTGATAGATCCTTTCTTTCCAATCCCGAATGTATGGTTTTTAAATCCCAACCGTTTGCCGAATTTCGTTATAAATGATCTGATGCGGTTCAGGTCAATGGTATCAGTTTCGCGTCGATTAGTGCAGGAGAAAAGCGGGCTGCTAGGGATAATGAGCCGGGATTTTTGCGCTCATCAGTCATGCCGCTCTTCCGATTCGCCCTGGGAGAATTTATTTTGGCTCGGATCAGAGGAGAAAGCGAATCATATTTAGAGATAACCTGTGATTTCGGGATTCGTCATTCGCGAGGAGGGAAACGCGTGCAGATGAAGTTGTCGCAACAGACGATGCGTATCAGCGCTCTATTTGCATAACATTATAGTTTACTTACGTATCGGACAATCTGGAAGGGAAAAATTGTTTTTCGAGCAGATTTAATAATGTGATTTCTATGTTTTTAACTCAGTATTGGCTTAGTATTAAAGCTGCATTCTATTCCACGCCTACGATTAAAAAAGAGAAAAAAATGATAATATACAAAATATTAGAATAACTCTCCTTAAAACATTAGAATTAAAGAAGAATCTTTATACTGGAGAATTTCCAAAAGCTATTATGAATCCATTAGTCTTAACATCCAAAGCTTTTATAATACTATTAATCGTGGTATCAGCTGTTCCAGATGTATATTTTGTTCTACATGTATATATGAAAAAAGCAAAACACGTATATCTGTAAGTAGTACAAAAAATGAAACTGATCAACATGATACTTAAAATTAAACTTGAAAATTTATTAAAATCATCAAAAAAATTGTAACTCGTGCTATTATAAAGCTATAACTTTAAAATTTTATGCTGTTGTAAAAATAATATTTGTGAGATGCTTTATTTTGAAGTTATAATGCAGAAGTATGAGAACTTTTAACCGCCATTTTCTCCCCCCCCTTACAACAAAATATACGTTTTTTAATAGTTCAGTTAATCCTTCCAAGTGCTGCATGTGTACTAAATACCGTTTAAATTCAACAAAGAATAAAGAATAGTATAAGATTCCTTCAAGTAAAAGGATATTCAATTAAATTTTAATTGAATATCGAACATTAATCGGTAATAGATATGAATTAAATTTCGAGAAAAAGAATATTTTCTAACTATTTTATTAGTTGCAATTGAGAACATTTAACTATAATAACATGCATAAAAAGAATTATATTTTTATCAAAAATAATTTGAGAAAATTTTTTAAATTTTACTATAAAATTTGAAACAAAGCTAAAAAGAAGAAATTAGTAGCTATTCTTTCAAAGTCACACTTCAGAATGAAAAATTGCTAACTACAACAAAATACGTCAAAAAATGTATTAAGGAACAATTCAAAGTTGCGGGTCTGTATTTTGATACATGTTTATAAAATATTCAAATATAAATTACTTTTCAAACAGCTTCTGAAAACAAAATACATTTTAAATTTTATTGATCCAATATATATTTTCTCGAAAAATGCGCTTAAACTGCTTTGTCTTCGTGGAAAGGAAAATATTTTAAACTGAAAATATTAAACACCAAAAAAAAATACACATTTTTTTAAAAAGAAGGCATAGCATCAATCATGATGACAGCCTTGATTTTGAACTGGAAAGAAAGCAAAAGATTTTGACTGTACTTTTGCCAGATTTCATGTAAACAAAGTGGAAAATAGATGACTAAGACACTGATATCAATATAAAAAAGTTAGAATAAACATGCTTCATTAACATAGTTTAACTTTTAAGATCGTATTCAACGATAATTTTTTATTTTTGGAAAAATTTTAGTTGTTGAGCTAAATATTTACTGATAAATATTTAGTCTTTTTAACTCTAAAGAAATTAGCAAAAAGTTGTTTAAACGATGAGTTTTTAAGGCAAGAAATCTTAATTTCTTTATAAAATGTAGCATTCAAATAAATTTTTAATTTTAGATGTTAACTTTACCTTCCGTTTCTTTCGACGATTTAGGAAACTAATTTCTTATGAAAATAGTAGAAATGATCTAAAATTTTTATTCAGGTAATTCAAATTTAACACAAACACAGATCCTAATGAATAGACAAATAATTTAAAACCTTTTTTTACTTTAAAGTCCCTTTTAATAATTCAAAACAGTTTTTTTTGAAAAAATTAGTGTTGTTTATCAGCAATACGGAATTTCAGTATGAAAGCATGAATAATTCAGATGTTAGCAACCATAAATGTTCATTTATCTCTTCGAGAGAAGCTAGTAGTGAAAGTATTCCATCATTTTTATGCGTGAATACGCATAATGGGAAACATTTTAAACCCTCTTTTATGACAATTCTTCATGAAACCATGCGATACAGTATAAGCCCTACCCTACAACAAAAAATTTGATGTAATTTTATTATTTTTTTATGTATTTAGGCTGTGTTATGTATTTATTACTAAAATAAATAACCTTTATCGGATTTAAAATGAAATCTTTTAAAAAAATTCCGTAAAAATGCAGTATGAATTGTCTTATTTTCTAAAAGGCTAAGAGTCGGTGATGTGCCTTAAAAGAAAATTAGTGACAATTGAAATTGATATAATGTAGAAACTACAATAGCACAATAGGGCAATAGGGCTTCTACAAAATATCAATGATTTTTTTTTTTTAAAAAGCTTTAAATATTAATTTCAATTCCACAGCATACCGATTTAAGATGTTTTACACTGATTCTATTCCAAAGAAACAATTATTTTAAGATATGTTATAATCTTATATAGAGGAACGTAATAATTGACTATAATAATACACCAAGGATTTTGTCTGCTTTTACCACGATACCAACATAAATTATCACTGATTTACTTCAATTTATCAGAAGAGAAAATTAAGACACTCCAAAAAATTTAGTCAAAAATAAATAAAATTTAAAATTAAAGTATTTATAATATAAATTTGTAAATAAATGTCATAAAATAAATTAGAAAAAGGGCATAGCAGCTTTTTTAAACAAATATAATTCTTTTGAAATACTGCTATGTATTGCGTTAAAATTTATATAACAAGATTTTCATTTCTTTTTTCGTATGCTGCAAAACACAAACCGCACTGACATTTTTTTTTCTCAACATAAGCCTTGATTTTGCGATTAACGAGTGTAAAATGATCACCTATGTAGCAAAGAAACGGCTCTCATTACTTATTGCCGAATAGCAATTGTCAAATTTAAATAATTTTATGAATTGAACCCTTTACATCTACGCTTAATTCAACTTTTCGCTAATTAATAGACAGCTAAACGTTATTAGAGATGCTTTAGAGAGTGTTTGCTCTGTCACCCAAAACCATTCACACAGAGAAAAACAAGATATGTAAAAATAAACAAATTATAAAAATCAAGAAATAGCCGTCAATCAAAGTTTATGGAACGTGAAAGCAGACCGTCTTCAAATGCGTAATCATTATGATTAAACAATGGAAATTGATGATCATGTCTTCAGAACTGTTACTTCACACAAATATATTTTTTTCTTTTATATTAAAACTAAAGGAAGAAAAAAATTAATAAAAAAAGAAAAAAGGGAAATCTACTCCCGCAAATCGCAAGTTCTCGTGTGAGAACATTGTTATTTTTTAAGTCATTATTTGTCATAATTAATTTAAGTTTTTAATCAGTTTAAACCGGTTTGAAACAATTAGAAGACTCCTCTATCCGTCTCTATCCCTCCCCCTCTATCTCCCTGTATATATGATAATTTTTTTAAACTTTCATTTTTAGTTTTTCTAGTTGGAAACAAAGTTTGGGGGCTTGACCGATTTTGAGATGAAATAACAGCTATGTCATACTTCTATGTCAGCCATTTAAAAACGCATCTGCTGTCAAAGAAGCATACGCAATGATAATAATGCAATACTGGTAAAAGCAGGTAAAAAAATATATGCGATTAAAAGATGTTGAGGAATATTGCCATTTATGCTCACTGCCTACACGATTTCAAGCTTTAATTATTTGTTGCCTTCAATTATTTATAACCTCCGATTCAATTATTCACATTATAATTATTAAATAAAACGCTTTTATACGATATCAATTTTATTTCTGCATATTTTTTGGTAATTAAAAATTTTATACGTTATTAGAAAAAATGTTTTTAATTCAAACTCATCCATCAAAACAAATGAATCACTTGCCAATGTTAACATTAAGATTTTTAATCATATCGAGTAACAAAAAGGGATTTTTTTTTTTTACAAAATTTAAATCGCTTAAGTTTCTAAAAATTTAGCAATGTGACAAAGAAAGTTAGTCGCCAATGGCCACTATTATGTAATAAGTAATGTCATTTTCTAATGATGAAATATCTTACAAAATAATAGCATGTAAGAGAATAACATATTTTAAAATTTAAGCATCTAATACCATTATTTCAGAATAATCGACTCTCGTTCAAACTTTCTTATAGGAAAGTTCGCCAAAAGTCCGGACTAAAACTTGAAAGAATAAATAGTCTACGGAACACGAGGCAATCTTTCGCTTATGAAACCCATCCCATTAATTTAATGACTAATTCCGCCCATTACAAGCCTGAGGTGCGAAACCCTCCTGGGATCTTACCACCTCGCAAAAGAACGGGGCGTTTCCTACACTTTGAGTTATACAGCACCTAAGGGGAAAAACCCCTTTATCCCCGATATGACCCACTGAAGGGGTAACGCCTACCGAACCCCGGAGAACAGCTGTGGGGGTTTCGAAGAGGTTTCCAGGATAAATGTTCCAAGTCCGGCCAGTTGTTGCAAAACAAATACAATGCTCACGCAATCGCTATCATCGAGTTATATCACTTTAGGTAAACACACGTCATGTTTCGTGTGAATAATATTTACCTTCAGTGTAGTATTACATGAACATGAAAAATTGGAATAGATGGGCAGATTTCTTAAATAAAAACGTCATTCGTTGCCATAAAAAGTAAAATTTCTAGATATGAACATTGGGTCCTATATATCTTTAATTTTCAATGAATTGCTTTATGAGTTAAAAGGTAAAATGAATGAAGATATACAATAAGAAATCATTTTCAAAGCACACGTCATGATTAAACATTTACCGTGATAAACTCCAAACATTTTCCCATCATAATTTTAAAAATTTATGAAATTAAGTTGCCTGTTTAAGATAAGAATTTAAGTATATTATTTTCAAAGTCAAGATTATTTACAGAAAGAATTAGAGCTAAAATCAGCACATCTATTAAATAATCATTTATCTATACAACTATTATAAATGTGAAAGTTTGGATGGATGACGTTAATCAGTCATGGCAGAACGAAATAGATGAAATTTAACACAGAGATAGATTATAGTCTAGAATAGGACATAGGCAACTATTTATTCCGGTTAATTTTTTATTAATTATAAACTAACTTTCCCCCAAAAAATCTTCGTTTCCCCACCGCCAAATAAATAAGTATTCAGTTTTTTTTTAACCCACGCTGATGATGTTAGGCTTAACATGTTTTCGATTGATTATTTCAAACGATTCTGTTTATTTTCATAATTTTTGATGCATTTAACATTGTTAATTAATTGATTTTTAAAAATTCATTTTGAAGTACTTTTGCATTAAAATATAACAGAATTAAAAATTTATAATCTGTATTACGTTTCCCCGACTAGCGTTGAAAATTCACGAATGTGCGTTGTCCCGATCGGCGCAGACCATTAGTTCTCAAGCACCAAAATTTCCACTGGTACAAAGCCGTGGGTAATAGCCAGTTTAAAATTGATGTTGCCAATGATACTGATCAATATTCTGGTCAATAATTTGATTTAATAATTACTGCTCTCTAATGCTACTCTAATAATTTGGATAATCCTTTACCGAATTTTGTACCATTTAAATTCAAAAGACGATTTTTAATTATTTTATGATATTTTGGTATAATAGTATATTGGTAATACATTTTTAATTCAACAATCTTTTCTTTATTTCGGAATATACGATCATTTCATGTTAGAATTTAACCTTTTCAGCCCTGAATTTTTCAAAAATAGAATAAAAAATTAATGAAAATTAGTGATAAGGGTCAACAAGAGAACATTCACATTTAATTTCATGTCATTTTCAAGGCGGGTATAGGAACCAGGAAGTGGCAAAAACCACAATCAGGTTTGAAAAGAAAAGGTATATAAGTTTAAATTATATTAATATAATGTGTTATTATACAAATAATTACAAAGCTTCGCATCAAAATTTTGATTTTTTGAAGTTAGATATTTTTATAGACATAATAAATTGTATGTAAGAAAAATAAAGGCAATTTAAAAAGGTAATTTTATCTTAGAAACTGCATACTATTCACAATTGCCTTTTTTCACATAAACACGCTACAAAAAGACAAAATGTCTCATGATTTATCCAACAACCATTTTGTGTTATCTTTCAAAATTGTAACAATTTTCATAATTAGATATATTCTATATTGATATTCTACCAACATGTCATCACAACATTATGGAAAAAGTGATCTCATAGTTCTTGTAAATAATTTGCAAAAGGTACCTTTAAAGTGAAGTCTTATATTTACTAACTATAATTTTTCAGTAAATATGCAGCTATATATAATTTAATAAAACGCTGTACTGAAAAAATTTTCCAGTTAAAAATATTTCCAAAATGGACAAATCCATTAAAATAAGCGATTTTAAAAATTTGAAAACAATTCTGAGCGAAAAGGTACTTTGCTCTACATAGCAACATACTATTTCCAAATGAACAGTGCAACGTTATAGTTCTACCAAAGTAAGTCAAACGAACTAAGATAAACTGACATTTCGTTCAAACAGCAACCATTTCCTGAGCGACCACATTCGCCGAAACAGCGGCAGTAGAAGCAGCTCCACTGCCACAGCCACTCCACATTCATACACAAACACGTCATTTCCATCCCACAGAAAACTCATCTCGTTGTTCTTCTAAAGAATTCGCTGGGGAAAGCTTTGAATAACGATCTGTGATTGCGCGCCTCGATGCCAGGGCTCCACATGCCTTTTGTTCCATTCTATTGTAATTGGCGCTCGGTCATTTGAATTTCGGTCGTCGGGCAATCATTAACGGTAGAGCAGACCTCAAAAAAGAAGACCCTCCCCCCCCTTTCCGAAGCTTATTTTTAGAACTGAGGGACTGTTGACTGCGCCTTTCGGAAGGGGAAGGGGGTCGTAGATTGGTAATTGCTGCGACAGCCGGCACTAATTTGCAAAGGGTGGAAATTAGCTGTGTTCGACGGCAGCGGCAGCTTTGTTGAAGTAGGTTAGGGGTGGGGACGTACCAGAACTCCCAGGGTCTTCAGTTTAAAAATATTCAAACCAGAACTAACAAGAGTTCAATAGAGCTGGATGACTCTCTCAAATTTTGAATGAACCGCGATTTCGTGACGCCACTCAAATATTCAACTGAAATTATTTTTTTTCTTCTTTAGACGGCATTCAAAAAATATATTTTAAGTACAGTACGGACACGAATATCTGAACCCCTATGACCTGAAATCTCTGCTAAACTGCTACCATAAATCCGAGAAGTGCTCTTTTTTTTAAAGAAAAAAATCATTGCATCATTTTTAAAAAAGTGCATTTAAAAATTCATTGTAAAAAGCACACTGATAACAGCATACTCATAAGAGTGTCAAGTCCGTCAAAACAAAGGATTGTAAAATTTCATAATCGGGAGGTACTTTTTCATAATTCAAGAACAAATAGATGAAAAAAATTTTCTATTTAGTCGTAAAAGTCTTAAACGCTTCAGAAGTGATATAAGTAAATTCCATTGAATAAAAGAAATTTCATTATAAATGCAGCGAGCAATATCAAATTGCTGAGCATAAGAAAATATTTTTTTAAAAAATACATTTAGCTCTCAATAATTTGGAGGCAGAAATCACTAATTCATCATCTTATATATGAAATTTTACATTAATTAAATTACAAATACGACCTAGTATTTCAAATAAACAATTTTGAAAAAAAAAAAACTGTCGAAAGAAAAGAATTTATTATTTAAAATTTAGTCTATATTAATATAAAGTAATTTTATTCTCATCTAAATCGACTAATCGAAAATTTATTGTAAAATAAAATACCTTAAAATTAGATTGAAATCAGACGCTGAAACCTCCTTTTCATTTTCCCGTATATTTCTACAATTCGAATTAATAATATAGTTTTGGAGCTTGATCGATTTTGAGATGAAATAACAGCTATGATGTCATAATTCTACATCAACCTTTTAAAAACGCATCTGCTGCCAAATAAGCATACGTAATAATAAAGCAATACTGGTAAAAACAGGTTAACCTTTTAAAAACGCATCTACTTTCAAATAAGCATACATAATAATAATGCAATACTGGTTAAAGAAAGTAAAAATATTTATTGCCCGTAAATTTTGGAGGCACTAAAATCTCCTTACCAAAACAACATAATGCTCTGACATGATAATATTTAGTAAAAATATGACTTTGTGCTGGCCGATGGAGTTCAAAATTCCACATTTATCTAATGTTTGGGGTAAATGTTGCATAATATATTAACGAATCTTGTAGAATTTTTATTTATCAGGTTCATTTACACAGGAATGGAAATACTGACAAATCTTAAACTGATAAGAGTTTGAGTGCAAAGTGTGATAATTTTTTATATTTGGTGAGAATACCACATTGCAAATAATATTCAGTTCGATACACTTTGCGAATTATCGGGAACATAAAACGATTAGCGGCTTTAATATCAAAAAATATATTTTTTGGGGAGGGATGGTACCTCAGAAAGATCTAAAATTGTGATATCCATCAAAGTCTTGAAATGGAATTTTTTGACGCACACAATATTTATAATTATATACATAATTAGTATACAATAACATTCTAAAAATTATATTAACGTTACTACATCACATTAAGGTGGTAAAATTGGGCTCTTAAAATTTCCTGATTGAATTCATAATAATTAGATTAGACAGAAGTTATTTGTAAAGTAATTGTGAAATATTGTATTAAAATTAGTAAAGTAACACAAAATATAAGTGAGATAATGTAGCTTCCGAGAAATAGATTTTTAAAGGCATAACATACATTTTTACAGACATTACATTTTTAAAGACATAACATATTAAATGACACATGCCCTTGTTTTCAAAAAAAAAATCATAATATGCAAGCAATAACAATCTAGTATTCATACATTAATGAAATACTATCTAGATTAGACATTTCTTTCCAAAGTTGATTTGCATTTCATTACTGCTATTCGGGTTTTATATCCATTATTAATAGTCATAACAGTAAAAATTTCGCCTTTACTAACAACTTTATTCACTTAGAAATATAAATCATTAATTTGCGTTTTGATTATGCATAAATATTTCTTTCAAAAGAAAAAAAAACCATTGAGGTCAACTGAATGTCTTAACAAGTGATTTTAAGGCCATAATGTCGCCTGAGCGCAGGCATTATTTTGTCAATTTCCAACACATGTCAAACAAGCTGGCCTAGAAACTTCGTAAGAGCATAAAAAAGCAAAAAAACACTAAATGACAAAAGAAAAAACTTAACCCAAAGATAAATGGTTTTTGTTCTATTTCACTGTGCGCATTATAGTCAACGGTGACACAAATGAACAGAAAATGTCATCGTTGGGTTAATTTTTTTTTTAAAAAAAAATGTGTTAATGCCACGTGAAATGGAACCTGTTTATGTGGAAGGAAAACACGGGGTTTTTTGTTCAAAAGAAGCGCATTTGGAATCAAGACCTGTTGTCCCAGTTTCAGTCCTGTCCAATTTACATTTCCAGTTTCTGACAAGTTTTCCTCCAATGTTTCGCAAAAATTGAAAAATGAATTGGTTATTAATATCTGAACTACTTTTCGGAAAAGCGAGTGCTTTTATCTTTCACAAGATTTCACAAAAGAGTAAGGTTGTAGAATGTAGATTGAAATCTCGTTTTGTTTGTTTCAAAAAGAAACGCAGTCGGTTATTTTTCAAATGAATAAAATTGTGTCATACCCAGAGAAACGTATAATTTAATCTGAAATTTACACAACACGTTATTTAGTGGAAAATATTATGTACACAAAAAAATAATGAATGCACATTCATGTGATTTGGATAAACTAAACTTAAGAAAAGCAGCGAATGTGGAAATTACAAATGTTATCAAATGATCAAGGAGAGGCTTTATAAAGAATTGCATTTAAATAAATAAAATTAATAAATTTTAGTTTAATGTATAACAAAAAGACAACATATAGCTTTTTCTTGTACTTAAAATTTAACACAGATATCATATTTTTTAATGAATAGCAATTTTCAATGAATAATTAAAAAGTTCAATTATACTAAATTTTAAATATAAAACATATGTCGTTATATAAAAAGAAAAATAACATTTTGAGAACACAGTGAACAAAACTTGTTCCTGTTGATCCATTTGAGATTTATATCATATTTATTATAATAATTACTAATTTATTTCACGTAAAGAATTATGCAAAGCTGATTTAATAAATTTATTTTTTGATTAATATTTTGAATCTATATCTATTCATGTAATTCACTTGAACAGAAAAACGAGGCAATTTAGAACACATATAACTTATTTTTTACATCTTAGTATTAGAATTAAACATTATAAAAGAAAATTTTAAAACAATATAACAATCATATTAGTTACTTTACATAATGATATAGATTTTCATTTCTTACTTGAACGGATACTTTAATCGAAAATGAAAATTAACTTATGATAGAATTACTTTTTAGAGCAATCCGAATTTTAGTATCGACTTACAAACATTAATATATATTTGAATATCTATAAGAAAATTAATCTGAAAAAAAAACCCACCAATATTTACTATCTGAATAAACAATTTTTTATCCATGCTAAAAATCTGTTCACCCTTAATCATCTGTATCGGAAAAATACAACTTTAGAAGCCTCTGATGGAGTTTAATAAGCCTATGAAAAAATTAAAGTTGGAATTTGTTTTTATTTAATAATCTATAAAATTGCATAAATATTTAAAAAACACACAGTGTCTCTATGCATATTAAATTAAAAGCAGAATGAAAAATCCAGCTCTTATCACAACATTTAATTCTTCTATTTTTAGTAAGTATAAAACTTTAAGAAACCAATACTTGTCTCTCCACTTGCTCGACAGTCCTCATTCCTTTCATTTTATTTAAAACCTTACGATATATAAAACGTATTTCTTCATTTGCAAAGCAAATAACATTCATTTATTGCATCCTTTCATTTTATGAATTTAAAAAAAAAATCAGATTTCTTTCTAAAATCACCATTTGCTCGTAGATATCAGAACTTCCCGATTTTTTAAAATTATGCTTGTTTAGCATGACAAATATTAATACGCATTTATAGGTTTATTATAACATAATTTAAGCTTTTAAATATTAAAATACGGAATATACCGCAAAATTGAAGGACTGATTCGAAAAAGTTTTTTTTTTTTCGTCGAGCGATTTTTTTGCTTATTTGAGACCGAAAATACGGGGTAACATCCCTTATACTGCGCTACAGAAAACACCAAAGATGGAAAAAAAAACATAATTTTATGATATTCTAAGAAAAATATGGAGGTCAAACCACAAAGTTTGATAAAATTTGCAGAAAATCATTGCTCAGAGTTACAGTCATTTTAATATTACCTTTCTAACAATGGTGACCTAGATAAATACTCGTAAAATATCTTATCCGGTTATCAAACCTTTACTTATTACAAAAGAATTGCAATTGCTTTACGACATAGCGGTTAAATATTTGTTATAAAATCTGATTGGAGAAACATTTGTAATGGAATCGTTTCAGTGTTGAACTTCTAACGAAATTAAAGCCAATGATTCATAAGATCTTCGAAATGCATCTGAGGAACAATGTCTTAAAACGCAAAAACTATATTTTTATCTGAAAGCAGCACACATCAATGATTCATTGTGCCTGCCTCATTACATTGCAAACATATTACGCCAGACATTTTCCAGTTTTTGTGCAACCTGAAGCATAATTGTCGTAGCTGACCTCATCCATATTTCATAATATTTTTATACATTCAAGCAATCATAGGGAAGGGACAATTATCTATGTATACTCTTTTATCTGGAATCGGGAAATACATCTTTTAATCAAATTATTATAGGAATGCTGGGTATCCATTCTATCTAACCTTATTTAATAATTATCCGATTAGAAAGAAAAAAATGTCGATAAAAACCACTCATGTTTTTCATAATAGATCCACCTCATTACCATATCGAACGGACAAAAACAACTACTGCGGTATTTCCGTAAACATATTAGTCGAAACAAGATGGCCAGAACTCGGTACATGCTATATATATAATGAGGTAATTGCCGCCTACCATGCAACAGCCAGCTTAAAGTGTGGACTGTATTTCGACTCGGTTGGGATAGTCCATATCTGATCGTTGTTTACCACTCGCATCTGGCGTATCATAATGGCTTTTCCGATAGACGCCACTGAATTTGTATTTCGGGACACCCATTAATCATTGAAGTATTTTTGCTCGCGATGCGACCGCGTGACAGTGCAGATAAAACCAGCCCAAGAACATGCAGCGCGTTTTCCCTTTTCTTCTGCTAATGGCTTAATCAAATTACTCAACCGCTGTTCCCTGTTTATACAAATCCCAACTGCGCATACAGCCACCGCTACTTCAGATATGCAGTTGATTCGGACGAGTTAAGGCAAGTGGCAGAGAGAGAAACGACACTGGGGGGGGGGTAGCAAGCGTGGGTGGCAAGAAAGGCATGGACAGGAAAAAAAATGAAAAGGAATGAACGGTAACGAGACGCGAGAGGGTGACACTGGGGACCTGCGAACGGTCCCTATCAATTAAGGGGACCGTCGCCTAATTGCGTTAGGGCTGTAGGTCCCGGTGATTAATCAAACGAGCGGAGTGTGCGTGTCATAATCGTATTATCCGGCCCATTCCACCCGTTTCAATTACAAGAGCGCGGGAGTGGTGGAAAGGGGCCACAGCGCATGGGCATCTCCCTGTTCGATTTGAACGATCGGGACGCTTGAGTTAATGTTACTTGAAGAAAAACATAATTCCTCTCTATCTCCCGAATTCAGTAGGCCAGAGGATGATCCCATACGTGGGTAATCAGTATTCCGAGATACAGGCCTGGAATAAAATGTTAGACTTGCTAAGGTCACTCGAAAAGGTATGAAGTCATAGTAATAACATTCTGTATGATAAATTAATGAATTCTATTCCATAATGGATGTTAACATAATGATAAAAGATAGCTTTTATTATCATTCGTAAACTACTTGATCACATGTATCGAAACGAAGAGAGAGGATATTTTTTGTAGTCAGAAAATTAGTTAATGTATGGATATAACGGATGGATACTTATGAATGGGCATAAAAACACGTTTAACACTTCATTTATTTCTCTTTTGAATTTACTCTGTTTTTTATTAATAATTAGAAGATAGTATTTAAGGAAATATATCTAATTTTTGCAGAACTTTATGTTTACACTTACATTGAGAAATATACTTTCTATGGAACCACATGCAATCGTGAAGAAAATTAAAGTTAATGATGATTTTTTTTGCCATGAGAAGGTGAGAGCCATGTTACAATATATAAAAGTATATCACATTCTACACACATGTAGTGTGTCCTCTTTTCTTATCCCTGAGTGCAACATTTCCTGCATCGTCTGAAGTAAGGACCCCCTTTGATTTTCCATAATAGCTAAACACACATCTGAAATGCACCCTTCTTTGCTTTTAAGCTAATAAGGTATCCCTTTTCTTAAGAATATATGTCTATTACCTGAAGTATGTTAGCTGTAAGATAATGTAGGTGGGATGTTATTTTCCAAATTGCCCACGAAAGGGTGAAAACACATGATAAATGTATGTATTTAAAAAGTACTTGTATCAAGATTCCTTCATGCAGATACAATAATCATCTTTACAATGTATCTCATTTACAATTAAAACTTTCTCTTCTTTCTATCCAGCTTTTTGGGTCCCCAAGTTAAAGTTAAATCTTGTCTTCCCATATTCGTTTTCATCTCATCCCCCTTTCTCCCCTCTTTCAACCTACCCGGAAGACAGTAAATGAAATTCGGTTGACTGTCGATGGATGTTAATATTCTTTCCGCATCAAATTTAAAGTATAAGGTGTTATGAAAGAGAGTTAATAAACTGTTTCAGAATTTTTTTTAGGAGTTAACAAAATTAGATGCTATTACGATAGTTTGTAGCTTATAGCTATAATGTGAACAACTAAAGTAAAGTAATATATCTATATAATGTGAAACAGTTAATGTTAAATTAATTGCCAAAGTTTTAAAAAAATTTGGTGCTAAAATTTTAAAAAATTATACGATACTAATTTTTTAAATCAAAAATCAATACTAACATTTAATTAGGAATATTTGTATATAAATTTTTAAAACTGTAATAAATAAAAATAACATGCTAATGAACCTAATAATATTTCACATATGTTGCCCATTTATTAAAGCCACATTCTTCACCACTGGAGAAAAAGTACAGATATTTTTTGAAAACTCAAAGGGATGCATTTATTAAATATTAAATAATTATGAATAAAAGTTTTGAATTAAAGTTTATATTTGAATATAAATATGCAACATAATATAAAAAAGTATAGCAAGTCACCTTCTCATAAAAAAAATTATACTTCTCAATGTATTCATGAAGAGTAAACAGTTTTTAACAAGTGTACATTATTTCAACAAAAATAGAGAAAAAGAAATGCCTTACTAATGTTTCTATATTAATTCAGCAACGGAGCATGTTTCTCACACTAATTGTACAGAATATTTTTCAAAAAGCACTTGGATAATTCTTATTACGCTTTTATTTCCACTATGTTGCGTTTTTCCATATTCTCTTGTTTCACTTGTGCGGTACTTCAAAATTAATTAAATTTAGCACCGAAAATAAAGGGAGGAATTATTGTACAGAAACTGGACAATTATCACTAAGATTAAGGTCAAGAAATAACGAATGGATTATAAAAGTTTGGATTTTAAAAAGTGTACAGCTTGAGAATGCTTATTTCATCGGCCTTTAAGCATTAAGTATTAATATTAACAACAACAGATAAATATAGTGTAAAAAACAACAGTAATATTTAATGGAATATCAGTATATTTCCCCACAAATTAATATTTAGCGTTTCATTTCTCAATTATAAGTTTATATACATTTATTCAGTCGATCTTTTAATATCAACGGACATTCAATTGGCATGATACGTTTAATATCAATACGTATAATCCACTACCATCAAACAGGACATTAAATGAATACTATTAAAAAACAGCTTAATTATTATACTACATATCACGATGACCATCAGACCTCAATAACCCTAATCAAGACTTCAATAAATCACAATTCAATGCTTTTCTCCTGGTTCAATTGAAGTACATTCTTCGGTTCAATTACTAGGTCACTTTCTTTCAGGGGAAGGAATACGTTTAAATGCAAGTAGTAGAAAAAATGAAGTTAGTCGTAGTTATAAATGTGTGTCTGTAATTAAAATAATTTCAGAAATAAATTAAATAAAAGTATACAAAAATATGTCGGCCACAATAGAATTGCAATATATAGTCCTCCACTATCTGGTCAAATGTGGCAAAAGAATGTATTGGTTAGGGCAAATATATTATATATATATTCACTATTTTTTTCATATTTATTCCTAAAATTCACCTGATTTCACCCCTGAAACTTCCTCCATATTTCTTAAGATTTCTCCTCATTTCACATTTTAGTTTTACTTATTCTGCACTTCATAATCTAGTTATACCTCTACTTCACTTCATATTCTAGTTGCACATCTAAATGCAATGCTTTTCAAACAAAAACTAGTTTTTTTCTGGTAAATTCGTTTATTCTTTTATTAGAAGTTAGAATTTTTAAAATTACATATCAGGTATTGTATTATGCCTTTTGAAATTTTAGTACAGAAAAAAGAAGCTCAAGAACAACAAAAATTGTTTACAATTCCTCTCAAAATTACTCTCTTTACAACGTCTGATTGAATTACAGAAACACGAAAACACGTGCACTGTAAGGTGTGGACAAATATATATATACAACCAAATAATAATGCAAAATTTAGTTTTAATTCTTTCAAAAATATTTTAATTTATTATTATTTTTTTACTGCTCATCAATAAATGATTCACTGACATGAGAAAGTAGGCCTAGGATAAAAAATAGATTTTGTGTTTTTATTTTAACAAATCTAGTGCCTTGAAGAAATGAATTATTTCTCACTTTTTTTATGGATAGCTGTTTTTTAACTAGAAAAAAAAATGAGTGTATTGTATTGGTAGATAAATTAACAAACATTTACAAAAAAAACCCCTCAAATATTACAGTTAAATTTTAAAAAATCTGCAGTTAAAAAAACAAATTTTATTTAAATATTTATTACAATATTCCTATGAAAGAATTTAATTTAAGAGACATATATCATAGCGGTGAATCAATTCATATAAAAAATGCTTAGAAAATAAAAAAAATAATATGCATACATATCCTTAAAATAATAAAGTTAATCTAGTAAGAGTAAAAAAAATTAATGTTAAATAAAAAGAATTTTCAATAAGGAAACGTTTTACAATTAATTGACTGAATCAAATCAGAAATTTTACGGCATTTCTTCAAAATAAACAATTTCCATCAAGAACTGACGTGATATTAATCGAACACGAAAACAATTCAAGTCAAATTACTACTTACTTCTTTCTAGAGAGTAGAAAACAAGAGAGATTAACCAAGACTTACCTGCAAAAGAAAAAGAAGAAACCATGTTAGAATGAATAACACAGCATAAAACATAATAAGCACACTCATACTTCAGGCATCTTTTTTTCGTTTAAGAATGATGTTTATTACAACGCATTTATAATAGCTTATATTATTTTGTATTTCTGCTATGGATGAGGTAGAAAATTTTCTGGTTATAAAAGTACACAGCAAAAGTTCCGAGGCAATCTTGTTTAAGCAATAAATTATATTCATCGAGCATGTAATACCAGGTTTAGCGATGCGAAAGATTCTAAATGGAGTATCTGAATCCAATTATTTAGATTGCGAACCGACCATTTATTTTAAAACCACCCGAAAGTAACGTTAGAAAGCTGTTCCGGCCGCAATCAATAGAATTACAATAATTGAAGTTCTGGTTCGGCATAAAAACATCAAAAGCAAGATTAGACTTGAAATAAAAGACATAAAATTTCATTACTTGAAATATTTATTATTGCTTAGAATCAGATTGGGAAAGATACCAAAAAAGATTGAAAATAGACATGTCATTTCGAGAATTTCGAATGTATATAGATATACATATTTGTGTTTTGAAATGAAATTTTCAATTTCTAGGGAGTAAATTAAATGATAGATTCTCAAAGTAATATTTTGTTTTGCAATTTCATTTTCTCATTAAACTAAAATTCATTAGTAAATGACTCCTAGAGATTCTTTAAAAGAATCTTAAATCATTTTTAAAAAAAGAGTCCTTAGATTACGAAAAGTAATTATGAATTTTCATTGTTTACGATTTAAATAAATCGGCAATTATCGATGTACTTAAGAAAAAAAAAGAGTAAGATTTATTTCGAAAATTAGCAATTAGAGAAATTATAAATTAATCTGTTTTCATAACGGAATTTTCGTAGTTGCGTCTTTAAATCCTAATTAAGAAAATATGTTTCCATTTTTGATAAAAATAAATTTTGAATTTATTCGTGCAATAAATTTTAAATACATTTTAATTAATTGCAAGAATTTGATTTCAGAGTATATAAAAAATTTTGAAATAAGGAAAAAAAAAAGAAATTTACTACAAAATATTCAGAGTGCGAAAATTATTTTAAATTGCCATTAATTAAAAATAATCAAGATTTTGGAGTTTCTTCGCAACTTTTTTCGAAAATAATTTTAACGCCATTTTACATTAAAAAATATATACATAAATTTCTAATTATATAAATTTAATACAGGTTCAATATTCCGCTGTTTTGTTGTATGATTCATGACAATGTTCAGTAATTAATGTTAATTTAATTTTAAAATTCCGAAGAGATGCCCAATGAAATTTTATTTTTTATAATTATTATTGCACAATACGGTATATTATGTTTCGTCGCTTTTATTTGATTTTACTATTTGACGAAATTCAATTCTTTATTCAGAGCGTACTTGTAGACATTTTTTGTTATTATGAATCGGTTCAGATGATTAACCGTTTAATGAAATTTATTTTCATCACAAACAATCAATATATGTCCAAAAAAATTCCAAATTAGGTTAACGAAGAACATTTTTATTTTAGTTAATTTTAATTAAATAATTACTATTAACATAAATAATTTATCAAAAAATAATTGGTTTTCCCCAGGATTGAATTCTCAATCTTCACATTCACATGAAAAATACTGAAATCCTTGATTTTACCGATAGAGCGTCTGCTTGTTTATTTCAATTTTTATTACAAACATTATTTAACGATTTAAAATTAAATTAAATTAAATTAATTATTATTTGAAAGAACTGTATTAACACAAAATGTCATCAACTGCAAGTTTAAAAAAATGTGTTTGAATCTGAGTGGAGGAATAAAAAATATTTTATGAACGATTGAAAATTTGAACAGCATATATATGGAAAGAGTGAATTAATAGTAGGAATTGAAAAAAAAAAGATTGTTATTCATTTGCATTTCAATAACGTGCAATTTTTTAAAATTTGTCCCTCAATTTTTATGACATTACTTTATATTATTTCAAAAACAGGCATAACAAAACAAATAATATTTTTCAGCCTCATCAGTTAACAAAGAGGCAGCTTAAAGTAGAAATTGACAGGAATATTCTTGAAATTACTACTAATTACAAAATTACAATATTCTGTAACGTGCTGTTCGAAGAAGATTTCCCCCACCCCCTCGTAATCTTACGGATTTACAGACAGCACTGCATTATTCACGGTACCAGTTACCTCAAGCACTACTTCAGGCTTTAGTTGAGTGCATGCCACATCGTGTTTCCGCACTTAAATGTGCTCTCGGGGGAACTACACGATATTAAGCAAGTCTACCACCATTTTTTGATACTAATTACAATATTACTAATTACAATATTCTTGGCTAATAAATAGGTCAACAATGGCGATTGTTTGAAAACAAGCTAAATAAATTAGATTGATACACAAAACCTATAGACATACTGAGGAGTATTTGCTTCATGGAGATGCAGTGTGCAGACGGCAATCATTTATCACTATACAGATTTCGAATTCTTTATTACTAATTACAATATTCTTGGCTAATAAATAGGTCAACAATGGCGATTGTTTGAAAACAAGCTAAATCAATTAGATTGATATACAAAACCTATAGACATACTGAGGAGTATTTGCTTCATCGAGATGCAGTATGCAGTCGGGAAACATTTATCATTATATAGATTTCAGATTCTTTATCACTAATTACAATATTCTTTTCTAATAAATAGGTCAACAATGGCGATTGTTTATAAACAAGCTAAATAAATTAGATTGATATACAAAACCTATAGACATACTCAGGAGTATTTGCTTCATGGAGATGCAGTATGCTGTCGAGAAACATTTATCATTATATAGATTTCGGATTCTTTATCACTAATTACAATATTCTTGGCTAATAAATAGGTCGACAATGGCGATTGTTTGAAAACAAGTTAAATAAATTAGATTGATATGCAAAACCTATAGACATACTGAGGAGTATTTGCTTTATGAAGATGCAGTATGCAGACGGGAATCATTTATCATTATACAGATTTCGGATTTTTTATTACAAATTAGTAAATATGTAAAATTAATCCAACAGATTAATTATAATGTAATAAATACTTTTTAGAATATTTTTTTGCCGGAAAGTAGGAATCCAAATAAATTACATTAAATTGTATTTGCTGCTAATTTTTGATCGAAAATATGCGTAATTTCCTAACATGTCTGCAATAACAGTCACCAGGAATTTAAATAAACTATCACCAAAACATTGCTCAATTTGCAAAGCGTATCAATTTCTTTTTTCACCTTATATTTTTTTACTATAAAATTACACCACTGAAAGAACATTAAGGAAGTAAGTTGAGGATCCAGTGATTTTAAAAAAGCCATTTACGGTAGACATTATAATCCATAAATCATTTCAGATCTGCTAATAGTGCCATAACTTTTATGACAAGAGTTTTCTTCGATTTTTTATGTACGTTTTAAATAATATTTTCATCATAACTATAAACTCTTAAACATAATTTTTTCTCCCCAAATCATAAACCATTCCGATGATAAATGGCATTAGTAGCTAAAATCAACTTTTATAGTTTTTATCCTTTGTCCCGCTTGAGTAAGAACTGGTTCAATGATAATGGCTTTTCATTCTATTGCATTTACGCAACTAGTACTATTAAGCTGACGTTGCTTTTATTTCATCCATTTCATAAAATGAGCAATTTTTTAGCACAGAAAAAAATACATCTGTTGTTCAGAATTTCTCCATGTATAAAATGATGTGAAATATTGGGATTTTCTGCAATCAATTACCACAAACTATACACTAGATTTATCAAGAAATTGTTGTTCCTATAGAAATCATTTGTTATTCGTCGATTTAAATTTCAGTTTTCTTACTATCGAGGTATAAATTCTAGTTATCGTAAGCATATTATATGAATTCTGATGATTTTCGACATACTTTACATTCGATTTCTAATAATGTAATCGCTTGGATTTGTAGAAACAGTGCTGAAATATCTTAATGAAATATCTAGCATTTATAAATCTTTATTCTCCGAATTGTAATAGTTAACCTTTATTCTAAGAATTGTAATAGTTAATCTTTATTCTAAGAAATGTAATAGTTGTTTAGACTTTTTTTTTTATCTTTCTGTTTCTAATAATTTATCCAAAATCTTCACAATTCACAAAAAGATAACGTTTAGAACTTTAAAATGTTGCAAAGTCTAGTTTTGTGCAATTATATTATTTAGAATTATCGTGGAAAAAACAGAAAGTTTCGCTTCATTTTTAATTAAAGTAAATTAAAAAAAAACTTTAGGCGTGCACATTCTCAATTTCTTAAACACATTTGCTTAAAATATGGTAAGACAATGGTTTTTCGCCTATCAATCACTAAAAATAGACATGTCTCTTTATTACTAACATAGATTAAGACTCGGGAATATAAGTTTTAATCCCAACTGAGACATGGATATTTTTTTTAAATTTATACAAGAATATAAATTTAAAAAATAACAATTTAGCCCTTTGGTATCCGATGTCGAGTGTGACTCAACATTCAAGACAATGGATCATTTTGACATTTTATTGATTTATTTATTTTTAAAATTTAATTGTTAAAATTGTCTACATAATGGTTAAGAGATGCAGATTAATTTTTTAAAAAAATTCGACGTAAAAGAATTTATGTATAATTCTAATTCTGAAAGTATTTTTCATAGCAATAAACAACTCTTTGCATTAGGTGAATAATTTTGCATCTAATTATTTTTCGGACTGCAAAAGATTAAGTTTTAATCCAACCTGAGAAATTTTTTAACAGTTTAAAGCAGTGTTTCCCAATGAGGAACCCAGGCCCCACAGGGGGGGGGCGAGGGCTTCTCGCAAGGGGCAATTTGAAAATGGACTTGATACAACTTTAACCCTAATTTTGAGACTAAAACTAACCAAGGGGAACATAATATAAAATCTCTGAGGAGCAAGGAGCAAACACAAAGATCTCACTATATTAAAAACTCAAATTAATATTTAAAAAATCAGAATTAAAATTATTTGAATTTCAGTTTTTCATTATATGTTTTGAAGTTTTACTTACTGTGTTTTGTTAACAATTTCATAGGGATTTATAACTAGAATCCATCATTTATGTTTCTTAAGTGAACAAATCAATTTTTTAATGTTAAATATTATGTATATTACATAAGGGGTGGGTGTCAAAACTTTAAAATGGTTAAATTGGGTAAAAACTGGTTTAAAATAAACTCTCTTTTTTACAAAGCTCCTGAATAAAAATGTTTTATCCTAAAAAATCCTCAAAATATTTTATTTCAGCTTTCCAACAAACAATATAACTAAAGTTTTCAGCCATTAATTCTTCGTCCAAAGTACAAAATTTACAGCTGAACATCAGAGGGGATGTCCTATTCCCTTCAGTTCAATTAGGCAGGGGCGAAGCGGTGCGAGAGGATCGCGCACGGTTTAATATAGAGGTCTCCCGAGCATTTTGCCTTTTCGTTAAACAGCACGATGAAGCACACAAATGCCCTTTAAATCAAAGAGAGACCGTTCTAACGGTCGGGGAAAGCTAGCCGCTTGGTTAACGGCGCGTGACGACTTTCACGTGATCACGCACCCGTCACGAAACTTTGGTCCACCCTCATCCGGATGGCGCTGGTGATAAGGGGTCCGAATTATGCTCCCCCATCCCTTCGGACATTACGTATTCTCTCTGTTCTGAAAAGTGGCTCAGTATGAAGTCATAACACTGGGTAAGGGGGTGATAGAGGACAATGGACACGAGCGAAGTGCTTGAAAAAAAGTTTAGAGGAGGACCCCCCTTCAATTGTTTGTCCAAGAGCAGCCTTGCGACCCGCTTGACTTCAGGAGTCCGCTTCAGATAACATGTTATATAAAGAGACATTGTTTAATAAAGTAAAAAAAAATCAGCAATAAATGAAGCATAGATCAAAAGATTTTAGGTTACAAGTTTTCAGATACAAAATTTAATATTACGCAATGATACAAATTTTATTTATTAAAATTTAAAAGTAATGTACACAAACCTTAAAAAAATATTTAAAAAAATACTCACTTATAATACTTATTTTACATTATTTACTCATTTATACTCATTTTAATACGAGTTTTTTTATTAAAGTAAAAAAAAGTAAGATACTTAGAGATAAGCATAAAATAATAATTTTAAAAACTGTTTCTTTTTTACTAAAAAGGGCCTCTTAAGCGGATTAACATTATGTATGGTTATTTTGTTTTGTTATCATGTCAGCACATGATGGAGATTTTGGCGTCAGCTAAAATCCGGAGGCGAAAAAAAAAACCATCTGCACGAGCATCTCAAAAAATCAGCTCTCAATAACACGTTACCCTTACATTTACAAAAGCTCTGATTTTAAAAAATAAGTTAATGCCTACATCAAATAAAACCTAGAAAAATGTCATTTTGAGCACGCGATTATATGAAATGAAATAAATAGGATTTGTGATATATTTTTTTAAACAATCAATGTGAGACAAAGTTTTTTTAGATCGTTTGCAATACTAAAGTGACTCATTCAACGAAACCATTAAAATGAATAAAAACATGATTCAATTTGCACGAGCACATCTTGCTTGGCCGTTCAAGAAATTATGTTCTGACATGATACATTGAAATATGATTTCAGATTTAACTTTAAACTTTATTTTGTTTTATTTTAAATATGGGAGTTGCAGAAGTATAGAGGGCAACTAAATAATAATAAAAACACGAATTCAGACACAGACTTTTAAGAATGTATTTCTCATGAACGCAATTACATTCTTATGCCGAGAAGAATGTTCATCTACAATTTAACGTAGTGTAAATGCATTCTACAAATGCATACATAAGAATTCTTAAAAATTCATCTGTAGTAAACTGCTAACACAGCCTATACCAAACGCTAAAATATATAGAGCATTCTGAAAAACCACAAACAAAATCTCCAATAAAATTTATATGTTTTCAATACCTGAACACAAATATCAATTTAAAACTTTCAAATTAAATACTTTAACAAAAGGAGAATGGATTTTAATTTGCAGAACATGATCATTCGAGTCACCTTTGTATCTCAAAATTGAGCTCCTCGTACATTGGTCGAATTTACTAATATCATCCAATCCCGGTGTTAATAATTATATCGGGGCTTAAAGCCACAGCATAAGCAAATTCCTAGAGGGCTCTCTCCGGCTGTTTACTATTCATGAACCAAAGTGGGAACGCAGTTACAGGAATTCTCCAGAGTGCGAAGAGGATGTACTGGGGTGTATTTGTAAAATTAACTTGGCGCTAATTGGCTGCAATGCCACTGAAACCGCCAAGTGATTGTCCCGCGGTGTCGTTTCTGCAGGCTGAAATGATCGAATCGTGAAAATTTGCCAATACGTCAGCAAGACACGCTTGCTCAGTCAGTGGGAAAATTTAACCACTGGAACAGTGTGCACCACGTTTCAACTGACTATATAACAACACTTTGGCGAAATTCGGTTAGTACACTTGAACCTGGAAGCTTGGCGCTTTTTTTCCCGGTCTGTTTTTCTTTCCTCTACTACTATATATATATACAGTGGGACAAACAATTGAGGATACACCTTACTTTTACTTGATAAATCCAACTTTCAATCGAAATAACACATTAACTAGAAGTGCAAACGTGTTTTTATTTTCACACGTAACAAAAGGGTTCATTTACAGTAAAAATATCGAAAATCAACAAAAAAAATATCTAAAATTAAAAATTTCACCAGTATTTGAAATAAACATAGGCAGATTTTTACCTCAAAAAATTAAGGATACACATATAAAATTTTTGTTTAACTGCCACTAGATTTTTTTTCTGCTTGCTACTGTAATAGCCTAAGTTTGGCCAATTTTATCTTAAACCTTTTGGACTTCTACTTTTGCCTTTTGAAGTTGGTTATGTGAATTTAAAGTCGCAATTTTAAATGGAAAATGGGTCTTCGGAGAAAGACCAGTATTGATGTAACAAAATTTATATGAAGGTTATTTAAGAAAGGAAATTCTTATCGTGAAATAGCTGAAATTGTCGGTAGAAACCACTAGTGAGTCCAGAAAATCATTGAAAAATTTAAAAGCGATTGGTTAATTGAAAATAAAAGTGGAAGAGGATTGAAAAGTATTCTGAGTGATGTAACCAAAAGGAAAATTTTAAAAGATATCAAGATTGATCCTAAACTAAGTGCAGTCAAACTAGCTTCAGAAGCTTCTCGAATAATGGGCAGAAGTGTAAGTGCTGAAACTGTGAGAAATGTGATTAAACATGCTGGATATAGCAGTCTAGTAGTAGAAAGAAATCATTCATAAGCTAACAAAAACAGAAAAAGTGTTTGGAGTTTGCAAAAACTCATCAATTGAAGACAGATAACCTTTGGACGAAAGTTATATTTAGTGACGAAAGTAAATACAACATTTTTGGAAGTGATGACCTTCGCACCGTTTGGAGAAAGCCGAACACCGCTTTGGTTCCAAAAAATTTACGTCCTACAGTTAAACATGGTGGTGACACCGTCATGGTTTGGGGTTGTATGGCTTCAAATGAGGTAAGAAATTTAATTTTTATAGATGGCATAATGGATGATAAGCTTTATATAGATAAACTCAACAAGAATCTTAAAGAAAGTGCAAAAAAATTGGGTTTAGATGGAAATTTTATTTTCCAGCAAGACAACGATCTCAAACATACGGCACGTAATGTCAAAATGGGTCTTTTCATGTCTTTTCATTGTAAACAGCAATTGCACACACCACCACAGTCCCCTGACATCACTGGCATAGAACATTTGAGGACCACACTCGAAATAGCGGTCCAAAAACACCAAATTAGGAACAACGCCCCTTTAAAGAAAGTGTTACAAGAAGAATGGGATAAAATATCTCCACATACTATCCAAAAATTGGTCGAATCGGTACCAAGATGTTTGGAGGACATTATAAAAACCAAAGGACATGCAACCAAATATTGACACTGTCTTTATATGTGATATGTCACACAAATTTCATTGCTGTATCCTCAATTTTTTGAGGTAAAGATCTACCCATGTTTATTTGAAACAATGTGAAATTTTTAATTGTAGATATTTTTTTGTTGATTTTCGTTATTTTTACTGTAAATTAACCCATTTGTTACGTGTGAAAATAAAAGCGCGTTTGCACTTCTAGTTAATGTGTTATTTAGATTGAAAGTTGGATTTATCAAGTAAAAGTAAGGTGTATCCTCAATTGTTTGTCCCACTGTATATATATATATATATATATATATATATATATATATATATATATATATATATATATATATATAAAGGGCCATAAAAAATAAATGTATAAATGAGCTTTAATCTGAATACTTTATTCTTTAATAAGAATCACTAATTTATTATTTTAAAATTTCTTTTGCTTTTATTAATGAAGTGCAAAAAAGTTAATATGTAATTTCAAAGTTTATCTTACCTATAACTTTTTTTACCTTTTGAAGCTCATTTTAAAGAATTGGATTTTCTTTTTGTTCTTGATATTAACATTAGCAATGAACGCAGAAAATTTTTATTAGCTTTAGCGAGTGTTGCTCATAATTATCAAAAGTTTTAATTAACAAGTAAGAAGATTTCAAGCGCGGATACCGAATGGGAAAATTTATATTTCTTATAAGGGAGAGAGAATAAAATGAATTTTTATTCTCTGAGTTTAATGAATAAAAAATTAACCATAAAATTTAATTTTTTATTCATTAATCAAGGTAAAATTTTTATGGAATTAAATAACTTTGTTCCAAAATTATTCAAAGGAAAAGTACATAAATTACAAAAAAAGCCAATATAACAAAAAGTACAAAAAATTAAATATCTTATTTCTGTAATTAATCACATAAGCTAACTAAAAGTATTAAACAAAGAAACAGCGATATTGACACTACAACTCTTCCTTTTGTGATAGCTGAAGTGTATTTAAGCGTTTTTAATTTATAAAAATACGTATCGCTTTTAAGAAAGAGAGAGAGAGAAAAGCGTTTGGCTTACATCGCAGGAGAAATTTATATTTTAACATTAAACTTTATAAAAATAAACTTAACAGAATTAATAAAACTTTTTTTCCTGCTTCGTAAAATCTGTCTAAAAATCAATGATAAAGAGAAAAAAAAAGTTAAAATAAGAGGGCCATTAGTTAAATAAGTTTCACTTTCTTATTCTTTATTTTTCCTCGAACAACTAGACCGGAAACTTTATGATGCGGAAAATTATTCTTTGCGATAAATAATGCGCGACTAGAGAGCCTCACGGCCAGAGCACACCTGCACTGTTCGCGTCAGAGACTTTTCCGAGCGAAATTCTTCCCATGAACAATAACAATTCAACATAAAAAAAAGTAAAAGGAAAGAACGAATAGCCAATGGCAGACGGTGAAGAAAAAGTGACAGCTGAAATTAAAAAAAAATCATAAAATAAAAATTAACGCTATGATGGAACTTTGTTATTGATCAGTCATTCTACTTATCAAAGTATATACTTATCGTCGAAGGTTTAGAAAAACCAGCACGCTATACGAGTACCTGTCGTGAGCGGCATATATACGAGGCTTAAATTAATGACCCTGTATAACGAAGAAGCGTTTTGTTTTTTTTTTAAATATTTTTTTCACCATTTTGTGGGGAGAAAAGTTGAGTTGATTGACGGTGCACTTGTGTGGTTCTAGGATTCTTTTAAAATTTCTTGTTCACAGACATCTAAGAAACTTTAATTGTAATCTGCATGGCGAAATGAGATTTTTGATTAATAACTAAAACTCCGAGCGAATAAAAAATGATTAGAGTTCAACTGATGCGGATGTTATTTAAAGCAGAGATCCTTTCTTCAAAGTAGACTAAATCTTTTTCATCAGACTAATCAAAGTCGTATTATTAACTTTCATTACAGTTAATTAGATACAGATAAATGTAGTAAAAGAAAAAAAATCGGTACAGTTACACTTTGATATTAAAGCAAATATCTTTTTTTAATGCAGTTGCTATTTTATGCATGATATTTTTAACGCATTTCTATATTCGATAAATAATTGAAAAGAATTAATTCTGATATTCATATTTTGGGATTTCGGAAAGTCAATCACATTTAGAAATAGTAGTACACAAATTTTAATTATAAAAAAATTAGTTAATAACGAAAGAAAGAAACAACTGGCATCAGGAAGTCGTTGGCATTTTGATGCTTTTGGGATACAAATTTTTTTCCTTTTATACCATTTCAAACTGGCAGTAATTCATATAATTTTTTCCATATGAAAATATGTTGTGATCTTGAAATTGAATTTATACTTATTGAAGTAAATATATTATTAGTTATATATTCCGTTAGAAGATGCGTGCGTATGAAAATATTTGCCGCCAAAAAAAATGTTTTACTTTTTTATCAACATTTAAAATTTGCCACAACATCATAGATAAATTTAGAATTTTTCTAACTGCATTTATTCTATTAGCATGATTAATTCTAGCGTGCTTTAAGACTAAGAGATCCTAAAGAATGATATGCTTAATAATATGCATGAAGTGAAATATGTTAGGTTAGTTCAAAAATTCATTCGTATATTGATAAAAAAAAACCAACGTCGAAGTACAGAGTAAGAAAACAAATGCAATCAGATTTTGAATAATTTATAGTGTTATTTTTCTCACCTGATTACAACATCACATTCACATCACTGAAACAATAATTATTAGATAGTTTTCTATAAAATAATATAATAAACCATTTACACTTTACGGCAATGTTTTAAAGAACACTTTAAACATATTTCTCATGAAATATTATTTTTTATTTAAAAAAAATTCAGAAACTAGATTCTATAAACTCTGAAACAGAAAAAAAAATCAATTTATGCCTACATGCCAGTCACCATAACCATATATAAATATTTTAAACAAATAATACCAAATATAAATAAAACATTCATAAACAAATTTATGAACACTTAACAAAATAATATCCTTAAAAAAACAGTTTATGTCTCTCTTATCGAAGAAGGGGGGAAAAAGAGGCAAAAACAAAATAAAATTTAAAAGCCTTTATGATTAAATTTATTTTCGCTTTTGATGGAAAGACAACCAATTTAAATATTTTACGCGTGGAATAAAATGACTACAATTTCTTTCATCACACCTGACAAGGGTCTTTCAAAACATCAATATATATCGTTTGAAATATTTATTATGTAACAGTACGAAGAAAACAAAGTTCGGTTTATATTTATCTTAGCGGAAAGAAGATCATATTGCTTCTGTTCGAAGCAATTTAATTTCTTCGCCAATGGAGCCTTAAAAACTCGTCGCTGGTATGGAGGTTAATGAAATATGTCAACCCGTTCTGTCTGAAAAAGCAATTTGCGCCAAGATTGAATGTCTGGACATTTAATATCAACACAGCAGGAAAGTGACCTAATTTAATATTGCAAATGGAATTACTGCACTGAGAACTTTTTACATCAAGGATAGGGAGCAATCACAATATAAAAAGCATTTGCTTTCAGATAAATGTCGTGAAATGCAATTCGTGTGATCATTCGGTTAATAGATTAACTATCAGTGACATGTCTATGCAGTCCCACTAAAAACAATTATTTTTCAGCTGAACCAGACACTAAACTGATTAGTCGTTCTATTTATTATGATTAATGTAGTAGTTAGAAAGGGAATAAAGAAATAATTATTATATTGTTTATAATATTTATTAATTAATATTTGGAAGGAGTCGAATCAAAAATAAGCAATGTATTTCATGCAGATTCCTTTTTATTTAATTTCGACTTGACTTTGGTATAACTAATAACAAAAAACAAAAAAAAAGTGTACGAATGTGAAATATGACCTGTCATTCATCTAGTTGCTTTTTTTGCTCTAGTCTCTTTGCTTTTGCATAAGCTTCAGAAAATTTTGATCAATGCTTTTGCTTACAAAAAAAGTCTTTTAATTATATAGTGAACCCTCAAAACAAGCTAATTACAAGCGAGAAGAGAAATTAACAATTAATAATATATAATATAATATAATCAGTTTTTGGAATAAATATTAAAACAAAGTTTAATACTTTTAATTTTCCATTATAAAAGTCCTTCTTCTACTTCAAAACATAAAAGCCCCTTGGAGACCTTCGCTGCCTAAACCACGCGCACTTTTCAAGGCTATATAAAAGTTATAATGCCAGAAAAAAAGAAAACATCTTACTGATGTGTATGCAGATAAAGATTCTAGATTGGATTCATTGAAATATTTTAAGAATTTGTCTGTAACTATCTCTTAGTAATGGGTCTTTTTGTCCTTACATTTCTCTCCTTACAGAGAAACTAATTAGAAAAGTAAAACAGCTTCTCGAAATTATAGCACTATAAGTACTTCTGATATCCGGTATAAAGCCACCATAAAGTCACCAAACCACAGTATTAGACATAAAAAACTATATCACCTTATACGAAAGAGTAAAAAGTAAATATTAGTTGCAGTAAACTTCATTGCTTAATCTGTTTGCTAAAATCAAACTAAATTTCTATTCTGACAATCGCTTGAAATTTTCTATTTGAGATAGAAAACTATGATTCTTCGAAACCGCAGTATTAGACGACATAAAAAAACTATTCCACATTATAAGAAGGAATAAAAAATAACAGTTGGTTGCAATAATTCTTCATTGCTTACTGGATTTGGCTAAAATCAAACTAAATTTCTATTCTGACATTCGTTTAATTTTTTTTTTATTTGCGATAGAAAACTATGATTCTTCGAAACCGCAATATTAAAACGACATGAAAAACTATCTCACCTTATACAAAAAGAATAAAAAGTAAGTGCTGGATGCGATAATTCTTCATTGATTAATCGATTTGTTAACATCAAACTAAATTTCTATTCTGACATTGGTTGGAAATTTTCTATTTGATACAGAAAACTACTTCTTCGAAAACACATGATTAGACGACGTGAAAAACTATTCCACATTATAAGATGGAATAAAAAATAACTGTTGGTCGCAATAATTCTTCATTGCTTACTGGATTTGTTAGAACCCAAACTAAATTTCAATTCTGACATTCGTTTAAAATTTTCTGTTTTATACAGAAAGCTGCTTTTTCGAAATCACAGTATTAAACGACATGAAAAACTATCTCACCTTATACAAAAAGAATAAAAAGTAACTGTATGTCGCAATAATTCTTCATTGCTTAATCGATTTATTAACAATCTAAATTTCAATCCTGAAATTGGTTTGAAATTTTCTATTTGATACAGAAAATTGCTTCTTCCTAACCGCAGTATTAGACGACATGAAAGACAATCTCACCTTATACAAAAGAATAAAAAGTAACTGTCATTACTTAATCGACTTGTTAACAAACTAAATTTCTATTCTGAAATTTGTTTGAAATTTTCTATTTCATACAGAAAACTGCTTCTTCGAAATCACAGCATTAGACCACATGAAAAATTATATAACTGTTGATTATAACAATTCTTCAAGGCTTAATGGATTTGTTGGAACCCAAACTTAATTTCAAGTCTGACATTCGTTTGAAATTTTCTGTTTGAGACAGAAAATCACGATTCTTCCTCACCAGTGATAACTTCCTCATAAGAAGATTCTGCCACAAACAAATCCGCAGAGCAGCTAGAATTTCTCGAAAACTACTTTCCGCCGGGGTAGAGAAATTCGATTCTGGTTCACTTAACAGAAAGTCTGCGACGATAAAACTTTCCTCGGATTGTACCCACTTTTCTGAATTGAGGGATAGTTCCATCATCAGTTTCAGGAGCCCCGAGCTGTCGTAAACTCGATTTATCTGTGTGGCAACCACGCTCGATGCGCGGGCTTTCTGATTCTGTTACCGAGTTATTGTTGGATGGAAGTGCAATGAAGCCACTAGGCTGGGAAATTTACGAAGATAATGCGCTGATTAACTCCAATTCTGGAGGAATGCCGAAGCATTTCATTATGCATGATGTGGAATCGTTGGTAAAGCCTTATTTTGAAATTCCGGACGCAGTTGGTAATTGCCTTTGAACCAATGACCGAAACTGTGTTGTTTAAAAATTCAATTTCAGTTCTCTGCCGTGAGGTGTGAGTTGGATTCATTTTAAAGGCGGAAGGATTCAACTCTAAATACAGACATTATCTATTACCATATTCCTGAAGAAGAAACCTATACCCTGAAAATTCAATAGAGATTACAATCGCTACAATAAGATTTATAATTTTTGTTTTGAAATAAGTTATTTAGAAAATTGATTATAAATATGCAAAGACAATTTTTATGTATTAAATGCATATCAATTAATAAAAATAATTTATATTTTATCACTAAAACAAATTAGAGAAAAAAATATAGTATTGCAAATTTTTGATAAATATCCAGTTTTTGATTGATATTTTATTCGGCATTTATTTATCTTTTTGCATGTGTATTTTGAAGAAAAATAAAAGGTTTCAAATTCACAAAATAACTGAAATTTCAAAATAAGCAATTGAAATAAAAGTTCTTATATTGCAAAAAAAAAAGTTTAAATTATTAAGTCCTTACACAACCTACTGTCTAACAAATCGGACCCACTAATCAGAAAGGGGGTATGATTTCTCATAAATACTGTACAATAAAAGATACAAAGTTATGCATCTTACTTAGGTAATAAGATGTTGATTACGTAAAGTCTTGTAGAATAGAATTGAGTAAAATATTTAGATTATAATTGAGTAAAATATTAGATTATAAATTGTACAGAGTTGCAATATCAAATTTTTTCTGTTACATAAATTGTAACATAAGCCTCTCCTGTTAAAAAGTAATAAATTTATACCTTAATTCCTTAACAGATCCTTTAATTCAACATAGCTAATTAGAGGAATCTTTGTTTATTAGCATGTGAGAACATGATGTTGTTTTGGTTAGGAGGTTTTGATGCCTCCGAAATTTACAGGTAAAAAATATTTTTACTTGCTTTTACCAGCATTGGATTATTATTATTATGTATGCTTCTTTGAAAGCAGATTCTTTTTTAAACGGTTGACGAAGAATTATGACATCATAGCTGTTATTTCATCTCAAAATCGGTCGAGCTTTGTTTGCCAGCAAGAAAAACTTAAAATTTAAGTTTTAAAAATTTATATATATATATATATATATATATATATATATATACGGAGAGAGAGGAGGGATAGAGAAGTCTCGCGATTTTTCACACCGTGAATTAAAAATAATAATGTTCACATATAATAACTTAAGATTTACGACTTTCTTTTTTTTTTTCATTTTCTTTTTCGATTTTTTTAATTATATAATTTTATTCGCCTTTTACATTTTTATCATACAGTGAGTGATACTTTTTTATAGATTATAAGAGAAAACAAGGAATGATTTTTATCATGATAACTCTTATCATCTAATTAAAGGGGGAAATGTATAGGGATTTATCAGCTTTTTTGTCAAAATCGTAATTTAAAACAGTATTAGAGGTCTAACATCTAATTATAAAATGTTTAATCACTAAGCAAATAAAGTTTGTGTACATATTCGCCCTTAAACATCACCCTGTCACTCACTGATTGCTCAACATTCTCAGTTGACTAGTTAAGAAATCAAAACTGCTCCTCGTCTTTAAAACTGTTTGAGAAGAATCGACCATGGATCATTTTAATTATACGCCATTTGACATTTTATTAACACTGAACCATTGTAGCACAGACAGCGAACCATTATTATGATCATCAACTAACTTTTACGCATCCTGCATCTTATGACTCTTGATGGATGTTTATTGGGGTTGACGGAGAGAAAAAAAATATTTCAACACGTGTTCCACTTCCTTCCCAGCTCGGATTTCAAACAGAGATAACCGGAACACCTTATCAAGCCAGTCGATCCGCACAATAATTACTGGCCTCTAATGCAACCTAAGAGAAAGTTCGTCCTTGATTGAAGGAAGCACACCTGGGACAAGGCAAAAATTAGAAAGTTAAATATCTCCAGGTCTGGGGCACGGAGCGATATATGATACGATATCTCTTGCCAAACCTACATGGTAGCCATCTATATCATAAAGATAGCTTGGATTAAATTGGGAAAGGGGGGATATAAAAATCATAAAAAATATCATACCCAGAGGCTAGCACGCATGCGCATCGTCGCAGGTGGTCACGTGTGAAATGAAAGTCAGGGGTACCGCTGGTATTTTCATTCCCCCTTTTTATCATGACTCATGGCAGAGACTCATTACCATAGCCGCCAGCTACCTGGAGCAGTTGCAAGAAAACTTGGCGAGAAGGTTTTTGTGCTCATCAGCCTAAGATAGTGCGCAGTATCAGGGTCCCTTTTTTTATGCATTGTTTCCTGATTTTTCCCGGTCGGAGAAATTTTTCTTCCCTGATGAATAAGGTTCTCTCCCTTTTCCTGCTGGTCCCATTCCAGAAAATACCATGAGTGTGCTTCTATTTGTTTAACAAGTTTTTGTCTTTTAGTATTCACGGTTTCTTTCCTGCATTTTGGCAGCAAATGTGATTTCGGCGGGAATTCACCTTGACGCCCCTTCTTTTTTCAGTTTTGTCAGAGTCCTTCCATTTCAGCGCTATCGATTTGAATAATTTTATTGAAAAGGGATGACGAACGAACGATCGATTTATTTATTTAAGACGGTTATAGAGGAGGAATCAAGGTAAAAACTTATATAAAAAAAGGTTATACAGAGCCAAGAGAGAATTCTAAGATTCTACAGAATAAAAATTGTGATAGGAATTATGTGATTGAGTATATTTAAAGCTATACAGAGTAAGCACAGTTTTCCATCGATAACAAAAAGTTAGCACAAAATAGCTGCAGTAATAAAGTAAAATTTTTACCGTACATAACCTTATTCTTAAAGTTATTTATTATTTTTCAAACAGTGAATAAATACAAAATATGGAATGAATAGTCAATAAAAAAACTGATTAAAATTCATTTTTTACTGCGAATTGCTGTGGTTTTATGAAATTATATTGGTCATTTCTCTCAAAACTAGTTTCGATAAGGCTATGTATGCAATTCTTTATATATATAAAAACTATAATCCTGTGGCTAGTGAAGGTCGCGGTACGAACCTGCGACATTCGGGCCTGTAGCCGAGTATCATACCGATCGAGCAAAAGGGACCCTTCAGCTCGAAGGATATTATCTGGCTTATAAGGATGACGCTACAGTACTCCCCCACCAGTGAGTCGGACGAGAGACGAACGATTTTGAAAACGCCAAGCGTATGACGAGCATGCGAGTTCGTTGGTGCGTTGAATTAGCAACGGTTTTGGTGTGTCGAATTAGCAACGGCTTTGGTGCGTCGAGTAAGAGACGGCTTTGTTGGCTAGTAGATGGCGCCATGAGTTTTGCGGAAGGTTGCGTTGTCAAGGTCACCAATGTAGCTAGTGAAGGTCGCGGTACGAACCTGCGACGTTCGGGCCTGTAGCCGAGTATCATACCGATCGAGCAAAAGGGATCTTTCAGCTCGAAGGATATTATCAGGCTTATAAGGCTGACGCTACAATCCGTTCCCCTGTTGTTCAACGTTTCGTCAAACGAAAAATTTCCAGGCAGACGAAATATCTTCGAGAGCACCATGCACTCCTGAGGTTACTCGTTTAGATTTTATTTTTTGGAATCATAACAAAGGAAGCAATTCCTGCCACAATAGTTCGAAGTCCAGAAAGAGAGAGAGAGAAAGGAAGCTACTGGCCGTATAATAATGGCGAAGGAGCTATGTTAGTTCCATTTTCTTACGTATTTCCTACGAGAAAGATCTGTGCCGGGTCAAATGGTAGTTTTTAATAATTTTCTGGTCTTGTCTTACTTTTGGGATGGCTTTGTCAATCTATACCCCACGCTCTAAAGTAGGGAAGGAAAAATGCCTTAAAATTGCAAAGCTAATTCAAGGAGTAGAAACATAGGGAACCGGTATAGTAGATGCCGTGTTAAGTGTGTTAAAGAACAAAGTTAGAAACGTATAGCAAGAACTAGAATATGGAACAGAGAATCTTCGATTCCTTCAGCAAAAATTGTTTTGGGGACATTTAACAAATGCTTTTGAATCTAAGGATGTGAAGTATAATATGGAAAAAAAAATCCTTACACTCAGCAGTTTTATAATTTAACCCATTACAAAAATATTATTGTCACTTTTCTATTTCTAAAACTATTTTTCAGAATAGCTTCCATTTCTCTCCTCTCCCCCTCCCGTTTGAAAATTGTAATCGATTTTTTTCTCTCTTAATTTTCGGAAACTTAAGATTTTTGATAGTTTGTACACTTATAACATGTCGGCGATAATATATTATTTTAATAATTGATGAATGGTGATTCTTCACAGACGGCGCACTTCCTGCAATGTTTCAGAAGAAATTGAATTTTTTTAAGTGTTCATAATATTTATAATATTGAAAAATAGTCAAAAAAGCATAATGGAATTTATATAAAAAAGGCTTAATTTTATATGTAAAATTAACTTTTCATAAAAATATATTTATGAAATTTTACTAATTAAAATGTGTTTAAAAAATGCTTTAATTAAATTTATTTATTCGATTTCAGTCAGTCTGGCTTGCTTGTTGATGTATTCTCTCTCACAAGGCTTAAATAAGAACATTGATGAAATCTTCAAAACGTTAAATTACTAATTTGTAAAAAACATTAAAATATTTATTTTCAGAAATTCGTTCTTGAATCATTGAATATTTCTTTCTCTTTTTGCTTTCTGGATCATAGCAAGTTACACGAAGAAAAAAAAATACTCTTCAAACGCCCCTTTCTTTTAATTTAATTACAGAAGGAAGAAACTAAGATTTTGTGTCTAAAAAAAGAGTCTTAAAAAACAATCGAATTAATCAGCGCAGAATCCTATATTATGCTTCACCATTAAAAAACACTCCTGCGGAAAAAAAAGAAAAGAAAAAGAGCTATCTATTACTTTACGCACCATTTTTGTTTCATTCAAAAGCCCTCTTTTCATTTTTTAAAATATTTTAGCTCTTTCTGAACGATTTTAAAAAAACATTGAAGGTGAAAAAATAAGTTTTGTTGAAACGTATAAACGCTTATAACTTTGACCAAATTAGCTCTAACTCGTTTACTTATTAATAACATTCATTGCTCATTTATCAGACGCAATAGTTACTTAAGGTGAGTAAGTAATACTACAGTAATAAAACAAGTTTTAAAAATAAGTTTTAAATAATAAAATAAGTTTTAAGACTAAAAAAATTACGCAAATTAAAAATTTCAGCATTTTTTTTTAAATAATTAGACCAGAATAATAGAAGAACAGTTTCCTGAATAAAATATGGATACGGCCCAAGATTGGGTCATGCTCATAAGTTAAGCACTAAGACCCCAAATACAGAAAAAGATTTAACTTTAATTCATGAAATTTCATCAATAAACAAATTCCTATTACAGATAACTGTAAAAATTGGAAGATTTTAAAGAAATCAGATATTCGATATGAAGATCTGACGAACTTACGGCAATTTTGCTTCCAAATTTGATATATTTCGTTTTTATCCTAAAATACAATTGGATAATTGAACATATATTTGGAGTTTTATTGTAGCTCTACACAAAATTCTATTCAATATTGAACTAAACAGTTTATTCCTCCTTCATCTTCCATTTAGTCATTAAATGAGTTCTTTAGATTTTTAAATTAATCAAAGATATTTTGAATGAATGAATAAAAAAATTTGTAATGACTTCTTTTAAAAGATCCTTTAAAAAAATCTTTCTCATTGTCATGATTTGATTTGAGAATTTTAGTGGCAAAAAAAAAAATCATTTTTGTTATACTGTGCCATTATTATTATTGTAAAGAGAAATGTATATAAATAAACAATTTTCCAGGAAACATATTATAATTTTACGAAAACAATGCACCCATCCATAGTATAAAGAGCAATCGGAGAAATGCAAACGAAAAATTTATTTAGGTTCGGAATCATGGAATATTCTGAGAACCAGCTAACTTTATATTTCTAAACGATCGAAATTAAGAACTACTTATTCCTCAACCAGTTGACTATTTTTGACGAGTATATTCGGCATGGAAAAGGTAAACATTTTGTATTATTGCTAGTTTCGTCAAAGGCAGTTATTTTATTTATATAATAAATGTTTAATTATTATATTAATAATTAATTATTTATTATATATATATATATATATATATATAATTTATATGATTATGACAATTTAGACAAGCATTTTCCGAAGAGGTCTAAACAGATAACTGAATGATTCTCTTTTTTTTTGGAGGGGGGGATAGAAACTGATGTTTCTGTCCTTTCAAAGTGCACCAAATAGAGAGAAGGAATAAACAAAAAGCCTTGAAATATATTTAAATCTTTAAAATAAATTTGTCATGTCTCGAAATTCAAATCTTCACACTTTTCATAAAGATAATGCAGAAAAACGTTTTTCTTTTTTGAAAAGTTGAAAAATGATTACATTTACAAACGAATGAAGTGATATTTATCTGATAAGAAGCAATAAATATAAAGTTATTTCGATAATATATTACTAAATAATCATAAATAGTAAAAAAATCATAATGAAGTTTAGTTAAATAGTTGGAAAATCAGTTAAAGTGTATTTTACAGGTAATATATTCCATCCACTAAACAACGACTTCAGCTTAGCTCTGACATCCTTGATCAGAAATTGCATTAATGAAGCAACTGATGCTTCTGTCCCCAAAAAGTCAATCAAAATCTTTGAAATAACTTGAGAGTTGCGTAACGATCGTAATGGGATCAGTTAATGAATGAAATTGCGAAAGTACTTGACATCAAATGGCGTGTCGGGTACACAAATCAAATTAATGAATTTCTAAAGTTAATAATTACTTGGGGAATAATTAAACGGCAAGAAATTATAGACTGTTTGAGAGTTTAAGATTTCAGTTTTACATGCTTACATTTCAGCAAATATTAGTTCCTCACATATATGCAATAATTTAAAAGATTACTTGCGTTTTACAGATTTCTCTATTTAAAGAAAGTTTGATTTCAGTCGACATAGCATAAATAAGTTTTAACCCTTTATCTACTAAATTATGTTGTCATCAATTTTTCCACTTCAAATTTGCAACAGTAGTTAAGTCTCCTTGTAGAATAATCCCAAAGAACCCAAGAGAAAAAATTTAATTAATTGGAATACCTTAACTACTCAACATTTTACAAAAATATTTGATTTTACAATACCAATTTAAAATCCACTATCCAAAAATTAAATGTATGTTTGATTTGTTAGTTCTCGATCCAATGGTCTGCCCTATTACATTTTTCCCCACATGCGTCTTATATTTTATAGATAGTAAGATATCGTATGAATATAATCATGTTAATATTAAGGCTTTCTGTAAGAATGTTCTGCTGGCTTTCTGGCACAGAGGTAGCGCGTCTTCCTCGTGTTCTGGGAGTCTCGGGTTCGAGTCCCGGTTCTGGCAGGGTTGTTCTTCTGTGTGCTATCTGTGAGATGTGTGTTTGTGCCTTCCTATAAAAAGGGGCTGTGCAAGCGGATGTGATGAGTGTGTAGCTAAGTCGTACTCTTGACCCTAGTTGGCACTACTTCCAAAACAAGAGACGCTCCTTTCGGCTTAAATCTGCTGCTGTATCAGTAGGAGGCTTGTCCATAGGCAAGTGACATAAGTAATAACAACAACAACATGAGAATGTTCTAGTCTCTTTTAACACTTTCAACGCTATCGACAAGATATCAGCTTAAATATCAATTTTTCCGGCTGTTAACATTTTAATATAAAAAAATAAATGAAGGAAATAAAGGTATTCTTCACGTATGTATTAAAAAGTTCGACCTATCTAAATTGGTATAAGAGACAATTTTAGCCCACAAAAACCTGTAATTGGAAGTTTCTGAAAGACGAGATATCTCGTTGGTAGCGTTAAAAGTGTTAACATATACATTGTGTAGAAACATTTTATTCCGAATTTTGCAAAGTTGAAACACTTCAAATGGCGCTATATCCATCACGCATCTGTGCCTTCAGAATTTTCCTCCACGATAGAATGGTGTCTATCACCAACGCCTCGGAATCGACAGCAGAGAAGGCACTGTGAAGTTTTAACAAGCGCATTCACACAAGTCTCTCCAGCTAGAAGAGCGGGGAATAAATTTCCGTCAGGATCCATAGACAAGAAGGTGAAAAATAGTTTTTTGTCGTGCCTTTCCGCAATAAGACTAAGTCAATTATTTGTTGCGTTTTTGCTGGATGGTTCGCGTGAGCTCTTCAGCGGAGGATTTGCCTGAAAGAGGCTGGGGTCCCCCTGTCTGCGAGAGGCTTTTAAGTTTCTTTTCTTTTTCTTTTTTTCTCCTTTCACCTTCTTTCTTCATCTCTTCACTCTGTTTTTCATGTATGAAAAACAGGCGAAGGCGCTCTCTCCTCTAAATGTGCGTGATCCAGAGTGCTTCACTAAGAGTGGAGGATTAAATTTTACTTTATTGTGATTATAATGAATGGTGACGTAGTACATAGAGAAGCACGCCTTAATGGGAAAAAGGCCAGAGCGAGAACAGAAATGTTCTTACTCCAAGATGTTATGCTGTAAGAGGGCTGGGAATTTATAACAAGAGTTGACTTGGATTTTGCCTCAGGAGGCATACTTTGTCGGAGAATGTAACAGTATTTAGAGAATGGATTTTTTTTTTTTCAATCAGAGGTTTATAGCAAAACGTTTTTAAAAATACAAGTAAACGTCATATTTTATGCAAAATATCATCAAAACTAATTTTAAATTGGTGCATTTGATGATTCCTTTTCAGTTCGTAATAATTAAAAAACCTCAAAATATCGATACACTTTAATAAGACTCAATATATTCATTAAAAGAACACATTTGTTATTTTTCTATTGGCAATAAATAAATGGCAATATTCAATTAATATAATTAGTTGCTGATCATAAAAGAAAACCAGGTTTAAAGGCTCATTAGAGCATAATTTTACAAGTCAATTCGATTTTTTAAAAAATAAATATTGAAGCTCATTATGATTACAATGTTTCAATAACCAGATGAAGTTTGCAACAGCATAGAAGAACTAAAAAGTCACTTAAATTTGTAAGCAAAATGAGTAAGTACAATAATTCATAAAGCTTCAAGTATTTTGTTATTTTATCAAATCAAGCATCAGAAATAAATAACAAGTCTAGAATCGAGGCCTTAATATTTGGGTTTCAGAAACGGCAAAAGATTAAAGAAAATAATCATGGCATCAATGAAACAGTGATAGTACAAAATATTCTTTCAGAAAATAAAATTAAGCTGAACATAGTATTTCTTTTTTATTTAAACATTAGTAAGGCACGATAATAAACGTCAGGTCATAGACACCGAAACGAACATTGAACCTCCCCAAACTTTCTATATTACAGCTGTTATATCCCGTCTCAATCAAATGATATTTTGGATATATGATAACTAATGCTGCTCATGTCTTGTATGGCAGTGGTGAACTGTATTTATGATATATAGATATTTGGAATGAATCTAGCGCCTTCAGTAAACCAAGTGCGCTATCTTTTTTACAGATACTTGTATAGAGAAGCAAGTCATGAACTCCTTGAAAAATTTTATTCTAAATCTAATTCATATCTACTCTTTAGATTTTGAATCTCCAAATTTTATCCAACTAACGATTTTCGTTTTTCATGCATAGATTTCACTAGTATTTGGACAGCTGAGTAACCAAATTTCTTCTGAAGGAATTTTGTTCAAAATTTAATAGTAATCTACAAATTTGATACAATTCAAATTCCAGCCATCCAGCTTAAAACATGTTTGAGTTGTCGTGTGCACAGAGAGACAGATACTGTTCCAAAAATAAGTTTTTAAGACACAGGGAGATCTGAAACATGGAGACACGTCAAAATCTCGGATCAAATCAAACGCCATACAAATACAAGCGCGTCAAATCAGGTCAAAATCTTGGGTTTTATTTTGATGATTACGACACTTCTTGATCATAAAATAGAAATGGGAATGAGAATTAGATAAAGCAATTTAATTCTTGTGTAGTTGATATGGGAAAGTTCGATTCTATGTTCGAGTACTGATAGAACAAAAAAGTACCAGAAACAAAGACAAAAATTCATCAAGAATTATTAGAATAAATAAGATTATGCTTTAAATACTACATTTAAGAAGATAAAAATGACTCAAAAATTTCACGGCATAAGACTAGAGAAAAGAAGAGATTCTTCATACATAAGTGTAAAAGGTTTTCCTTTATACAAATAAATGACATTAATTTTCTCCTAATTAATTACCAACTTCGTCAGTGTAACGTCATTTAGAATCAGTAGGCGACGAACTTCAAAGAAAACTCCCAAGATCACTGAAACAATTCTTATAAAACAAGCAATCATCAAGCAAAGACCACTTCAGTTGAGTATTTATTTTGCCGATAAATAATAAGGGAAATTTTTCCTGATGTTAAGTCACATTTCCAGGAAATAATTGGACTTCTTGACAACAGATCTTCGGGTGCAAGTCTCAAACAATTTACATAAGTAAAACAAGAGGGAAAAAACTTCAACCACCAAATGCCCGAGGCGTTCAACCCAATGATCAATAAAGTCCTTTATCAAAAATTTCAAAGAGCCCTTAATGATAAAAACATAAGAAGAAAAGGGACAGCAGCAATCCGATGGAGATCGGAATTAAAATCCTTTTGTTAAGACCAGAAGAAGATTCAGCCCCAAGGCCAGATTGCAGTCTCAAAAGACATTTAAGCAAAGCTGGATATTGCAAAAAGGGCAACCGACTTCAAGGATGGACCAGTGCGGTGGAAGATGGGGTCTTTGATGTCTCTCTCACGCCCCTCCACCCTTGGTAAAAGACAGCTGTTACCCTGAAAGGGGGAGGGGCAAATTGCTGCTCGATATCTCACTCTAACGTGGATTTGTTGGAAACGAAATAAGAACCAAGTTGGAATGTCTCTTTCTGGAGTTCTGTTTTCGACACTATTTTTACAGTGGCATCAGCTGGATTTCTTTGGAGAGGTGATTCATTTTTAGTGATTTACCTGAGACGAAATGGGATACTGAGGATGTTTAGTAAAGGATTCCGTTTTTTATTTACAGGACAAGAAAAAAAGATGGTATGTTTTGGTAAAGATCCAAGCAATAAAATACCCCACATAAGAAAGTTTTAAGGTATCCGAACACATTCGGACCCCTTTAAAAAAAGAAAAACACGATTTAGACATACTTTAACCATATTTCTGGATTTAGGATTATTCAAAATTAATAATAGAATGTCAATAATGGAAATAAACATCGCCTTTTTTGAAAATTGGCATTTAATGGCATGCATTTAATCAAATTCTCAAAAAGCTTCAAATTGGCTAGATAAAAAACTATTACTTTCATCCTGAACTGAAACTAAAATAAACTACACAGTTTTTTTTCTAGGAAATGAGCTACAAATTTTACAACCATTCGATGTACCATGAAATTTTGAGTAAATTTATGACGTTAATATTCAAACTATAGGCTGTAAATTAAAAAAGTATTCACTCGCTCTAAGTTATTTTAGTTCATTGCTAGAAAACAAAGTCCACCAAGTTTGACAGTAATATGATAATTATATTTTGAGTTATTTGATTTGAAGTGACCAAAAAATAAATAAGTAAATAACAGTTTTGAGAAAAATGCATTTAAAGTATATAGCAACATGTTTTAATAATAAGTTATAAGTGTACATAAATAAAACTCACCCCATTAATAGTTTATACCTTCTTCCTCCTAAGCTTTTAATAGTTATCCTTTTTTAACCATTTAATTTTTTTTCTAGCAACTTTGCATTTGGCAGTGAATGTTTCTTAGATTTATTTATTCTGTCTTTGTCCAGCCTTTAAAATTCCCTTATTAGCGAAAATTGACCTTCTTTAACGTGTTCGAATACATTAATATAATTTTTACCTGACGTAATCGATTAGATTTTCTCTATAAAATTAGAGAGAAAAACAAACGCAAGAGCATGGCTAATATCTGATTATTTCCAAAATGGGATCTTAAAATATTGGAAATAAAAACTATTTTAGATTTAGATGTATTAAAATAAAGAAGGAAATAAATAATACTGGGGAAATAACAAATTTTGAGCCTTTTGATTGCTCCGTGATTGAACTCCAGCTGCCACTGAACTGCTGTTTATTGAACATGCACAACGCAGCTGCCCTCAAACATCATTTTTCGAAATCATTGTTTCTTTGCAGTTCATCTCAGGCTAGATTTAATCTTACCGCCTTGTTTTCCTCCTGAACAATTACCAAAATTAGATTTATAATCTCATTTCTCCAGAGATTTATTTACATGCTTCGAAGATTTTAGAATGATAAAGCCATCTCGACGTCCATTTGTACTCAAAAATTGAACTTTGCTTTCAATCGATAATCTTATAATACATTCACCGCTGAAATAACCAAACATCTTTTGAAATGATGCAGAAATTTTAAGAAATGTGTATGACTTGCATTTTTAGTATAATACCTTAAGATTACTGTTATGTGTGAATATTACAGAAAATAAACACATTTTTTAGCAATAATTTTAGAAAGTGATACATTTATGTGACTAATATTGATAAAAATTAATAAGTTTTTATTAAAAACAAACAACTAGCTTTCAAGCATTAAAAAAAGTATCTAATAGAATCGATTCCCTTCAAAAAAGCTCGGCAAAGTATGGTTCAATAAATAAATATTAAATTTGTAAATAATTGAAGCTTTACCCCTTTTCCTTTATACCTTGACGTGTCTAACGGGAACTACGGAATTTTTAATTTTAAACTTAAATTAAGCGACATAATTAAGTATTTAGAAAAGCAAAAATCAATTAGAAAAGCTTAAATACTCAAATGCTTTTTATATTATTATAAGAATAAATAAAAAAAATATCCAAAATAGGATGTGTTATCTAATTAGGAAGTTATTCGGGATAAATTCGTAAGCCAAGGAGTTAATAGCTTTTATTATGTAAACATTCTTATTTTGTTTTGTTTATTTTCATACGTTTCTGTGCCATATATTTTTATTAACTAGGAACTCATTAACATCTACTTTCAGAACTTTCACTAATAGGTCCTTATTTAAAACCTGAACTAAATCAATTTTTACTATGAAGAATTACTTCTTCATAATCTTAGATTATTATTTCCCAACCTAATGGAGCCATACAAAAGATGTTGAATTTAATATTCTTATTCCCAACAGAATAAAGCTCCGTTTTCGAAAATTCTTCAGCAAATACTAATTTGTTCCTTGGATGATATCTATTGTCTCCCATTGCTCATTTAATTAGTGCAGCTTTCAGATGCGACTAAAGAATTAATAATAACCAATGAAACCACTCTCGGCCAGTTTCTAATTCTGTCCAAAACGCTCTAATAAGCGCTTCACACAAAGGTCGGAAATTGAAGAGCAGGTTTCTGAATGCGAACCCCGTAAAATGACTGATTAAACAACACAGGGACCCGAAAGTCGGAAGAGAATGGGGTCCAGCGCTCTTGATTTTACGCGGAATTTAATTGCTTATGGAGCTGAAACCCATTGAAAGCTTTGCTACCCCCTTCACAATCTATAACTCTGTCTGTGGAAATGAATGGCCACTGGCCAGCACTTCTCGGAGGTGGGGGATGGGTGAGAAAGGGGCATCCACCCTCAACTTCAATTCTGGTAAAGGGCGAATATCTTATCGGATGGCCAGGACTGGACTGCTCTGAAGCGCGTTGTAGAACTATGGGTGTGGTGCTTGCTGGAGAGCGGCTCTTTTCATCTGAACAGATATTTCTGATGGTGGGTATGTCCTTTTATTCGAAGGATTGTTAATGAAAGAATGAGAAGTCAAAAGGATATGGAAGACAAAGTACGATCATGCATTTCTTATGGATTTCAAAAGAGAACAAAAAAGCTATAATGGAGATAAATGAAATAATAATAAAAGAAACATTAGATTTTATGAAACATATATTCCTCATAAAACAGAAGAGAAAGATTTAAAACATTTAATAAGATTAACATAGTAGATGCCTGTTAATGACATCATTCGCTTTATAATACCAAACACTTCTGGCCCCGAACCAATGTATTCAAAGTATACAAAAAAATTTGCTTAATACGATCATTACATTGTTTAATGCAGTCAGATTTGAAAAAGAGATAAACTAATGCTTCATTTTCAACCAGTGGTAATGACTGAAATTTCTTGCTCCCTAAATAAGGAAAGATATTCGAATAATTTTTCCTATGAAAGAGAAAAGTCATATTCTTTTGTCTGTACTTGAATGATTCAAACAAAGAAGAGTCGCTTGGTTCAAAGGAATAGTTATGCAGCCAAGTTCGGCCAGAAATCCGTCATACAGCCACAAATTATTTGTTAAGTACAGTTTAATCATAAAATCTTTAGATAATAAAAGGAAAAGAGGAAACTGATATAAATGTCAACTAAAAAATTTAAAAAATTGAAATTCTTATTATTTATGAAATTTTACCTAAAATAAATTAATATAACGCAGTGAACTAGTTAAAATTTCATAACCTCTTCATTCTCTCCCCCCCCTCCGAAAAAAAATTCCGAGTTTTTTTCCCACGCTTGCATGTACCATTTGTAATCACGATCAGACTATAATCGGCCATGATTTTTGGCAATTATGAATGCTTTGAAGCAAATCCTCCAATAAACTCCGAAAAATTGTAACTTTTAAATTGTGGAATTAAACAGTATAATTGCAAAAATCTAATATTTAAAAAATTGAATATCGTATTAAAAACTGTTTTCATGAGGTAATTATGTTGGAAGATATACGATAAGAAAACTTTAACTGAAAACTGATTTTTTTTCCCATTTTGATAAGGAAGAAAGCAGAGTTTAATTAAGATTGATCGAAAACTGGATATTTATATAAGGGAATAAACACACAGAGAAAACGAAATTGTGTATTGTATTTAAAAATGCCATGACCAGCATAAAGTATATTGTTCAATATTAAAAGGAAATTTTATTTTAATAATATAAAAACTACAAATTTTGGAATTTTTATCCGAAGAAAATTTTAATTTCATTTGGATCTTATCAATTCAAAAAATTTCAAAAACATTACTAATATATTTGTTTTTATTATTTTCAAAGAATATTAGCTTTGAAAAATTTATTATATATATATAAACAAAAATGTACGAAAAAATACTATAAGTAGAAATTATTTATGGAAATTAAATATTTTTATTGACAATTTATTATTATTTAATTTAGACAGACATATAAATTTAAAAGGTTTTTAAAAATGGAATATATTTACGCTGAGCGGAATTGTGTAATGTATATAAATACAGTGCGCGTGGGATATTCATATTCATATAAATACGATACTTAATGTATGATATATCAAATATAGGACATTGGATTCTCATAAAAACCAAAATCTAATTTCAAAAGCAATTTAAACTTTACCCAAGTATCGATCAAAATATAAACGATCACATCAAATAAGCAATAAATCGAGATGTACATTCTTATTTTGATCATAAAAATGTAAATTAGCAATAAATAATTCAAGTCTTTTAAATAGCATCAAACTTGTATTATTAGAATCAAATAATTTAATCGTTGGAAGAACTATGAAATTAAAACATTTTTCCCCTCTTGTGCCTTTTTACCTATCGGGATAAAGCTTATTTAAATGCAGTCCCAGCTAACTTTAGTTTACCAGAAGTAGGTTATTTCCTCGTATTTCATTCGTCGCGTCGCGCATTCAAAACATGTGACGGCCAGGGTTACAGTTAAATGGAATTAAGCCATGTCTATTTTAAACGCAGCTGATTCACACAGTCTGGTTCTCAAACTATCACAATGGTACGCAGCGGAACCACTGAATAATTCAGGCCGCTAAGGGGACATTGTTCTGTCACATGATTTCAAGAATCTAATGCAGTGTATTATATTTTATTTTATAGCAAAATAAACGTGTACATTAATCATCGTGTTCGTAAACTTAAATAAGGAATTGAAATAGAATTGCGATTTTATTTGAGATGTTATGTATCCTAATCTTATAATCGCCTCAAATTATAAAATTTATAATTGTTAAAGAGTTTGAAAGGAACAGTTAAAAGTCTTAATCAAGATAATAATAATGATGATAATGATAAACAAATAAAAGTTAGGAAAATTAAAGTGAAATTTTTTGGAGTAATTATTAAGTAAATTTAAATGGAAATTATTCTGATAGTAAAACATGTAACATAAAGGAATGTACAAATTTTTTAAAAAAATTGCTTTATCTAAAAAATGCTAAATTTCAAAATTTTTAATGATGCAGCTTATTGGGGAAGGAAAATATTCCTTTTTTTTCAGTCTCCCCCATGTTTTTTTAAAAATCATAATTTAAAACATTTCTTATAAAATGTGATAAAACAGAAATGTGAAGATAATTGTTCACTTAATGCATGAATTGGTTTATTACTCTGAAAATAAATATAAACAACTGCTCCCCTGAAAAATGTATAATTTTTTTTGCCATTCTGTAGGTATTTTTAATAATTAAAATTGTTTTTAAAAATTAATAAATAAAATGTCAAACTGATTTACTATCTTGAATGGTGGTTGGGAAAAGACATTCGAGGGCAAAGGGTTCCCTTTTGTCTATTTCACGTGTAATTCAAAAGCAATTAAAAAAAGAAATGAAATTGGAATTTTCTTCAGTTAAAAATTCCAAAATTTGTAATTTGTATATTATTAAAATAAAATTTTCTTTTCATATTGAACAATATAATTTATGTTGGTCATGACATTTTTAAATATAATACATAATGCCGTTTTATCTGTACGTTTGCACTCTTATATAAATATCCAGTTTTTGATCAATCATAAATAAAATTTGCTTTCTTTCTTAATCAAAATGATTCTTCTATTCTTTGGATTTATTTGAAAAATATTCATTAATTATTTATATTTCAAATAATTAAAATACTTTTTGTCCTTTCACAATTTAACATGAAATTTTTAAAAATAGTTTTTCTTCATCAACATTTATATGCAAAATATTTAAAAGTAGATACCACATAATTAAAACGAAAATATTAAGTTAACAACGAATTAAATTAATAACCATATTATTGGTTATCACAATTTTAAAGATATCATCACTAAAATACAGAAGAAAAGCCACAAATTGTTATCCAAACTGCATAAAATTCCGTCCAAACGATATCTGCATTTCACTCCTTCAAGTCATGCAATAAAAAAGGGCTCTATCTATTGTCACATTGTTTAAAATGTAGCTCCGTTGTTGTTCAACATGATTAGGGACGAGAATCTTCAAGTGCAACCATGAAATCAATTTGACATTCAATCCCATGTCTTTCAAAGCAAACAGAAGCGTCTTCTAATCAGAAATTTTATTTACTTCTTCACCCGAGGACCCAAAATCTAAAATGAGCTCTCAGATAAGGCAACATCCATCCCCTCCTATCCCCACACCACCAAGTCTGAATACATTAAGCGCCAATATATTTATGTACAACAGCGGGGCAGCAAAGTCACTTTCTAAGCTTTTAGAAGACGAATTATAATTTCCCCTTAACCGTAACTGAATTACGCTTGAATTAAATAGTAAAGACGCGCCTTAAATTGAAAAGACATCGACCGTGAAATGCTTGGAAACGACTTTTGTTCTTTTAAAAGGCCCCGGCTTGGGCTAGGGGTAAATCTTGGTGGAGGTGGTGGGGAGTGGCGAGTCTAGGCGCTAGGGGGTGACCACGTAGTGGTAGTTAATTTGTAGGATGATTAAGTGCGAGAAATTATTGAAAAGTTTTACTGCCCTTTCCAGAGGAAGGGGGCCTTCACAGATGAATAGCTCTAAAATAAATTAGGACCCTTAATTTTTCCTTCCTTGGTAAGGTTTCTGGGACGTCTCATTAAGCTTTCGAGTAATTGAACTTTTTCCATAATTCCGGAAACTTTCTTTAAAGGCATTAACGTCCGTCCATGGAGTGAATATAAATTATTCTCCGGGCTAATAACTTATCGGGAAAAAATAATGAACGGTGGACGCCATTGACATCCGTTGCTTTGCCGATGATAAAAACTTTTTTTGCGGGAATGGGTCGAGGTGAGAAATTGACTGTAGTATAGGGCTTGACAAGCGAAGAACGGCTGGAAGCAATTAAACAACTAAAGTTTTGGAATGTCAGTATGGCACTGCATGTAGGTTTTCGAAAACAAGAAGTCCGCTTATATTTAAAGCATTGAAAAATAAAGGCGATTGTGAATTTGATTCTTAATAGGTATTTTTCTTATATATTTATTATCAAAGAAAGCTAGACGTTACTCATATTTCAGTTACACAAAGGATTTAATAACAGTTAATAGCTAATTAAGGTACTGACGTATTAATGCTACGGCGGCCAAAGTTGCGCTGATGCCGTGTAAATTAAAGCACTTATAAACCTCCAAATCTGCAGTTTTTTAAGGCTTGAGGTAAGGTAAATATTAGAGGGAATATCACTATGAGCTTTAAGGTACTTGCTATTTCGATAAATTTGGCGCATGTTTTGAAAAAAAAAATTAGGTGTAGATTGGCGGTACTTAAAAACCGCCAAATTTACAGCTGCGGTGTTATCATAATACATTAAGTACCCAAATTAAATTATACTAACCAGATTATCAGATTCAGGGGGAAACACCAATGAAAGTATAGAAGAGAATTTATTTTAAAGATCAATAAAATAAATGAATACTACTTCCCTAAGCTGGAGAAAGAGGATTAAAAAATTGTTTCTGACATGGTAAATTTTAAATTTATTTTAATTATATTAAATATGGTACTTTTCCGTAAGCCATGCGCCAACGAAAAATCGCTATATAATGTAGAATTCTGCCAAATTTCTTACAGCGATTTTAAAGTGAAAAATCGCCAAGTAAAATTCCGCCAAATTTCTTTGGCAATTTTTCGTATGAGCACGACTAACGGAAAAGTAATTATTACTATTGGTAGATGTAATTATTATTTAAAAAATAGTAATTAATGTTTAAAGAACAATAACAAAACAATTTTGAAAGGAAAAAATATTATAAAGATATTGACTATTTAACAATATTACTTTTCGATTAAATGCAAACATATTTTTGATGTGAATGTCCACACAAAGTTCAGTTCCTATTAATAACTCATATGAACTTATTACTACCAGTTCGCAAGTTATTTCAAATGACAATATTAAGTGAAAATCAAATATTTACGATATATTCACATTTTAAAAAAGATTGAAAATTTTATTTTAATTCACATATTAATTAATGTTTCACTTCAAAAATGCAAATTTTATTAATAATGTATATGAATTAGTAGTATTTAAGAAAAAAAAATTAATATACTAGATTCACAAAAAAAGTAATTTCTGTAACATTTGCAGTACAGTACCTACTATTTTAATTCAAAAGTAAGAATAGATAATATTAGACGTGAGTTATGAGGACGGAGTATCACCATAAAGTTAATGATCGGTTAGCATATAACAATTTTTTAGTTGATCTATTTTGATTCAACAAATGGAATAACAGATTTAGCATTTGGTGCATCACAATACTAATACTTAGATAATTTAAAAAAATTGAATTTCTTAATAAAAGATTATATTTATAATGATATTTTTCAAATAGTACATTTTCTAAAAATGCCATGTTCAATATCCATAAAATCCCTAACACAGCTGAGCTCTTCAGGAGAAACAGAAGTATAACCAAACGTCTCCCAAATATTTTTCCCAAATTAAGGGAGGAGATTCAGCAAAACTTTGCGCAATATCCAAAACCACCGAGCTGCTACAACCGTTGCTACTCGCATGAACATCGCTACGTATGGGCAAAATGTCTTATCCTTTCGCTTTTCTCGCACGCAACGTAAACACAACTGACGACGGGGGGTGCTCCTCTGATGGGGGAAGCAGCGGCAACATCCGAATGATGGATCCTGCGAAAAGCTTCAGCTGCTCCCACTCGGGGTCCCCCCCTCTTTCACAGTACAAACCCTCAATTTTCCCTGGTCTCCACTTTTTATTCTCTCCTCCCTCCCCTTTTGTTTTCGCCTTTTAATCAACAACCCCCTCATTCTCCCCCCATCGGTTTGTTTTTGGTCGCCTAAGAAGACTGCCAGACGGCATGTATTCCATTGTAAAGGCAGTCTTATTTTATTAATGTAGTAATATGGCGTCGCTCTATGTGTATTCAGCTGTACCTACCCCCTCCTTCTTGTTATTGGTGGGGGCTCCGGAGGGGGGGGGAGTTGACTGCTATACAAGCTGGGCTTTAATATACTCAAGATGGGAGTGGCAAGTAGCTAGCTTTCGAGAGGAAGTGTGCTATTTGGAGAAGATGTGTGTTGATAGCTGACAAGTTTGGGTTTCACATGATGTGAAACTGAAGCTGAAAATACAAGCTATTCTTCTACTTTATAGGGTTTCTGGATAAATACTGATTTCTTGCCTTCGGCGACATGGTGCCCGCTGTGTCTGCTATCAGATAAAGAAGACAGACTAGTGGGATCATGTAATTAAAAGAAATCTGAACAAAATTCGGATGTCACTTGAATATAAGGAAATTATAAAGATTCTGGTCGCTGTTAAAGACTTGAAAATGTTACATAAGAAGAATACATAACAAGTATTTATAGAATTTTTTTTTTTTGAAATCGTTTTTTCAATCATTAATAAAATACTTTTTATTCATCCACTAAAGCTCAGATACATTTTTTAAAAACTTAGCGTAGCGGATGACACTTGATGTTCATACGGTTTTTTTAAATATTAAATCATTAATTAAAGTTAATTTTAGTACTTTATATATAGTTTTAGCTGTTTGTAATGAAAGTTGAAATCAAAAAGCGGTAGCTCAATCGGTAAAATGTACGGCTTTCAGTATTTTTCATGTGAAGGTGAAGAATGCGAGTTGAATCCTTGCGAAAATCAATCATTTTTTGATGAATTTTTGAAATTATAATAGAATAATATAATTTATAATATATTATTCAAATATTAATTTATTTACTAAATTTGATTAATGTGTAATACTAAACGGAATTTTAGCAGTTTGTAATGAAAATTTAAATCGACAGGTTGTCGCTCAATCAATGAAATGCGAGGAGTTTTTTCATGTGAAGGTAAAGAATGCGACTTCCGTTCTTGCGAAAATCATTTTTTTTGATAAATTATTTATAATAATTGTGATTATTTAATAAAAAGTAACTAAAATAAAATGTTTCTTTGTTGATCTAAGTAGGAAATGGCTTAATTTTTTTTCATATTATTTGTTAAAACCAAAATGTCTAAAATTAAACTGTAATTGACAAATTACACAATGCTTTGAAAAAAGATCAATAGCATAGATATAAAAACATAATAATATAAACTGTATTTATTCTCAAAGTTATGGGGTTTCTTTTGCAGTAACTTTCAGCAATGATAATCATTGATTACATACTTCGCAACTTTTAAAACTAATTATATAGAAGTGATGAATTCAAGGTACAATAAAGCTAATTTTTTGTTTAATAATATGACCTAAATTCCCTCTATTTATTTACATGTTTACAAAACATTTTAAACGTTTTCAGATTTTATTGGAAAATATATTTATAATTTATACAATTCTTTAAAAAATGCCTCGCTTTAACTGTTTAAAGGTTTCCAAAATGATATATCAAAAGCTGACAGTAGCTCTAAAATATTAGCTGAGTAATATAACAGTTTTTAAAAAATCAGTTTTTAAAATTTCTTACTGACTAATAATAGATAAGATCAACTCAAACATACCAAAAATAAAACATAAGTAGCTGCTTTTTTTAAAAAAATATTGAATTTAGTTTCGAACCTGCATTCCTCCAGAAGCGATCCACGACAGATAAGTTAATTTAAGTCTTTCCCAATAATCGCCAATGATTATTAATAAAATACAATTTAATATTTCATATTTAGAAATATTTTTAATATTGTTTCTGTTTTACAAAAAGAAGTTTCTCAAAGAAAATAATTTAAAATGAGTTTTTTAAATAAATAAAGATATTCACTCTCACACATTTAAATTTAAAATTATTACTACAGTCAACCATCTCTCTCTATACATATAAAATATGTGGCACAGAAGACCCTCTTACTACCTCTCATCTCTGGCGACGAGTTCTGGCCAGAGATATTGGCTATCTTTAATTCCAGTGAAAACGTTTGTGTACAACTTCACTTTCCACGATGCTGTGAAAATTCCAAGTTTTAAAATTGTGTTACTTCAGTTATCTTTCATACGCCCAACTCATTAAGTGCATGAAACTTTCTATGTGGTATCACTCCCATGACATCAAGGCGCTATTAAAAATGCCAATTAGTATTTCATCTAATACACTTCACGGTATTATGAGTCACTTTTCTATGCGTCTTATAAACAACATGGATATTAAACAAAGTAATTCTTAGTTCACGATCAACAATGGAAAAAAATCACGCGATCAGATAATACATGAAACAATGAAAACGGTTTAAATTTCAGGGTAACAATATAATCAATTGTTAAAAACAAAACAAAATTTTTTTAAAAAAAGATTGCCGAAATGTAGCTATAATTTGCACAATTGTTAAATTGGTATAATTTAAAACACAATTTGACAAATTTTTAAATGGTGTAAAATTTATTTTTGTGTAATAATACTTCGTCAAGTTATTTGATCTATAGTAAATTAAAATTCTAATTCAAAATTCACTCCAAATTGCCTATTTTTATTCTCCTAGGTATATATAAGTTAAAGGGTCTGCCTTGTTGAGAGCCTATATATATACATGCATTCATTATCATTATAAGAAAAAATTACCGAATTGTAAGTCTTATATAAACAAACCATTTCAAACGGCTTCACTGAATGTTTTTACAGCTAACTAAATTCATTGCTTTGAACAGCGCTGCAAAATATTATTAGAAATGTTCTAGAAAGAGTTTACCATATCTTCAAAAAGTCTATTTAGTCGGATGAGAGAAAATTTAAAGAAATCAAGAAAGAGGTTTCAAACAGAAAGTTTAAACGAACGCAAAAATAGGCTTAACCGTGCCAAATGGGTAATTGCTGTAACTTACCCAAAGAAATATCTTTCAAAACAATTATTCTACCCCCCACCCCCCAAAAAAGATGAAAAAGTAGAAAAGAATAAAAAATAAAAGAAAAAAGTCTATTTATTATCTTACGATTCAAAAATTACCTTTCTGATGAAATCAATTACATTTTTCTACAATGTTTCTTTAATTTTGATAATACTTTTCATTTTACAATATGATAAAAGATCTGTAATTTTTTTAAAAAAACGTTATGAAATTGAAGCTTAACTATCATAACATTCAACAGTGTTCTATTGCCAGCCGTTAATTTAACGATAGTATTTTCACTTCTTCTATTTCATAATATATACATTTCAATTTTCAGCAGCCTCATTCAATTGAATTCATATATTTCAGTCATATCAAATATTAAGTGAATTTTTAAAAAGGATTTTTTATATTAATTATTTGAAAACTGAAAAAAGTAAATAATCTGGCCAGTCCAACTGGTCACCAAAGACAGCAAGTATAAAAAAAATATTCTTTTTTAATTACTCATTTAATAACTTGATATAAACGATTATCAGACATCTTTTCCTTTTCAATAACATCGTTAAATTTCTTCTGATTATTTCCATCTTGCAACCCATTCGTCTAATTAAATATTTCATTTAAAAATTCAATATAATTTATGAGATACCAACTAAAATTAAAAATTTTACATCAAATTGAATTAGTTACACGCAAAGAAAGAGGCAGACACTAAAAAAAGAATCAAAATATTCTAAACAGAGCGGTGATCAGCATTTTATTGAATGACTTTTTAATGGAAAAAAAATTAATGGGAATTTAAACGCTTACACGATTTTGGAAGGGTGGGGGAAATGTATATATTAACATGAGAAAAAATACAAACAAGAACTACGATGGAAAAATGAATGAAAAAAATCTGAATTAAGAAGACAAATTAATATTTTATAAGGGAATTTAATTTTAAGGCCATATTAAAAATATGCAAATTTTGGATGCCAGAGCTCGAATCTTCAATTGAAAGAAATTGCTCTATATTCCTCCACGGGTGGGTGAAAATTCCAAAATATTCCAGAAATCTCATTCGTTCTTTTTCTTTTATATTTTTTTATTCTTAATTTAAATATCTAACCAACACTTTTCGAGTTAACAGAAGATACGGCCGGCCAAAGATTGAAGAAACGGTGGGCGAGAGGGAGGAAGAGTGAAAAAGAAAAGAAGGTTGGTTCTCCATGGAGTTGAAGAAGATAATATAAATGCAAATGCAATAAAATTGCATTATATGCGTTCGGCCGTAAAAATGCATTAAAAAATAATAGAGAACCAGAAAAAGAAAGAGAGAGTGAGAAAGAAGAAGGGTAAAAAAAAGAAAGAAGAATAAGATAAATTTTTCTTCAAAGACCTTTTCAAGTTTCATAACAAAATGAAAATCAACTTCAAGAGACAATGGCTAAAATCTCATTTATTCAATAATTTTCGTGAACAATTAGCTTTTCCTGTATTGAGGAAAGAGAAGAAAAAAAAATATCCAAGAGAAAGATCTGGAAAAGGGAGGGGTAAAAAACGGAGAAGAAAAAAAAACATTTAAAGTTTGATTTCCCAAATGTGGGAGTTTTATTAAAACAATTCGGAGTAGCCACACACCCCATGCTGTCACCCTCACCGGATGCAAACAGGAGCTCGAAAAAAATAAAATAAAAGGCAGAAGGGCAACATATAAAAAGAAAGGAGCCACATTTTTTCCCACTGCCTTTAAGGAAACATCTTAAGATAATGAAATCCTACCTTCAGGGGTCAGTGAGAAATTCCCATTTTCAGTGATTACTATGGTAATGAAGTAATTTCAGGAATTATTTTGCATGATTGCAATTACTTTTAGAATATTCCTTTCCACAAATAGGAAATAAGGTTTTTTTGGAAGTCTAGATGGAAACGAAAAATATTTTTTTAGACGAGCTAAATCAAATTCAGAAAGGTTTGAATGATATTTTCAGTTATAATGGGAGGCAAAAAGTAAATGTTTAATGCGTCAAGGTTCCGTTTTTTTCTGTATGATAAATGCTATACTGATATTATTTCATAGAATGAATGCTAAGACTGCTTTCAGATTTAAAAACAATTTTCAGATGTTGGAATCAATGTTTTTTTTTATTTTAATTTTTGATTTTTAACAATAACATTTTCAAATGAACGTTTAATTTAATAATATCTAAAATATTTCATCTGTTTTTTAGCAAGAAAAAAGAAAGTTAAATCGTCAAAAGAAAAGAATTAAATGGTTCACCGATTTATTTTTGAATAAATAAACTTTGTACTAAATGCTGAACAAAAAAGTTTATAAGAAAGACTTTTTGGAAATAAAGTTTTCTAGTTATGTTGCTATCGTTTCCAAAATTAATTGTTTATAAAACTTTAGAGTGATAAATTTTTTGTAGATAACTCATATTGTTTAAAAGAAGCAATTTCGGTTAAATAAAAAGTAAAAAAAAAGCTCTAATTTTTTTCTGTTAATATTTAGAGATCTTGAAGATTTTATTTTTTAGAGAAGTTTTCGAATTCCAAATAAAACATTATTTTAAAGCGTAAATAAACAATAACTATAAACCTTCTAAAAGCATCTCGAAATGAAATTCCATAAAAAATTTCATCAAAAAAAGTTTGAGCAAAAAAGAATTTCAATTTAAGAAGCAATTATTTTCTTCTATTCTTTTAATTTCAATTTAGTTGAAACTTTTGATTTACAGGAATCATTTCCAGAAAATATGACCAATTTTTTTCAAATTTTTAAAATTAAAGGCGTTAACAAATTCATCATTAAAAAAAGCCAAATTTTTTCGCTTGATCAATCAATTTTAATTTTTTTTAATTTTTTCGCCTAAACGTATAAATGAATCAAAAATAGATTTGATGGTAGAAAATATAACGTATAGAAGTTTTAAAATCAAAAATCTCCAGAAAGTTTAAATCTAAGAGTGAAAAATCAGAAATATTAGTAGAATTTTTAAAGCTACACATGCTTTTCAATCTCGGCATTGGTTCATTAGTTGAAATCTAATTGGGCAAGAGTCAGATTTGACAGTCTGCACACTGTCTTTGTTTTGTTAGCCATTTTAAATAATAATATCACACAACCTTAACAAGTTTAACATTGGGAAAAAGAACTTTGTTAAATAATGCTATTGATGTTTCAAAGTCAAACATTTTTTTATATTTTGTTGGACATAAACTGTAAAGATAGTTTCCATGTGTATAAACTTTACTAACGTTAAAATTCTTATCAAACATTGAGATTTAAGTTTTTCAATTTTAATGAAATAGAAAAGTGTGTATATATAAAGAATTTCATGACATTATTGCCTAATTTAGAGAAGATTTTCTACAAACAGAATTTGTATTATTCTAGTTGTAGATAAAATTTTCTTCTTTCTCTTTTAACAATAATGCTAATCATAAGTCTGGGTCTAATTCTTTATTTCCAATTTCTTACAACAGTGTGATACCTAAAGTAAATTTTAAAAAAAGATTAAAATGAAATCTGCTATGCATATTTCAATGTATCATCTCAGAACATCATTCCTTGAACGGCCAAGCACCACGTGCTCGTGCAAGTTAAATTATATTTTTATTCATTTTAATCGTTTCATTGAACGAGTCCCTTTAGTATTGCAAACGATCCAAAATACTTAGATCACATTGATTGTTTCAAAAAATATCACTTTTCTATTCATTTCATTTCTTATAATCAGATGCTCAAAATGACATTTTTCTAGGTTTTATTTACTGTAGTCGTTAACTTATTTTTTTTAATCGGAGCTTTGGTAAATGCTATGGCAACGCGTTATAAAACTGAATTTTTGAGATGCTCGAACAGATAATAATTTTTATTTTATTTTTTGCCTATGGAGCTTTCTTGATGACAGAAAACTTCATTCCCCAAACAATATGATGTTCCGACATGATAAAAAAATTCAAATCAAAAATATTTTGGTTATTCATTGCTCTGTTTTGTCAACACAGAAACTAAATCGTGGCTATTTCCTACGAGTTCTAAAGCCTTGTTTTATACAGGGATTTAAGCAATATATTAGAGCAGAATAAACTGTAAATATGTAGGAAGCAAAAAACTAAAAACTAAAAAAAAAAAAAAAAAAAACCTACGAAACCTATTCGTAGATACAGTATATAACAATGTTTCTAGACTTTAAAATATGGTGGAGTAAATGATCTCGTCAAAAAGTATTTTTAAAATTTAGAAATATAATATAAATTCAAAATTCCATCTTCTTTATATTTTAGCAGAAATAAAAAAAATGCATTAAAAACTCATAAAAAGATGCAAACGGGTGCAATTTCGAAATGAATTATTTTCTGTATCGTCCCCAAACTTACGCTTGCTGAAGCATAGATTCGAAGAACTATTGTTTCTGGAAAAAAATAATTAAATTGCCAGAAATAAGTTCTAAGAAGTCAATGGAAACAAGATTTACGGCAAGTTGCAAACGGACGCGAAAGAATGCACAGTGACTTAATAAATCCGAAGCTTTAAGTTAACCTCGCAGAGTAAGAAAAAAAATATAATAAAAACGCAAAAATATTCGCATTTAATACTTGAAAAAAAATGAAATAAAAGGGAAACTCTTTATGCAAAACAGATCTGAGAATGAAACTGGTCACATTCGCAATTCATGAAATTGGTTAATGGAATAAATTTGGCTCGAAACAAAAAATGCCATGACTAGAATCTTGGAAAAAAATTGCTCTTTTTTTATAGCGGGAACCGAAATGTTGTTTAAAAGTGCCTGACTATATCACCCAAAAAATTAATGAAGATTTTTTAAAATACAATGAACAAAATTATAAAATAATTAGATACACTACTGTAAAATAGAATTATTAAAAATGCTAACTAATATTTAAAGGTATGTAAAACAAGATGAAACTTGACAGCATGTAAATTTCAAGCCATCCAATATGTTAAATAAAAAAAGAAAATAATAAAAAGGTAGTTTTTAAAGGTATAATTTTAAGAAATGGTTAACAAAAGTATTTTATAATGAAACTAGCAGTACTCGCACGGTGTTGCCCGTGCCAAAGCACCCAAGAAGAAAAATTAGCTTTAAAATTAACTCCACCCGATAGACATGGGCATGTGACGCAATCTCCAGCAAACATAAAAAAAATATATTGAGTTTGGATTTCATTCTTTTCAGCATACTGAGATTTGAATCACTGTTTAAAATCAGACATAAACAAAGAAATGCATCGCAAATACACATGCGCAGTTTGAGGTTTTCACACATGCGCTGATAAATTAAAATCGCAATTACAAAACTCCTCTTTTTATTTTGATATGATTTTAATGTACTAAAACCTTCCACAATAAATGCTCTACTAAATGGTATAAATTCCTACAATATCCATTAGCTATTTTTCGATTTTTTTTAACATGCAGATGTTTTCAAGAGACTTCAATTTATATCATGTATAGATAATAAATAACACAGAAATAAAAGAAAAAATGTGATATATTTTATCGCTTATATAAAAGCTGATTAAAATTAAAAGAATACAACTGATGGTAAAAAAAATATTCATCATAATTTTTATTTTTTGACAAAGAAAAAACGATCAACATAAAAAGATTTGCATTTAGCAAAAAAAAGTATGCAAAGCTATATGCAATAACTGCAGAAAGTACAATACAGTGGTCATACTTTCCAATCTGCTAAAGTAAAAAGAAATGCACTTATTTCTTACAGATAAAAACGACATTTTGTACTTCAAAAGAAAAGAATTTCTAAATATATTCAACTGAATCAGTATTTAAAACCAGCTTTTAGCGTTACGAAAATACAACCACATTTCTTAGAATTATTTTCAGAGAAACAGCATCGAATATGTTTGCGAGATTTATTTCTCCAATTTAAAAAGGCCGCGGCATCTCGAAATTTCACTGACTATGCATTTGAAATTCTGATCATTACGAATGAAATAAGATAGGCATGGCTCGACAGACCTTTATGAAAATACGCAATTCCTCAGAATATTACTTCAACAGAATTTTGCGACCGCGTAGCATTATTTCCTGCTCTATCCTTCTTGCTTTCCGGAATTTGTTCGAGTGTCGCCAGAAAGAGACAAAGCATTTGCATATCTTTTCAACTATTTTAAAAGACCAAAGTTCGAATATAAATTTTGACCTTTGAAACTATTGTTGCTTTGTTGTTGTCTTAAAAAATAACTAACGACAAATATAGACATTAAAAGGAGTCGCAACCGTCACTCAAAGTTAGTTTAGTTCTTTTAACTTCCGATTTGAATTGAATTTGAATTTTATTGGCACAAGAGCCGTATATGAATAAACTGAGCCACATATTTAATTAAAAACGTAAAACCATGTATATAAAATTCTTAATCATACGCACTATAATGTAATATTTAAAAACAAACAAACATGAAACAAATGTTAAAACATGATGGGCAAGGAATAAAAATAACCCGTTTGAGCGCGGCGAAGCGCTATTGCACTTCACTTGCCGTAAAGGTTAGTATTCTTCCGCACTCAAACGGTTAAAATTTCAAATGAATTCTAAAATTCATATAAAATTATCAAACATGAAAAATGTTAAAATAGGAAGAGAAACTTTGATAAAAATCCAATAGTCTAAGAAATGCCAACAACTGCTTTCTCCCCGACATATCTTTCAAAGCTATATCAGTAGTATCAAATATATATAAATGCAAGTTATTGAAATCGGAACAGTCTGATGTTCTGCATGAGGGACATACCGGTGCGGGTAAATAAAAATGTTTCAGGAGGAACGAGTGAACCTAATTCGAAGGCGAGTCATTTTCACATCAGTTTGATTAAACGATATAATCGGTCATGTGTTAATAGTAGGTTTGATGCTCTAAACATACGCGTCCAGTTAAAAACGTACATAACGTCCACTTATACTGCATTACTAAGGCTATTTTGAGAAGAACATCGTAATTTTGAATCGCGGTCAGATGACGAGGATGATGTCCGAGGAGGTATACCCATCTCCAAACTTCAACACTACACCAGTGGGTAGACACTTAGTCCGGATGGATTTAACGTGTGCCAGACCTGTTTACTTGACGGTTCTTTGGTGGAAGCGGGTCTCAAACCCGAAACCCTCTAATTACGAACCTGGGACCTTACCTCCAAGCCATAGTAGCCCTACAGCCGGCACTAAATTAACTGGCAATATACAGATGTAATAAATGTAATTTATCTGATTTTTTTTAAATTGCTTTCTAATCAGTTAAATTTAAAAGTAAGAAAAGAAAACGTATTTAATTTTCAGTAGCGAGAGCTTTCTGCTATCCTCAGAGACTAATCCCATTACTTTAATTGTCTAGCTTACAGCTCCCTTATCCCGTAGAAATTCCGCACTAAAAAGAAATAGTATAATTACTTTGTAGAACGCATATAAACTTAATAATTTCCTAAGATACTTACTTTTCTGATCAATGCTGAGAAAACGCTACGTTAATTTTTATATGATTTAACAAAAAAAAAAAAACTTTTAATTGCGGAGAAAAAAAACAATAATTCTACTTTATAATGAAAAAAAATGTATAAGGATGGGATTTTAATAAACTTCTATTTATTTATAAAGGGAAATTACATACAGAATTCGTAACTACTGAGAATGTTACGCTTGTTCCATTCAAATGATTTAAAAGTAATATTAATTAATTTAAAAAGTAATATTTTTAAAAGAGCATAACTTTTTGCAAATTATGCAATTTAAAACAAAGAAAATTATTTAGCAAAGCCATTATCACCATATCACTATAATTATCACCATGAATTTGTATACACATAATTGTGTATATATAGAAGATTTTATTGCTATAACTTTCTCTTAATACTTTCCAACATTGCTTCATCTTTTACATTATTTTTCTAAATAAACTAATATCGTTTAAAAAATGAAATGTCATTAATTTTAGAAACTTTACTATTACAATAAATATTTATATTACATATTGAGTGTTTGCATGTATTTTAATCAGTGACATCTATTGGTAAAAATGCGAAGTATCTATATGAATAATAATAGTTTTTTGATTTTAGTAATTTATAATTATTTTAATGTTATCCCTTTGAAAGTTTTCCATTTAGTGTTATTGAGTTATTCAGTGTATAAAGACCTCGATTATGGAACGCTCGAAGTTTCATTTTCGAAATTCATAGCTCTTTTTAGCTCTGTTTGAAGAAATCTACTGCTTAGAAACTTCCGGTGATGCTGTTCCGTCATACCCCAATTTTCGGTTTCGGTTTCAACGATTTAAGAGTGGTGATTTCAGTGTCAATGAGGGGGGAGGAAACTCAAGGTCAATTAATTGCAAGACTTATTGGACGAAAATGGGAAAAATTGAAGAAAATCATGGAATTATTTTGATTGATATATATTTTACCAATTTTTCTCAATAAATGCCATTTTATAAAAGTCAAAAAATAGATAAAAAATACATGCAAACACCAAATAATTTCTTTTCTCTTAAAATTAATGAATTCTCATTAGCCTATACTAAGTCTAAAATCTTATTCACTAAATTTTTAATAATATTGAATAATTTCTCAGGGACCTTTTGTAACATGAGACTTTTGTAACTGTCCGACAGAAAACTAATCTTTTGGCAAATAACTTACAATAATGGTGTGATTTATTTAAACTGAACGATCCAGCAATTTTTCCTTGCTTTAAATTTTCTTATCCAGATACCAACTTTATCTTACTACCCCCTTTTTTTTTACTCTAAATCACGTGCTCACGATAAGGTTTATTTCCGCCTTCCGTCAAAAGTCGCGCCGCTGAGATAAGGCACGACTGGTCATTTTGACACAGTAGCCTGCGCCTCAAAAAGCAAATATTTCAGCCTTCGGGAGATATTTTCAGTCGGCCGAACCCTTTTAAAAACGGGGGCTTTTTCTTTTACTGAGATGCGCCTACACGACGCTTGCCTTAAAGTTTATGCTTATATAGAATGCGATAAAATGTTTCCATGCGAATGGAATAGTTTGCTTGAAAGGGTAAACTAAGTAGCTTCGCTGATGGATTGCCCAGGTATAAAATTGGACGACGCTGCATAAGGAATGATACAAGAAAGAAAATGCATATGATGCTAGCATATATTTTTTATATATGAAACTGCGAGATGTAAATAAATATAGCCTAAAGCCAGTAATACAAGCGGCAGTATTTCAAAGCGTAAATGACAGTTTTATATATTTTCACATGCAATAAATGACTGCATTAAAATTATTAGTTAATAATTTCCTACATTTTTATAAGCAATTCAATTTATTTTTTCAAGTTATCGAAACAAAGTGGTTCACAAGGACATTTTGTCCTTCTAGGATCTTGTGACTGAGGACGAGAGGCTTCTGGTGGAGCACCCTTGAATATACGAAAAGTTGAGGGTGAGTACCTCCCGTCGATGGCGGGACGTACTTCCTAAGGTAAGGGTTCTACCTTGACTGGTGATGGTCCTTAAATATTTTCAGACGGGTCGAAGGAGTCAGTCTTTGATTATGTGGTGAATGCTATATAAGCCAGATAACATCCCTCGGACCGAAGTGCACTTTTGGCCCTACGGATATGTTACTGGGCTACTAACCTTAAGATTGGGAGTTCGGGCCAAGCGGTACCCACACACATCCGCTATAATCCCCGACAATTACAAAGACATTATATCCCGCCAGGAGACTTTTCGATAAAAGGACGAGAAACATGCTTATTATGGTTATTTCTCGCTCCGTTCTGGATATAGTAACGGTGGGAGGCGAGCTCCTACGGTAAGGGTTATACCGTAGGTGGTGATTATCATTAGAATTTAACCATTGCTGCTGTAATCTTCTAAATGATTCAATAATTTTCGATGGGGAGGGACAACAATGACATCTTTCTTAGAAAAGATATCATCAAACTTTTGAGAAACATTCAATTCACTTAAACAGATAGATTATAGTCTAGAATAAAACATAGGCTACTATTTATTCCGATTAATTAATTGATTAATTTTTATTAATTAAAAACTGACTTTAATGTAAAAAATCTTCACTTCCCCACCGCCAAATGAGTAAGACTTCAGTTCGTTTTTTATCATTCAATTCAAGTGACTCATTCAATGAAACAATTAAAATGAATAAAATATAATTCAACTCGCACGAGCACGTGGTGCTTGGACGCTCAAAAAATGATATTCTGACATGATACATTGAAATGTGCATAGCAGATTTCATTTTAATCTTTTATCTTATGCTTTTAATTTATTTCTAACGAGATGAAAATGATTAACTTTTATTAACTTAATTATTAACTTATTAACTTTTTTTTAACAAGAACTTTTGAAAATTTAATGGCAAAATTTTATTAAAAGCTGTTTTTTTTTAATTCCTAGTGAAGATAAAATTTTATTTTTTTTTGAAATAAATTGTTGAAAAATACGATTAAATTAAATGTTTAAAAATTCATTAAAAATAGAGTTTTAATTTATAGTTCAAAACATTACTATCACTGAAATGCTAATTTTTTTAGCTTTATCTTGATGCAAAAATCAATTTTGTGCTGCAATTTTTTCGGAATTTAAGCGGAAAAACGTCAAAATTTCGCTTATTTTTTAATTAATTAAAATTTTAATTAATAATTCAAAAAAGGGCTCCGAGGTGCATATTCCCGGCCCCAAGGTATACATGTACCAAATTTGGTAGCTTTAGGTAGAACGGTCTGGCCTGTAGAGCGCCAACACACACACAAACACACACATTGTGCTTTATTATAAGTAAAGATAAATAAAAAAATATTTTATAAGTAAATAAAAATAATGTGAAGAAAATCTTTGTTCTTACAATACTTGTTTCAAATAAGAAAGCATTTTATTTTACGGTTACCTGTCGTTAATATGGCATTAAGATTATTATTATTTGTATTTATAGAAAACGAAAAGATTCGTCTAAATCTCAAATTTCGATTTTTTTTGACGATTACAATATTTTTATTTTACATACTTGTTATACGAGAAATTAATAACACAAAATATTTCTCTGAATACAAATAAATACCAAGATACCTTAAGTGGGTAAAGTAAATTAACTCCAGTGGAAATAGGTCCTCGACACAGATAAAGTTACAACTGAATTTGGCACGGGGAGATTAAAACTCTTTCAGTTTTGTTGCTATTTTGAGCCATCCAGGGGAAATTAAATTAGATATTCCCTTCTACACGATGGCAATGAAGTCTGAATGCCAATTGATCAGATCGCTGCAGGCATTCAGCCGTCCTGAATATTCAGTTACAGAATTTGTTCTGCACCGATGTCAGCTGCAGAAAATGAATTTTTGGATTTCTTTTACAAATGTACCCTATTTGTTTTAAATGTGATTCGGCGATTGCGAATGCAGGCATCGGTAGAATTTAAATAATTAAAAGAAATTGCGGAGGAATTTGCTTGCATGTTATAAAATCGTTGAATCATAATTCGGAATGATTCTGGGTTTACTCTGACTTTTACTCTGTTTAAGTGAAGCATTATTGTAAGATCGATTTTATCTGATTTAAAATAAAGATAAATTCCTTATTCGTATGTGATGACACTGGAAGGTATTATAATACGAATAAAATGTGGGCAGTGAATTATTCCTTCATCTTTAGTAGAGACAGAGTGAGTAAATTTTATTGGGGGTTTATTTAAATACACATGAAAATAGTATTTATTAAATAATTTTTTCCTTAAATAGCGATTGAAATCTCATTATGTCAAAAAGAAGGAAATCCAACCTCGAAAAGTTCGCCTGTGTTTTGTCTACGGACATTATATTATTATCCTTTGTAATAATATAATGTCCGTATATATTATTATCCTTCTGGATGTGTGCTATAAAAATTGTTTTTTGTAGCTATTTTTGATTATTTCTAAACATTTTTTCATGTTTGTTTGATGTTGCGTAACATGCATATATCATATTGGGTGGAGGCTAGACTTAAGTTTAAAGCTAATTTCCTTCTTGGATGCTAAACCACGGGCAATGCCGTGCGGGTACTGCTAGTTTATTATATTTTATTGTTAAATTTATCATTATCATATTACATTTATTATATTTTATTGTTATATTTATTATTATCATATTACATTTATTATATTTTATTGTTACATTTATTATTATTATTACATTTATTATATTCTATTGTTACATTATTATTATCATATTACATTTATTATATTATATTGTTACATTTATTATTATCATGCTACATTTATTATATTTTATTGTTACATTTATTATTATCATATTACATTTATTATATTCTATTGTTACATTATTAAATTTACATTTTAAATTGAATTCTCAATAATACAATTTGAAGATTCCATTTAATTTTCAGTTTCACAAAATGGACAAAATTCAAGCATTTTTTTTTCTTATAGATAAATCAAATTTGAACGCACATTACAACAGAGATATTGATTGAGAATAAGCTCCGTAAATTAGGAAATAAAATCTTGCTTATCCTTAATTAATTCATATTTGTGACAATCTTGTTTGCTAGTTTCACTTTTAAACGGTATTTCAAAATCCCGCACTTATAAAATGCGAATAGTTTTCCTCAAATTGGATCAACTCGTTTCAAAACACACGGCTTCTTAAAAATAGGAAAGCGGGGAAAAATCCTTCCATGTTTCTGCAATTTTTTTTTCTTCTTGTTTCTTCTTTACCAGCAACGGATAAGGTTCCGGTAGGAGCCTTAAACATTTTCCCCTCCAGAGGGAAATTCTTCACATTCATAAAGCGGGACATAGAGTGTCCCACCGGGACAACAATTTCTCGCGTCTTCGGTATAAACATTTTTGCCTCTTCCAAACAACACAAAAGGAGTAAAGTTTTTCCCCCTTATCAATTTTTCCCACACCAGCAGATTTTAACAACGTTTTTCATTTCTGTTCCTTTTTCTATCATACATACAGATATATGTATAAATTCCCATTTTTTATTTTTTTTCTCCCTTCCCTTCGCAGCTTTTGTATCCAGTCAAGTGCTGTACTTTCATTAAAAGCAAAAGCATTTCCCCCGCTGAGATTCGCCATACAACGTCAGCTTCATAATCACCAAGCAAGAAAAGTGCTTTTACACAGAAAGAAAAAAAAAATGAGTAGAGAAATTAAGCAGAGAACGAATAGATCTCTGGGTGTAATAAAGAATGTAAGTCAAGAACCACCTCTTACCAGAAAGAAAAGAGACGGATATTAAAAGCAACATTTTAAGTAACTGCCTTCGTGTAATGCCTTGTAAATTTAAGACACTCATCCTTCTGAATGCCGCGAACATAATTTCAAACAAATAAACTGTTGATTAAACTTAAAAGAATTAATACAAACTTAAACTCATTTAAAAAGTTAATTCATTTCGGTACATTTAAAAAAAAGATGAAATACGTTGCTGTTAATAATTTCGTGTTTTTTTAACCACTTAAGATGAGATTCCAGATAAACTTCTTAGACATTACAGAAAAATTCAATGAATCATATATTTAATATCAAATTATATTTTTAATTATATATTAATTTTAATAAATAATGTTTTCTTCAAAAAATTTATTTTATATAACTTTATTTTTTTATATTGTTGTGATGATAGAATTTTGTAATAATTCTTTTCTCTCAATTCTTTCTCTTGTAACGTACAAGGGTTCATAAATTATACACAATTGTGCATTCTCAATAATAACAACTTTCTGATTTTTCAAAAATATCATCATTAGATTCTTAAACTTAATTTGAGAGGATCTCATTCGATAGTAAATTAAAGAAAAATGTAACATGATTACATCATAATTAGTAATATGAAAATTTATAAGATATTAAAACTAAGAAATAAAAAAAGTTTCAATAACATACTTTTATTAAAATTCAAAATAATTTTTTTAAAAAATATTCCTTTATTCAAAATTTTAGAGTTTAAACAAAATTATAAAAGTGTGATGATCTAAAAACTGTAGATAGTAAAATTATCTGCAATTGAATATTATTATAAGACATTGAATATCATAAGAAAGAATATTTCTAAGCATCCATTAAAAATTTAAGATAATTATAAATAATTTTTAACAATCCGAAATTGAAAATAATTATTTAAAAAAATGTATTAAAGCTTCGCTCCTTCCGTTTTCCCAATTCTTCACTAAAAACTTTTGGAAAATGCTTCATATAATTCGAAAATTTATACTGTTAAAAATATATGTGTTTGCTTTTTTATTTATTCATATAAAATATTCATTCATAACTTCATTATTGCTTTTTTATTTATTAAAAGAAAAATGCAGTCTTTGAATATATGAATTTGGAACTATATATAACTTAAAAAGCAGAATTTTCAATTATATCATTTTTCTTAAATCTTAATAATAAATTGGCATTTAAAAGTCCTTTTTAAGATATACAATAGCGTTTACAAAATTTCTATTTCAAATTAATTATATTAACCAGACTGACAAGTATCGCAGAGAAAGGGGTTTTCAAATTTAAGGAACCCTCTTTCAATGCTATCACTTTGAATGTCATGGAAATCATTCATTAATTTCAACACTTTTCTAAACCATTTGTTATTTAACCAAAGAATTCAGAGTTTCATAAAGATAATTTAAGTAATAAGTACTTTCCGATTTTTTTTTATTTTTTAACAAAGGATTTTCTATTATTATTTGAAGCTATAAAACAATTTCATAAAGTACTTTTTAATGTTAATAAAAGAAAACATGAATCGGAGCTTGCAATAACAAAAAGTACAGATGATTTTTTTTTTTTTTGCAGAACGTTCAGGGTTAGTATCAATTCGTTTAATGAATTTCCCCCAGAGATTAGCAATGTCTCAAAAGTAGATATATGCTTTCATTTTTCTCCAATTTTTATTCATGAAAATGGAGAAAGGGAAAAAAAGAACTTTAGAAGAGGATTTTAAAGAATTTAATGATGAATCTCAGGAGGTTTTCTGTTGTTTCATACAAACTGGAATAAAATTCCCAGAAAACGATCGGAGAAAAAGTAAAAATGAGAAAAACCGCCTTCTTAACCAGTGATTTATTTTGGGATACATCTTTCATGTCCTGCAAACTGATTTTAAATCAACAAAAGGTAAACTCAAGAGGGAAAAAAACACGCTTAAAATTGAAAGAGAATAAACTTCAAGTATCCCTTAAATGATGAAGAAATAAAAAGAAAGACATAACTTATTAAATGGGAAGAGAGTTTTGTATTTTAGAAACTTTTACTAGAGTACTTTATTTTATTACAGATTTTTTTTAAAACTGATGAAAGAAAGGTTCTTCACTTGTTTTACGCCAGAATAAAGAATTAAGGACAAAAAACTTTAAATGTAAAAATTATATGAGCGTTTTTTTTTCCTCCTTTCTAAAATTTCCCTTTATTTCTGTTTCATCTCTTTTTAGGAAACTGAGATTTCTATCTGAAGTATTATCATCGAACGACGGCCGATGGCAAGAAAAATATGTTTCAAGTATTTAGTAAATTGACTGATATGTTTACTATGATGTTCATGGCTGTCCTTTAGATCATTTTTTCTCTCGACGATATAAATGAAAATTTTATTTCCAACAGATGGCAGCTAGGTTTCATCTATGCAATTCGAGAGAATGTATTTTTTTCTTTGAGAATTAACAACAATTTTAAAATAAATAGTTCTGTAAATTGAAATAATAGTCTTAGCTCTGATTGTGTTTCATAGTGACAGAGAAAAGTTTGACGGTAATATACAGACAAAAGGAGCAGTAAAAAGATATGAAAAAAATATTGAATATTACAAAAATATATATTTAAAATGTGAACAAAACGTGATGTAAAAGTATTAAATAGAACAAAATATTAATTTTATAGTAAAATGCTATAATATAAAATAATTTTTAACAACGTTGATGTGAAAAATATAAAGTGTAATGAGGTTCATGTGGTGTTTTAATTCAAAATAAAAAATAATCAATGCCAATGTACTATTATAATATTATTAATATTATCACTAACATTTTCAAAAAAATTAGCTAAATGTTTTTCATTCAAAGTTGCTAAAGTCAGTTAAGCGTTATAAATTATTTTTACAAGTTGGATTTCTGCAATAATATTGTGGTTTTCATTCAAATTTAGGCACTGTTTTTTTAACATAGTATCTCTAAGTATATCATATAATTTATATCTGAGTATATCGCATCAAATATATAACACCGGTTTTCCATGAAAGCAGAATACCATTACATGCCTTTTGCTTTATAAATTTGTGAAAAAGTTTAATTTATAACGATGTTATTATCAATATGAATTTTAAATGATTATTATAACAATTTCATATATTTGCATTAAGATTAAGGCAAATTTTCTGTAGATAATGGGAAGAAAATTTACTTAAATTAAATAATTATTTTAATAAAAAAAATCAATGGATATTGATCCTGATGACCTCCCAGAAATAAATCATGCGAAATCTGTGTATTTATTTAATTGCTAGTCTCTTTCGACAACCAGTCGTTCAAAAGATCTTTGATTTTGTTTAATTTCAATGAAATATCGTATCCATAATTTGATGCCCATGATTTTCCCGACTAAACATTTTTAAAACATCAAACTGTAACAGTTATCTAAGTAGTGCTGTTTTGATAGATTCAGACTTGTTCTTTTTATTGTGTATATGTACCATCTTAATGGACTCAAGTCCCATGATATCATAGATTATCCCTTTGACACACTTTTTAATTATAGCAGAGATTGCTTCCAAAAAATTCTTCGTTTCCAATAAATTCAATTCGGTATGAATAAGCTGTTATTTCACTGCTTAGAAATTTACCATAGATTCTTTACTAGATTATATCTCAACCAAAATATTTAGAAAATATAATTCTCATTAAAAATCACTTTTTTAAAATTAGCGTATTAACTTTCCTGTGGAAATAAGAATAGAACTTTTGCATGGCATCTAAAGATGTTTACAGGAAAGCTTTTTAATAAACTGGTATGCTTGCCAGTTTTCTATTAAAAAAGGAAATAAAACTGGATGATGAAAATTAACACTCATTGATTAATAATACATCTCGACAAAATTAGGCGATATAATGATACATCTGACCAAAATTAGGCGATATAATTATACATAATCTAACCTGACATTTTTTTAAAGTTACATTCAGGTGTATGTGTATATAAATACATGACGATCACCTGCAGTAACGTCAAAATTTCCTGCACAAAAGATCATCAATCAACGACAAATTTGTTACTTTGTTATCCATCAAACTATGAAAGCAAAATACCAACAATGAACTTCCTTTAACCCTCCACTTCCAAAACATCTAAATTACTTCTCAAGAAAGAATTCTGACATATAAAATTAATTGCAGTGGCCTGTTTCGAATTTATTTCATGCATGTAATTCGTGAGAGGTTTTCGAAATTCCCTTTTTTCTCTGCGTCCCCGAGGCAAACGATCTCCAGTTTCCCTTTCTCTACTGCTGATGTTGTTGAGGACAAACCACCTTCCTGTTTGGTCTTTCGAGACCCGCATTAACCACGTTTCCACTGCAAAGCTGCCACATTTAACCCCGAAGAACAAAGCATGTTTCATTTTCAGCCAAGAGCCGTAAAAACAGAAGCAAAGAAAGAAAAAAAAAAGGAAGCAAATTGAAGAAGCGTTTTGCCCTCTTCCGTAAATTACCCGCGACACTTTCAATCCACAAAATAAAACTTCGTTCCTCCTCCTCCTAAAAGCTTGTTTGAAAAACTTCTGCTGTCGTCCCACCCTTCTTCCTCTCTTCGCGAACGAAAGAACAACACCGGCGATGCAAAAAGTAGAGGCACATAAATGGATGTAGCTATATGTTGCACACCTTCAAGGTGCCAGATAATGCATGCTATCGCATCACCTGCATTATCTCAAATTAGTTTACGGTGGAGATACATTTTCTGCCTGGTTGCTGCTTCAGTCTTCTGAGGTTTTCATTGCACTTTTTTTTTTCAGTTGCTGCTATTCCCCCCTCCACCACTTTTTGTAGCGCCAGTGAGCAAGATAATGGAAATCAGTAGAAGCCGTTGATGACAAAGCAATTCCGTTGAACTTGTAAAACAAATGCCCCGAAGTGCATAAGTTTTAATCGGCATGGACAACCTAAACTGGAAAGTTTGAAAAGCCAGAAACTGTATCGCTGAGTTCGATGCTTAATTTTTTCTAACCAAATAGGAGAGGCAAATTAGATTTTAAAAAATGAAAATTCAAAGGCATGGCTATAGAATCTATAAATGACTGTTCAGGTTTCTCAAGACTATTACTCTAATAGTTGCCACCAGAGCGTGACACCAGAAACTGGGGACTGCTTAAAGGAACTGTTTAAAAAAATAGCTTTATTCATTAATTATTCTAGTTTATTTAAAGTCTTAATTTATTCAGTAATTCCTTATTTATTTTTTCTTGTAAATCTTCATGCTCATTCAGTTAAAATATCATTAATTTTATTCTTTAAGATTCTAGCTATTCAGCAGTTATTTGCTGCGTACTAGTCATGTTGCGGTGATATTCGAGATGCGGTTGGTGAAGGGGTTACTTGGCGATTTTGAATGAAGTCGGTTTTTGCTGGTTTAGTGAAATCGTGATTCTTGTGTGTTTTTCTTGTGGTTTTTTTCTAATGTAGCACCTACGGGTACTTCGTGTTTTGTTTGGCGGGCATCCAATTCTTTGGAAAAGACAGTGAGTCACTTCAATTAACTTTTGATACTGTATCATGTTAGAAATGATATTAAGTATTTTAGTGAACCAGCATTTTAAAAACTATTCAGTCCGCTCCTTATAGCCCATTCTATTCAAATCATTCTCCAATGACAATATATAATTTTTTAAAAGCTCAATAAGTTAAACTAAATTCTTGATAAGATTTCATAAAAGTAAACCCTATTTAAAATTTCTGTTTTAAATGGTCTTTGAAACTATGTTATTTCCTTAATTCAGAAAAAGTATAAGAAATTAAAGTTAGCAATTTCACATTTCAACACATAAATTTTTAAATAGTATAAATTTTAGAATCTTTAAAAGCTCCATGTTTTACCACAGGTTTTAATAGAAATTAATTAAATATCAAATTAAAAGTTAACAATATGCTTTTAAAAAATCATTTTCGAACTTTGTAACCTCATTAACAATAAATCATGAACTCAGATAGAACTGTGCATGAAAGTTTTTCGGTTAATGAAATTTTAATGTTTTAGGAAAGTCAAACAGAAAAATAATTTTCCCATTAATATTATAATTCATACTATGTCTAAAATTAGTCAGCATAGATAAGAGAAATATATGAAAACAAATGATATTAAAAAAAATTAAGTCAATTATTACTTAGGTCAACTATGAAATTTTTTATTTCATTTACTTTTTACCAAATAACTACCATAAATTTGAATGGTATATATATTATATACATATTAACACATGAGTTAGGCCTCATTCATTGTTATCTTTACTTATAATAAAGTTCAATGTGTGTGTGTGTCAGGCCAGACCGTTCGACCTACAGCTACCAAATTTGGTACATGTATACCTTGGAGGTCGGGAATGTGCACCTCGGTGCCCTTTTTTGAATTTTTACTGGATGTTTTTAATTTTTTTTTTTTTTTTTTGCATTAATACTGGCGAACCGACTGGTCGCCAAAGGTGGCTAGTTTGTCAATAAGTGTGGCATGAGGAAAAATGATAAAATTCAATTACACAATTAGCCTACATCATTGAGGGTGGATTACATGTAATTCAAAAGTAACCTTTTCAGCAATTCCAGACCACCCACCATTCTCGACCTTAACCGAAATGATTACAGGAATAAAAACTTAGCCCAATTTTTTTTCTCGATTTAAACTCATCAATTATTGACCTCTTCCAGATCACTAGATCTTAATTTTTTATTAAGGAAAACTTAACAAACAACAGAAACATACAGCAAAATGTTGAGCTTTTAAAGACTCTTATGATCAAGATATCCATGGGGGCGGAAGAAACAAACTCTGATAAAATTTGTGTCATAAAAAATGCTAAAGTTAAATCATAATAAGCACAGATATAATAGTTTATCTGTACAGTTCTCATTCTTCTATATATCTTTGTACAGACGTGACGCTAGGGTGAAAAAATAGAACTACATCTTTAAAATTCTATGTACTGTCATAAAACTACGATTCATTTTTTAATTCATTGGTTAGATCATCACAAAAATATTTGTGGCACTTATCATGCAGTTAAATTCCAAGTTCTTACACTTACTACAGTTCCATGGCTTGTTGATGATTAAATGAATAAATAAAAACAACTAAAAATCCTACACCTTCATTTCCATACACCTACACATACCTTAACCTTGTTACGAACAATTAAAAATGCAGTAATTCTAATGAAATCAAATGCACTCTAAAGAACCCGCAACGATTTTATTTCTTTAGCGTTATTTATCAATCCTGCCATCTACAACATAAACCTTGACTTTCGGCAACCCCTCCATATCTCAAAAAGATCCAAGGGATAATTGCAAAGCACACAAACATTCATAAATATTAACTCCAACATCCATATTCATAATAGTGAATTAATGAAAACAAGAAACGAGCAAAACGAATCTGGTGAATCGTTAGTAAGGTAGAAATAAAAGACAATTGCGAGCCTTGTACCGTTCGCTCTGTACATCCCAGAACAGAGGAACTGGGACAATATAATTAATCAGGTGAATTGTTAATTAACCTGAAGCGAATTCTTCAGTAAATGCGTGTGTGCGAATTCCGTCCACGTACGTGCTTATCTTTTAACAGATAAGAGATATAGGTTTTTGAATTTTTTTTCAAGTCGGACTATCACTTTCGGTGAAATGGATAAGTTAGTCGAATAGAGCTGCAGACTGAAGACTGAAAGTATTGATTGATGTCTTTTTTAATGTTAATTTTAATACATTATTTCTCCTCTTAATTTTAGATGGCGACCTTCAGTGTTAGCTCTAATTGCGCCCTATTTCCAATGGGTATTGGAATATGCAAGTTTTGAATATTGAGAAATATTTTAGTTTATTTAATACGAATATAATTTTTTTAAGAATGTATTTTGCTTTTGTACTTTTTTCAAATCAGGCTAACAATTCGAGTGAAATGTATAAGTTCTTCGAATAGAGCTATGGACTACAATAATGAAAGTATTGATTCATGTTTTTTTTAAATGTTAATTTTAAAACATTATTTCTCCTTTTAATTTTGTAGGTTCACCTTTACCCTTATTTCCAATGGGTATTGGAATATACAAGTTTTGAATATTGAGAAATATTTCGGTTATTTAATACGGATATAATTTTTTTTAGAATGCATTGTGCTTTTGCACTTTTTTAAAGTCAGACTAAACAATTTGAGTGAAATGTATAAGTTCTTTGAATAGAGCTCTAGACTAGAATAAAGAAAGTATTTATTGATGTCTTTTTTAATGTTAACTTTCATATATTAGTTCTCCTCCTTTTAATTTTAGAGGTTGGCCTTCACCATAAGCTCTAATCGCAACCTTTTTCCAATGGGTATTGGAATAGGCAAGTTTTGAATATTGAGAAATATTTCAGTTTATTGAATTCGAATCTATTTTTTTTAATGCATTTTGCTTTTGTATTACCAGAGCGATTTGTTTAGGCAGATGTAAATATAAATTTTAAAAAATTCCCTTTTTTTAATTTCTTATGTTCTCAGGTTTATTTTACTTAATACATTATTTCAAATTCAATTTTTCGCTCGAAAATAATCTTAAAATTATAGTAAAAATTATTTGGTTCCTTACTACTGAGTAGAAAAATAATCTGCTTCCTTAATTTATGTGATATTTAAATACCTTGCATGAACAATATAAATCGAAAAGAATTACTGCAAGTTTTAGGATATAATATACTGTTCGTTTTAGTATTCTGAGACGACCACTTTTTGACGATTCTATCTCATTAAGGAAAGAGACGCTGATAGATGAGTGTATTTCTGGAATTTTTCTTCATTCTTTGATCTTGATTTTCGCTCTATTAGATACTTTTTTTCGTCCAATTTTTTTTCACTTGTATGTGAATATCGTTTCATTTCTGAACATATTATTTTAATTCACTCTGTAAATAATCTGAGTTTACTGTTTATTGTTAAACATAGACATCTCTTCCTTTTATTTTTAATCCCCCCCCCCCAATTTTGTTAAATTAAATTCATCTTAACGCATGCGCAAAAGTTTGGAGGGTTTTAAATTCCGTTGTCAAGCAATACCTTCATGAATTTTGCAAACAATACATTTGGCAATGAAAGTCTTTAATAAACGCTTCTGATTATTTTTAAAAACTTAAGAGTGCTATATTTTTAAGAAAACAGTAATTATCAAAGAAAATCAACCAATATTATATTAACATGGGTCTCTTTCATCTCATTTTATTTTTGTACTGAGAAACTGAAATGGTCCCTATATATTCATGAATGACATTAATATAGCTGAATACTTCTATTTAAAATCGACCATCAAAAAAGGCTTAAAAGCAGAGAATTTCTTTTTGAGAGTAGAAGATAATCTAGGTTTAAAACTTGTACCTTCTTAGTTACATTAAATTTATAGAATCGATCGATTTCGATGATAATTAAAAGTACTACAATTTTATACGCTTAAGTACCACAATTAAAGGTTTTGCTTCATATTTTTTTATGTATTAGTTATTTGAACCTATATCTTTGAATAAAAATAAAAATAAAGCATGCTGATAAAGGTATACTACCAAAAAATTATAATGATCATGGACATGGATAAATATCTTCTATTTTCTCAACTACCAAACATCCATGTCCAGAAGAATATTGTGTCTGCACATAGTGATAAGAAAAAGTAAAAAGAATGATAAACGTGATAACGGCTTTAAAAAAATACTTAAACAAAACAACCCTTTCTCATCTTTTTTTTTCCTTCGTATAAAAAAGTTCCGCATTATTATAAAAATACAATAAAAATTTATCTAAACAACAGAGGATAGACATATCCTTTGCGACATTTCTTTTTATCCCGAATCCCAAACCTTCGTTAATATAATCAAACCACACTTTTCTAAGGCGGTGTTTATCTAACGCTCAACAACACAGTTTAGGCGTCTCATTTCCACCCAAAACAAACGCAGACGATTTTTCTTGCACTTACACACACACACACAGCAGACGATACGTTAACGCTGACATGGGAAAACTATATATATAAATACAGCGAGGAAAAACAGCAACTAAATGGATTTTCAAAATGGAATTTACTTTTATCTACTTTTCCACGGTTTTTTATTTTATTTGTTTAAAGAAAAGAAGAAGGGGCAGTGACAGATATTATCCTCCTCTGGCAAACAAACCCCGAGGCGAGATGGGTAAGAGGATGTTAGACCCGTGTCTTTTCCAGCGTTTTCTTTCCCATGTTTTATTTTTATAAACAAGAAAGATAGTGTACCTTACGCAGGTAGCTCTAAAATTGAAATCGTGACTTACCAAGTTGGGATATTCTGATAAGAGGTTGGATGCCGTCTTGCCACACCCCCTCACCCCCGCCGATGAGTGACGTCATCAAGAAGATGATGAGGCAATGTCGTTGGCATCGCGAAGCCAGGAAGATGATGTTCCGGGACCTCTTGGAAGATGTCATCTTGGGATTCAAGTTTTCAAAATTTTCTTTTTTATATATATTTTTGTTGTTCTTCACGAGGATGTTCTGCCTTTTTTGTTTCTTTCGAGAAATCTGACTATTAGTTAAAGTAAGGTTATTGTTCCTTTAGGAAAAACATAGAGGAATATTTTGACCCCATCTTTGACGGGGGTTCAGAGAAGCAATCGAAAACCTGGAAAGAAGCAGAAATACAAAATTAATAATGTATAAAATTATTTTTTTTGATACACAAACATTTACAATAATTACAAACACAAACTTTAGCACTTACATTTTGCATAAGTAAAAACTATTTTTAATTTATTTAAATATTAGTTACCATCATGGATTATTTATTATTAACACTTTGCTGACCGGTGACGAGTTAATTCGTCTTTTCATGTCCAAACGTTGTTGACCGGTGACGTGTTAACTCGTCATTGCACTTGCATTATCTGTTTCAATTTATAACACCGAGGGCGATATAGAACATTGCAAAAACTTGGCGTATCGTGTTTAATCTTGTCCGCTCTATAACAGAAAAATTACTTTTCCTAGTATTTACATTTTTATTAGAATTTTAGAAAAATTCCAAAAATTTCAATCATGACGGAACGCATCGGCGAAGAACTTTTTGATGTAAAAAATATATCCAAAGTTTTTTTTAGAACGTTTTACTTTCATATTCAATTACAAAAAAGTAACCGGTGACATGACATAGTTTCTGTGTAAAATTGCCGGTCACCAAAGTGTTAATCATATTTTTTGTTTGAAGCAGAAAAGTTTTAATATACAATTTTCAACTAAAGGATATATTAAATTGAAAATTTTTGAGATATTTCGTAAATTTATTTATGTCGATTTATATAAGAGCAAAATCCTGAAGTGTGAAATCGAAAGACTAACAATTACAATACCAGAATTGCGTAAATTTTTATTCTACTTTTAAAGTTATTCTAATTTTATAATTCTTGTAATTTATATTATTTATGCTTGATCATTTTTTTTGATATATTTTGTTTCATTTAATGGTATTATTGATATTGATATAATTTTTTTATTTGAATAAAATTAAAACATTACAATAATCAGTAATTATTAAAATACACTTATTATTTAGATGTGGCCATCAAGCAAGAATTGTTTATTAAATTCAAAATCAATTTCCAGCTATTGTGTAAATGATTTGAATTCATTTACAGATTTTCGCATAATGTCTAAATAATAATAACTAATTGTGCATGAAATATTACCAACAATATTATTATTAACATCTAAGCATTTATAAAGGTAAAAATTCAAATAAGAAAAATTAATTTGTACATTTTTTTAGGTATTTTGGGGTAGAGATACTTTCTTTTCCGAAAATATAACATTGCCCAATAGTAGGTGCTAAATGCGCAAAAAAAAAAAAAAAAAAAAAAAAAAAACTTAGAACATTGCTATTCCATTATTTACTGTTATATAATCCATCCAATCATAATTGATTCATAATTCACAAACAGTAATCGTGTAAATATTTTGAATTTAATTATTAAAAGGACATGTTTTGCTGAACATGTTCCGCATACAGACTTAACAAAAAGTATTGTAATAATAAAGTCATTAATGTTATTTATATTTAAAATATTATTCGCTTGAATATCCTGAAACGACCACTTTTAGACGATTTTATCTCGCTATGAGGTGAAAAGCGGAAGGATGATGGCATTTCTGGAATTCTTCGTCATTCCTTGTCCTTAATGCCAGCTCCATTAGATACTTTTTCGCTCATTTTGTTTCCTGCATATATGGGTATCGTATCATTTCGGGCATTATTATCATGTCAGAATATGGTTTTATTTTGGGAATGAGCGTCAACAAAAATCCGTAGGCGAAAAATTGAAATTTTATTATCTGCACGATCATCTCAAAAATCAGCTTTTAATAACGCATTGCCATCGGATTTACAAAAACTCTGATTTAAAAAAATAAGTTAATGACTACATCAAATAAAACCTAGAAAAATGTCATTTTGAGCACATGATTATATGAAATGAAATAAATAGGAAACGCGATATTTTTTAAAACAATCAATTCGAAGCAAAGTGGTTTTGGATCTTTGGCAATACCAAAGTGACACATTCAATGAAACCATTAAAATGAATAAAAATATAATTCAACTTGCACGAGCACGTGGTGCTTGGCCGTTCAAGAAGTTATGTTCTGACATGATACATTGAAATATGCATAGTGGATTTCATTTTAATCTTTATTTTATTTTAATTGAGTCTGCGAGCAGTTCGAATTTATTTTACTGTTAAATTTAAACATCCCCTCTTTTCATCTTTCTTCACACCTCTATTTTGATGAATTGAACCTATTCTAACGCATGCGCAAAAGTACGGACGGTTTTAATATCCGCTGTCAAACAATATTAGAAATGGAATAATCGAATTCAAAAATGTTGCAGGCTGAAAAATTTGCGCATTCATTATTGACGTTTACATTTTGTAAGTGGCATATTGTAAATCCTATTTTTTGGTCACAAATGTTCTTATTCCGAAAATATCACAAAATATTTCACTACTACATAATCTATGCCCAAACCTAACATTACTCGACATGAAATAAATCTAGCTTTCAACATAAACTAGATACCATTCCCTTCCCACCCCCCACTTCAACCGCACACTTTCATCCCTAACCACTTTCATTAAAGGAATTGATCATGTCCACTTCGTTAATACCACTTCCTTCCCTTAAATATATTACAAAAATACGGTAAACAGACACATCAGGCGACCTATGTGCCAACCGCATCCACGTTGAGGGAGCAGAGCAAAAACAAAACAAATATGAGAGGGAAAAAAATGGCCAGGGCTGGACGTTCATCAGGCAAGGTGGACGGTGACACATGTCCGAACGAGCCGACATGGGATATCGCGTGTGGGCAGTTACTTAATGGAATAGAGAACCATCAATACCCCCCCCCCCCTTCTCCAACCTCCAAAAGCGTTCCATTTCCGGGCAAGGTCGTTCCTGGTGGTATGATGGGGTGGATGGAATAATAATAAAAAGAAGAGAAAAAAAATACCTGACTGACTGATAGAGTTATTAGATGGAAGAGTGACACGCGTAATGCGTTGCTATCTGCTGAATATTTATGCCCACCTCATTGGTTATCCTTTAAAGCCGACAAGTGATTATCGTAATGCGCTTTGGAATTGAGCACGGTGCATGACTTTCGCCAAGTCATTGACGATTTTTTATACTGCACGTATTGTCGGTCAGTTAATTGATTCGTATTGGATAAACGGGTTGTAAGATTTGTAGGAAGATCATCAGTGCCTCAAACCATGAAGTGCAAATAGCTGATGAATTGTAAGATAGTACAGTGTATAATGATAATGTAAGGCTATAATATATCACAGTATTGGCATAATAATGTTATACAGGACCCGACATCGCCTAGTTGGGGCCCAGGGCAAAAATTTTTTATGGGCCACCCTCTGCTTAACTACTTTAGTAATGAAGAACATTCATTAAAAATTAAACGTAAAATAAAATTTCTATCCGATTTGGGGCCCCCCACTTATGAGGGGACCCGGGGCAGCTGTCCCGTATGCCCCTGCCTTAGTCAGGCCCTTATGTTATACCAGATATAAATTAAATCATGAACCAATCCTAACACTTTTTGCATGTTAAAAATAAATACTTAAAAGAACTTTTCAAGTCAAATCATTGTACCCTGAACAGACAAAATTGGCAAATAGATAAATCGTGAGTGATAGGAGCTCACAAAGAAAGAGTTTGTGAAAATTAAAGAATTTTAATTAATTTAAAATTAAATGAAATTCTAAATCTGAATGAAAGGAATTTTTCAATGGTTTTTAAATTATATTATTGAACAAAACTCATTTCAACACCACTTAAAATTTCAAAGAATAAGTTTTTCAGTTGTTTCAATTTTATTTCAATACATTACTTTAATTTTAATAAGCTTTTAAATCTGATTCTAAGCGTGCCTTACGACAAAAAGTTCCATGAATATTATACATAAAGAAAATTTAATTATACGAATTACATGCCAGTGAAAAAATAAACAATCAATCTGTTCAGGGATTTAATTTCAAATTTGATTCAAATTTACACTTCAATTGTTGAAACTGAGAATTAAATTTTATTCACCTAGCGTTCTTAGTTTCGTAGCTATTGTGTTAACTTATAGTGGGACACTGGATAGCAGTCTTCTAAGTGCATTCCGTTCAAAATTTGATAGATATCTGCAAATTTGATGTAAAACCGATATATAATGCTTCATTCGTCTAGATCAAAGCGTTTGGAGTCATTGTATTTTCAGATGGAGACACGAACAAATTTTCAAAAATGTGTTTTTCGAACTCAGATAGCTTTGAATGTGGGAATTCGAATTGTTTAATTTTTACTTTGAATTTTCTGGAGCTTATCACACACACACACACACACACACACACACACACACAC
>JAOUZG010019159.1:3145677-3163247 GCA_026289955.1 Argiope argentata
AGAAACAGTAACAACAACTTCACAAATAAAGTCTCTTTTTACACCATGTCTTATGCTCCTCTGAAGCAAAGGACCCTCATAAAGAAGAGGAGCCACCACAAACGAACAAAACACACTAAAGCGCACTCAGTCGTGCATCGGCCACATCCAACTGCCAGCAAACAAGGTGAAAAGAAACAAACAAAGTCATTCAAAAGAGAAAAAAAAAGGTACCAAACACGAGCAGGTAAAAAAAAGCAGCAAGAAGCAAACAAAGTAATAAGCACCGTACGTGACTATGAGAACTAGCGGCAAGTTTTAAGGTACAAGTTAGAGGCGTTAGTTTCCTGCCGCCGTGTATTTATGTGGCAGCAAAACTATCTGAAAAGGTGCTACATGGAGCGCATCTACTAGTTACGCTCAGGTACCTGCGAGTCGAGCGATCCATGCTCTCGGCTCTTAGGGGGGTGGGTATGTGTACAAATCGAATGTTTTTGAATGAACCGCAAACCAAAACAAAAGCTTCTCAACTGAAAATAAAGTGCAACTGCAGGAGGTGAATGTTTACGCCTTCAGTTAAGCATTCGAATGAATGAACTATTAACTTCGTTACTTTAAACATTCTTTTAGAGGAATGTTTATTACCGTGTCGGAACTTGATGTTGTTTGGGGAATTTGGTTTTTTAGCTTCAACAAAAATCCGTAGGAGAAAAATAGAAATTCTAAATTCCAACTTCTCAAAAATAGGCCTTAGAAATTCAAAAATATTGATTAAGGATTGTAATTTCGAAAAAAAAAGACATTTTTTATCACCAATTTCCCATATTTTGTTGAGATAATTTTTTCAGCTTTTTTTTTTTTTACTTTATGAAAGTTTTCATCAAACTTGAATAAAAATCTTTTAAAAAAATAGTTTAAATTGTCTGATTAATCCATACGTTTACAAAACCTACCACTTTTTGTGGAGATGCTTTATTTAAAAATTAATAAAAAACCTTTTTAAAAGTAGATTAGATTGTTTGATTAAGTAAAACGTTTTCAATGATTGGCCGTTCAAGAAATTATGTTTTGTCATGACACATTGAAATATGTGTAGCAGAATTCATTTTAATCTTTTTTTTAAATTTCTTTTGCTTTGTTACACAAGCAATAGATAAATCTTTATAAAAACTCAAATATTCGTACACGTTTTTCGTCTTTGTAAATTAAAATTATATTATCAATGTAGATTGTCAAATATGAAAATAATGTTTCAGTACAGTTTGTATAGGTTTTATTAGAATTCTTCCGAATTTTTAATTTAAAATTATATGCATATATAAAAAAAAACTTTTTCAGATAGCGAATTTCAAAGAATTGCATTTCCTTTCGGAATTGAGAATCAGAACTATTTGGTCTTTTTTCCCCGTGGTTTATTATTTTTTTCAATAATTAGATTTAAAATTAATTTTTGTATCTTAATCAAAATTTATAGATTGTTTAAATAGAAAAGTTTATATATTTTGGAAATGAATTTTCTTCGAAAGATCATTAACGCATTTTTTTCGAATATAATTTTCATCACATATATAAAGCATATAGTTTTCATTGAATTAAAAATCATATCGTCAAATTGTACTGAATCAGATCATATCCCATTTTACTATCTAGTTCGAAATATATTACATTTTTAAAATACTTTTAATCTTAAGATAATGATTTTAAAAATGCATAACGACTTAAAAATCAAATTCTGGTTATCCAAAATGAACTGTAAATTTTAGTACAGTCAAATCATTAAGTTTGGCTTGAAAATGGGAAGTCACAAATGCAAGATATATAGTTTATTGTACTTTCCGTTGGGATAAAGCATTATCCCTCTATTTAGGAACTGAAAATCGACATTTATTACAAAATTTTCTCATAATAGAAGCAAAAGAGCAACTTTGGAACTCGTAATGGAATTTCATTTATTGAATTCCAATTTACATCCTGGTCTTGATCTTTTATAAATCTTTGAGTATGCATGAATTCAATAGAAACTTTCTAAAACATGGTGAAGTTCCAAAAAATGCCCTAACCAATTTAAAAGGCAATAAACACTTGAAATGAAAAATAAAACAAGTAATATAAAAAAATTAAATAAATTTCTACTTGTGTCAACATAGTAAAATTTATTTTGGTTGCTTTTTTATTAAATAATTACAATTAATATAAATAACTGATCAAAAAATGTGATTCTCGTAAGAAGTGAGCTCGCAGCCTTCACCTTCACGCAAAAAATACTGAAATTCTCACATTTACTGATTGAGCTACTGCCTTTTAATTTAAATTTTCAATAAAAACTCTACTAAAATTCTATTTAAAGTATTAAAAATGAATTAAGTTAAACTAATGAATTAATATTTGAAAAAACTGTATTAGCATCAAGTGTCATCCACTACAAGTCGATAAAAAGGTATTTGATCTTGAGTGGATGCATAAAAAGTATCTTATTAGCGTTTAAAAAAATTGAACAAGATATTTATATGCATATATATATAGGACAAGTGTGAACTAATAGTAGGAATTGAAAAAAAAAATGGAGCAAAATTTTCGTGGTGCCATCTATTGGTTCAAAAGCTACCTATTCACATATAAAATATTATAAATTTCAATCATTTTATTTTTAATGAATTAATATTTGAAAAAATTCTAACATCAAGAGTCATCCACTTCAAGTTAAAAAAAATATATATGAACCTGATTGACGAATAAAAAATATTTCATTAAACGATTAAAAATTTGGACATGATATATATAAGGAAAGTGTGAACTAATAATAGGAATTGAAAAACGGCTTAGACAGAACGAAAAGTATTCAAATGAGTCCTCACATCGATTCCACCGCCAAATTCTTTCTTCTCACCAGGCGAATTAGAGCATCCGGCCCCTGACTCACGAGGACGAGAACAATTACTTGGCGACTGCACCGGCTGCGCGGACGCGAAAGGGGGTGAAAAGGGGGAGGGAGGGAGCGGACGACACCAGACACAATCGGAATCGAGGACTGCTGACTAAAAACTCAGGCCCCGTGAAAACCCTTTCCAGATCGTGCGGAACGCCACGTGATCAGAAAAGGATGAGGAAGATGAGAGAGATGAAGGGATGACGTCATCTTTCACCATGCGGATCTTAGCAAATCTCGAACTTCGTCGAGATGATGATGATGACGTGCGTGCTCTCGACATCAAACGGACCCCGAGTGGATGATTCTCAAGGAAAAGGATGGAAGAAGGGGGTGAGGGGAAAGAAAGTGAAGGTTGCAAAATCTTGAGATCACTTTTGAGTTCTGTGAGTGAATAAAAGCTTAGAGGACTTGCTCACTATCTGCGTGAAAGTTGGAATAAAAGAATAGAGAGAAAAGCAGTATTCATCCATTGGGGTTGAGCTTTAAATGATTTATTTAATTTCATTTTGTGAATAATTTCGAATCATTAGTTTTTTAATGTTACAATATATACTGAATACGTTTGCTTATTAAGAGAGATAAGCTGTTTAAATGGAATTTTTTTACTTTCTGATACTGAAAAATGAAATTCTATAAACATTCATAAGTATTTTTTTAAACTATTGCATAAGATTAATTCTATAAAATGTTTTTTATTTTATTAAAATTTATATTTAATTTCGATAAGATATTTTTAAGGGAGCTATTTTGGATATAGAAAAATTGCAGAGACATAAACTAATAATGGAAATATTTTACTGACAGGTAGACAGAATTGTAGAATGCTTTTATTGAACACTTCATGCATTTTACAGAAAATATTGCTAAGTAAAAACTATTTGAATTAAATAATTGCTAGAAAGTTGTTATTATAAAACATGCTGGAGTTTTTTTTATTTGAAAACAAGATTTTTATAATAAGAAAATTAAATTAATAGTTGAAATAATAATAAAAAAGGATCGAAGGATAGTTCTCCAACTGTTGGTCAAATTTTACCCAATTCTAAAATTCGAACTAAATCCATAACCCTTTCCTATATAAGTCATCAATAGTTGCTTGTTTCCCATCAGCTTTATTGAGCTAGAAATCCGAAGCAGACAACTTATTAATTTTAATTCAGGCAAAAACAGTGATTGAATTTTTTGACTGATGAGTATGAGTTTTATTGTTTGAATGAGTATGAATTTCGTCAAAACATTGTTCCCTATTGAAATAAAAGTAAATTTTAAAAAGCTATAGTTTGTTTTTACAAAAATAACATTTATATATATATTTTTTTTTACTAAACAGGAGATCAGAATATCAGGTCCTCGTCAAAGCTGAAACATTTTTACTCAAACGTACCAGAACTTTGAAAATTAACTAATATAATCGGAAAATGCACGAGAAAGATTATTCAAGAGTATCAATCTGGCATGGGTTAAGCTTATTTTCGCGCTCGATTAAACTTTCGCTTAACGCTGTTTCTGCCGTCCTGATTTCTTTTGCATTTTCTCCCTTCTGATATGGTTGAAAAAGTTTACTAATATTTTGAAGGGCCTCTATAAAGGCATTCATTGAAACTGTTTCAAACATTTGCATAAATTTTTAATTACATTGGAATATTGCCATTCGACAATAAGTAATAAGAGCAATTTCTGAGCCTTTTAGCTTAGCCTTTTATATTAGCAGATGAATTGTCCCTCTCCAGGAGAGCACCTCGTAATTGAGGATGAGATGCTTTCGACAAGGTGGTTGGATCTCGCCATCCTGGAGAGTACACTAATAGATGAGGATAGGCTCCTCCCATTGATGACGGGACGTACTTCCTAAGAGAAGGGTTGTACCGTTACCGGTGACGACCAATAAGAATCAATCACATTTCCCACCAGTGCAGCTGTTGCGGTGGTCAGGTCTTTCAGTTTAATGGTTTAAATCCGTGTGCCTACGTAATGGTCGGGGAGTCTGGCATGACTTGCGTAGATGATCTTAATTAATAAAAATATTTATTTATTTGTCAGAGTTTTATCAAAGTCTCCTCCTTGTAATCCATAATTTCGTATCAATCCATTAATTTTGTATTTTTGTAAAACAAACAAAAACTCTTCCATTTGATCTACCCAAAACTTTAATATCAAGGAACGCTATGACAGCACTACTACTTCAAAATCGATATAATTTTAAACATGTAGAATAAAAAGCGGATAGGACGATTAAAATTATCGCTCACTCACAGCCAATATCGATTGTCTCTTGTATGAAAAAGGATTAAGAGTGTCATTTTCAGCGACGCCTAAAACTGCAACAAAAAATGCGAGACTGCGACTAGGATTATAAAAAAAAGCGCCTGTCGTTAATACCTAGTTCAAACACGAAGGGTCTGTCAACCCCTTTCTTTGAGATACAACATTAATGAAAGAAGCATTTTGAATGACAAGCGGCGGCGCCAAAAAACGATCGCCAAAATCTCGCCGCACAAAGGGAGAGGGTGAGAATCAGCGAAAAGACTGCCGTATAAAAAATAAATAAATGCGTGAAAAGCCCATCGCAATCCGGGCTTAACTGTCCGGGAAAAAGAGAAAGGGAAAGCTGCCTGACAGAGTGTAATCCGGCGTCATTAATTTCTTCTTTTAGTAATCGTGGCTCATGGTCTTAGGAGCGTTGGCCATTAACAGCTAGACACGTGACTTTCCAGATCTCACCCCGGATTTGAGCCGCGAATGTCATTTCAGAACGCCAGCGATCTTTCCCTGTCCCTAACGAATTCGACTACTAATCACTGATAGCTGCCTCCCTTCTCTGGCTGTCTGTCACAGACCAATCCGGGGGTTAGTTTGGCAGGATACAATTTTTGCAAAAAATGAGAGTGATATGAGGACTTCATTTACTAATGCTAGCAAAATGTAAATGCAGGCCCACTGAACTTTTTTTTCTACTAACATTTTTATTAGCAAGTAAATATACTACTACAATTCAGGTCTAATATTTTTCAGTGAACGAAATTTTATTAAACCAAAAAGACATTTTTCTAAATTAAATTAAAAAATTGAATTAATTAAAATTAGTTTCTGTTGGTTGCTTCTTGATTCTATAACCAAAACAGTAAAAATATTCCATCTATTCAACCTTTCCCCCCCAAAAGAAGGGTCCGTTACTTTACTTCGAAATAAAAATTTTATTCATTCAGAATTAAAATTGCCGCTAAAAAACTCTTTTAGTTAACTAAAATTTCAAAAATAGCAAAGGATCAATTAAATGAACATGCATTTAATATAATTTATATTAGAAAATATATATTTTATGTTTTATATTAAGAAAAAATAAATGTATCTTAGCATTTTAGGTTTTGAAACAAAGGTAGCTGAAACTTTTAAAAAATCATTCAATTTTGTTCATTTTTTAGTTTTTTTTATTAGGAATGAATTAATTGATGGATTAATTTAATTTGTAATTATATTCAAACTATCAAGATAATATTTTTGTATGACAGTCAACTCCTCTGTCCCAGTTCATAAATATCTCCACATTATTTTCAATTTTCAATTAAAATTTATAATTATGTTACTCATTTAATATTTCGGTAAGGTATAAATTTATCATTTTTTTCTCAATTTTTCTTTATTTATCTTTTACATTTTAATCAGCACAATATTCATAAAAGATTTACTAGAACATAAAAATGATTTAAACTACAAATCCAGTAAAAAATACAACTTTTAGCTGTATGTTTACAAATTTTGAGGGTGAACGTTATAGAGAAAAACTTGAGTAAAATTTGTATTTAAAACTCCAAAAATAAAAATTCCAATATGAGTTTGATTAATTTGTAAATCAAGGTCATATTTTGAAACATGAAACTAATATCTTATCATAAAACTCATGAAAGCAAATCAGTTTATATGTATTTCATCAAACTAACTAAACAAGAAAATTCTATTAGATAGTGGATAAAAAAATCATCGCTAAAGAGTAACAATAAAAGTCAGTCGAAGAATGCCGAGATGAGCTATTAAGATTTTTACTTCGGTGACAAACTTATCAAGGTTGTGCCTTAAAAATATCCCCAAACTCTAAAGAGCAAATGTGTTTCAGTAACCAATAAATAGTAACTCCGATACCAAAAAATATTTTAAGGCCTTAAGAATTCATCCAAGCGCCGGTCGGTCTAATCCATAATGCATTCTCTACCTCGCCCCCTTTTTTTCCCCTTCCCTGATTGGTAACGATGTACCCTGCATACATAGCCATTCACAACAATTTCATCGTGGATAACACTACGCGCAACACGCACAGCACTTGCGATGCAACTAATTTGCAGTAAGAGATAAGCTTTTCCGAACACTCTAGCTGTTGCAGTACTGAGATAACAGGAAATGGAATGTAACTCGTCGCAGCGTCTTGGAAGGCACTGGGAGATAAGAGCATTAAGTCCCTCGTAAATTACGACGTAACCTCGCAACAAAAGCGTAAAAATGCACATTATGGGTGTGTCAATGAGGGGATTGTTACTGGACCGGCGATACACGGAAAATAAAGCGGAGGGACACAAGTTCTCCAGATAAAAGGACGGTTTTAATCCGGTTTATATCCTTACTAATAATGTCCCGTCATGGATATATTGTGTAATGTTCACGGCTTTAGTGGAAAAGAGCGAGAAAAGTGATTATGCACTAAAACTTTGCTTCCCTCCGAGATAACTAATCTATTATGGATAGCTGCGAGGTATTTAGGTGCGAATTTTTGAAAGATGAAAAGGTATATTTAACTTGTAGGAGGACGCGGCCAGCTTTATCGAGACAATTTAGAGGATAATATAGCCTCCTCAGGATGGAACTGCTGCTGAATTAACCAATTTACTTTTTTTGAAAATAAATAGGAGAACATATTTAAATGTTAAAGGAATAAAACAGTTCTAGCATAAATAATTTACAGAAATTTTTGTGGAAATAAACAATGAGGATGGGAATTATATTGCTGCATTTAAGAAAAAATTTAAACAGTTGTGTCAAATAATATTAAAACTTTTTATTGAAGTCCCCGGGTGCCCAAATTTTATGCTCCTTTAATTGGTATTTTTTAAGTTTCATTAATAGCCGAGTCAAAGTGCCAGAAAGCAGATCCTTTGTCATCAGGAGCTTTGCAAGTCATATCGTATATTTTCGTCTCCTCAACAGAATAATTAATTGGTCTTCATTGGGCTTTTTTACGTTTCATCAGAAGCAGAGTCAAAGTACGTAAAAGCAGCGCTTAGTGAATTTTTCCTATCAAATCGTCATCAGGAGCTTTGCAAGGATAAAGGATTGTCAAGTCATAGTGTTATATTTTCGTCTCCTCATAAAGAATAATTTTGAAAAGTGACACGCGCTCAATGCGCCTTTGAGACCTCATTGTTCGTTCGTTGATATGCCACTGAACCACAGGATTTCAAAGGGTATAGGGCAAATAATATTCGCATCGGTAGCAACTGCAGAACAGATTATTTTAAAATTTTCCTAAGGATTTTGCAACATGTACAGGTATAACAAAGAGCAATTTATTATTATTGGTGCTTCAGTTAGTGCGTTATCCATTAAAAAAATAACTGGCTTAGTTTGAAAATTTAATTTGATATAAGACAATATTAAAGATTTTGTATTATTATTTTGAGCAGTAAATCCGTGTGAATACTGAACCATTCACATATTAGACTAGTATGGTTAATGCTAACCTAATTTATAAGCAAGTTTAACTCTAAACGTCCGCAAATATACAGAAAGCCTTTAAAAAGTAATAAAAACTTTTTTTTAGAATTATGGAATATTTCAGTTTATATTCCCATAGTTCAAGACATGTTTAAAATTAATATAGTAATTTTAAAAGTTCACAGTAGCTGTAATTTAAAAATATTTTATTTTTATACTATCAATAGAATTATTATGAGTATCAACTGTGCAATGTATATTGTATATATATTTCAAAAATTGATGTTTTGCTTAGGAAAATTACACTGAACTTAATCGTATTTTAGCTTTACATAGTTTATGTCAGTCTAACATATAAAGCAGACTAGCAGTACCCGCACGACGTTGCTCGTGGCATAGCATCCAAGAAGAAAAATTAGCATTAAACTTAAGTCCAGCCTCCCCCCGATATGACATTGGCATGTTACGCATCATCAAACAAACATAAAAATATATTGAGGTTCGATTACCTTTTCGGCAAACTGACATTTGAATCGCTGTTTAAAATCAGACGAGATAAAGGAATGTATCATATATGCACATCCATTGCTATTAGCACATGCGCAGTTTTCGATTTTCGTGCACGCGTGGATAAATTAAAATCTAAACCATAAAACTCCCCTTATTATTTTGATTTAATGTGTGATTTTAATGTACTAAAACCTTCCCCAACAAATGCTCTACAAAATGGTATAAATCACCTACGATACCCATTAACTAACGATTTTTCGAGTTTTTGGGGTTTTAACATACAGACGCTTTCAAGAGACTTCATTTTATACTATGTATGGATTAAAAACTTTAACAAGTGGAACCATCAACCTTTCAAAGGTTATTGAACTTAAATTCGTTTAAGATTAAAAGTATTAGCTTGCTATAGATCACTTCCAGCTTTATTCATATTTAATTTGAAATAGTGCAGATTAGAATAATTGCTGTTTTTATTTAAAGTTTAGAATGCAAGAGTAAGAGCATTCTCAGAACGCCCTTCATCTGCTATTAAACAATCATTATAATTAATTTTCGCTCTGGAAAAATAATATCCTTTCTTCCGCCAGCTCAGACTTGTGAACAATATATTTCAATAAGAGAGGCCCTTAATCAACATTGAAGGTGAGGCAGCTGTCAACTTCACAGATTAATTCAGAAGGAAAACTATTGTATTAAGCAGTCGAAAGTTAATGCCGTTCCACAAATTTCAGTCAAAATTTATATTCGTTTTGCCGCTTTTTCGTTCTTCTTTCCGATTATATTTACTGACTGATGCCGATGAATGGAAAGTTCTCCTGGAAAATTTTCCATGATCGAAATTGGAAAACAATGGCCCGGGAAGAAAACGAGAAGGAAGAGAGAAAGGATGAAAATTGATGAACGATGACAGCATGAGTGATGGCGTCCAGGAAAATTAAACTCTAGGTCTTTTCGCTCCTTCTTTGGTTAGAAGGAGTTTTCACAAGAAAATAAGAAAGACTTTTTTTTCTTCCTCATTCTGTTTGCTTCTGAAGCATATATAACTAGAGGAATGCATTTATATTAGTTTTATTTCTTTCACTTCGTTTCGGGAAAGTGCTAAAAATATGAGAGGGAATGCCTAAAAAGTAATTTATCGGAAGGTGCATATTTCTCAAAGGAGGCATTAAGGTGTGAAGGTCACAAGGGCAAAGAACCTCTGGATAAACCGATTTGGGTGGGGTATTTGAAAAGTTTGAACAGATAATAAATGCAAAGTAGCAAAAATAAAAATTATTCAGCTTAGGAAATTATTACAGAAAAAAAATTAAATATACATCAGAATTTCACATGCATTTACTTAATATCATTACCATAATATCATTATTATATTACTATAAAACGGATTATGAGGTGCTCATTCTGACTTTAACTGGTTTAGCTCACATGTAGATAAACGAATAATGAAGCATGTTTTATGGAGCTCTTGGGGAATCTAAATGAAAGGTTTTAATTATCTCATATATATGGGAGAAGAGTGCATTCCCAAACGATTTTTGAAGGAAACTGGTCCACAATATTATACGATTTTTGAAGGAAACTGGTCCACAATATTATTTTTAGTTAGCAGAAATACCAGTCAAGTTTATAGCTTCTAGACCAATTGTAAAAGTGTAAATTAGTTTATTAGGGAATAATGCTAATGCCAATACTGCTTCTAGATGAAAACAATGACCTTCTTTATTCAATTCTCCTTATTAGGTCGCACTTAAACACCTTTGTTGGGCAAACCAATTACTTGTATAAAATTGTGCTTTAATTCTACATGAAGTATATTTAAACATAAAACAATGAAATATTTATTTTAAGCTATATTAATTAAATCAAATTCATGCAATTTTTTTGATTTAGACAATTTTCAACTTATATTAGTTATCATTAAACTAAGTTACAGTTTCCAAGCTATACAAAAAGTAATTTAGATCGTAATAATACAAAATCAGGTTAGATAATGAGGAAGAAGAATTTACGTCAGAAAAAATAAAGGTTCCAGTTAGAAACTACATGAGACATGTAATTTTACAACTCTCATCTTTTTACACTGTAGTACTCAATCATCTTTCTAAATTTTCCAACCACACCATCAGAATAAAGGCCTTATAACACAGATTCGAATAAAGTTTAAGTTATCTCAAATTCAAAAATACCATGCAAATAAAAGTGAACAAAAGAAGGGGGTTTGGGGGTAGGGAAGCGAGAAAATCATTTAACATATGTTTGTTGATTTCCCAATCAATATAAAGAGGGAGTAAGAAATAAAGGAAATTCGATATCGAATTTCCTTTATTTCTTATTGCTTTAGGCATGGTTCTATTATTCTTATTTTCTAGCATATATTAGCGGTAACAAGTTTACAAAATCATAATTACAGTCACTAAACAGATAAAAATTAATTTCGTAACTTTTTTAATTTATTATTTTTTCAAATTAGAGAGAGAGAGAAAGAAATTGGACCAAGATAAATATGAAGAATAACGCATCTGCTTCCAAAAGAGCAAACATAATAATAATTCAATACTGGTAAAAGAGCAGGCGTCCTGGCATAGAGGTAGCGCGTCTTCCCCGTGATCTGGGTTCGTGTTCTGGTTCATGTCCTGGTTCGAGCTTGGTTGTACTGTGTTCTATCTATAAGGTGTGCAAACGTGCCTCCGCCTTGTAAATAGGGGCTGTGCAAGCGAATGTAATGAGTGAGTAGTAAATGTGGCTCTAATTGGCACTACTACAAACAAGCGACGCTGATTAGGCTTAAATCACTGACTATCTCAGCGAGCTTATCTACGGCAAGTGCCATAAGAAACAATAACAATTGGTTAAAGCAGGTAAAAAAAATGCGTGCTATTAAAAGATGTTGATTGACATTTATGCTTTGTTCGTTGATTATGTGATTTCAATCTTCAATTATTTGTTGCCTTCAATTATTAAACTCTCGCCCCCTCTCATAACGAAAACAAAATCACGTTCTCAGGAGATAAAATAAAGCAAAAAAAAATGATTTCACTTTATTGGTATTAAAAGAGATTTTATTTATATAAATATATATTTTTTTTGTTAAAGAAGTGGAGATCGGAGATATATATATATATTTTAGTACATGCATGTCTCTAGGTTTAAGACCATCGAAAAACGAAATATAATCTCCTTTTTATTTTCGGGGGCACCTTCGAATGCAAAAGACTAAACAGCAATTTAAATATGGATCTCGCTTTTTCACGGATTCGGTCAATCTCAGGAGAGCAAAGTAAATAACGGAACACACAAAAAGAAAGAAAAAAAGAAAAGAAAGAAAAAGAAGATTCCGAAATTCAAAAACACGTGCATCGTATATCTATATATCTCAATTTCGGCCACTCCAAATCCAAGTTCAAAAAACATCACGAGCCCGAGAGAAAGAACGGAAGAAAGAAAAGCAGTCCAGCAAATAAATAAAAAAAACATATATATTCCCGGCATACAAACGCACACAAAATGGACACACGGCTATAAAACTCTCGCATAAAAACTCTCACTGAGCTTTATTGAAAAGAGTGGACCCCTTTTTTCCGCTTGCTATTCTCCATTTTATATATCCATAGCTACAGCACTGTCTCTGCATATAGATATATATATATTTCTCTCTCTACAAAGACAGCAAAAAAAGAAAAAAAAACCGAGAAAGAGAAAAGAAGGATGAAGGGAAAATCCCCAAAGCTGTCGGAGGCACTGCTGACCGCAACATCACACACACACACTCGTCGAGAGCTCTGATTTTTGAAATTTTGCCAAAGAAAAATATGGAGAGCCAGTCTGAAAGTTTTATGCCGGGATAAGAACCGGTGGGCATAAATTCTATTCGTTCAATGGGCGAAGAAACAGGTTTTCATTCAGGTGATGGCGAAAGTGTTTGTATACAGTTCTGTCTCTCGTCAGCATTTTTATTAAAGGTTAATTAATGGAAAATGTGTTAGTACGAATCTCGTTGCCATGGTATCGCATCTGCCAAAAACCTTTTTATCAACTAACTGAAATTTAATTTTGATATCAGAGCATCTCGAGTTTGAGGTTCGGTTCTACCGATTACCCACATACATGTTCCCCTTACGTATAGAAATGAAAAAATTATTGCTATGAATTTTGTGTAAATTAGATGTAAATATTGTTAATAGTTCTGGATTGTTGTGTAAATATCGTAAATATTTCTGAATTGTTGTTCAAATATCGTAAATATTTCTAGATTGTTGAGTAAATAACGTAAATATTTCTGGATTGTTGTGTAAATATCGTAAATATTTCTGGATTGTTGTGTAAATATCGTAAATATTTCTGGATTGTTATGTAAATATCGTAAATATTTCTAGATTGTTGAGTAAATATCGTAAATATTTCTGGACTGTTGTGTAAATATCGTAAATATTTCCGGATTTTTGTGTAAATATTGTAAATATTTGTGAATAGTTTAATTGTATAAAATTAATTGTAATGGAACTGCGCGTTGGCGAGAAAAGACCGTTCTCAGAGCGTTTACAAGAGAAGGTCGCCATATTTGACTAATTTGCCGATATAGATGCATTGGCGACATAATGAGCTCGCTAACGGTTTTTACTATACGCTAAAATGTGTAATAGAAGCTAAGAAATAAAAATTTATTCTTATAGAAAAGTGGAGAAATTTCCAGAATTGCCTGGAAGAAACGCGCCGTTTCTAGGTTTGCCCCGCACACTTGAGTGGAATGCTATTTAAGAGTCACCTTATAGGTAGGTAGTTCAGTTGAGTTTAACGAGTCCTGGTACTCGCCAACTCATCCACTCCCAATCTCAGCAAGAACTACTTAAACAGATTCAGAAATTTCGTCAGCGCAGTTCTCCACCAGACCACATCGAAGAGGGCCACATTAGATAGCGAATGCAATGCCGCCCCACATCTATCATAACCGGGGATACGCCTCTGCTGGGGCTCGGCGCTCCGTGAACCCAACAACTAGTGCAGACAGTTCAGTTGAGTGTAGATGAAATTAAATTGAGAGGGTGAGCTTGAGAGTGCGTCTTTTCTCTCGCTGCCGGGCAATCTATATCTTCGCTGGATCAGAAATTAGCGGATTAAGTAGAGTTAATTCGTTATGAATTTTGTAGCTTATGTAGACAAACGCGTATTAATATTTAATACGCGTTTTCATAGACAAAAGTCTGCATTTTCTTATCACTCTTATGTGAGAATTACTACTATTAGTTCAGAATATTATTATTGTTTGAAGTAAATTGCACTTGCATGCCCTCTTCAGAATGAATTGAATCTGAATCATAACCATTCATTAAGCTCAAACCCTTAAAACTATTCCAAAATAATCGCACTAATAATTATATGTATGATGTCACCAATTAGGTAGATAATAAGGGTGTCGAGAATTATAATTTTTATTTGGCATGATACTTAAGAAAATTAAATCAGTTAGCTCAGCAACATACTTCAACTGATTGTCAGACGGCAACAGAATTAAACTGATTGTCACAGCATTACTTTGTAACGACACTTGTTGTAACTTGGCGTAGACGGAATGGCTCAGTGGTAAAGTCCTACGAGGCAAAAGCCACATGTCGCAATATGTACTTCTCTAAACTTCTAAATTCCACTACATAAAAATGCAAGAAATCTTTAATATTATATAAATATCTTTATTATGAAAGCAACGTACTTTTAAAATAAAACCCTTTGATTTAAAAAAATGTTTCATCAAAAATTTAATCTAAGTAACAATATCAAAAGAGAAAAAAAAAGTATATATAACTTATAAAACTCTTTAAAAATGACTTTTTAAACTAGCAGTAACCGGCGATCCTTTCGAGTAACTTGTCTTCCAAAATAACTTGCACAACATTCATTTTAGAGGATTCACCATGACGACGAAATTAATCCACCTTTTCAAATTTCGAAAGGTAATCCCAGTGCTCAACGTCTTAAAAAAAGGAGAATAAAGGACCAAAATAAAATGTCAGAACACACCCAAAGAGTTAAAATCTAGAGAGCAGAAAAAAGAGGAAAAAAAATCGTGTCAATCATTTGCCTTTCTAATAATAAAACGCTTCAAATCCATGTTCTGAACATCCCATTTCGCAGACACATCCCCTATTCTTTACGACTTTTCTTTTTTGTTGAATGGCAGACAGGATAGAATTAAGATATTTTGACCAAGCTAGAAAAAGAATATGGTACTTCAGGAGGGGTCTCGTTTTCATAAAGCAAATCATAATAAACTTCTCAGTTACCTGGTGGTCTAATGACACAGACTGGGAGATGAGGGGGCAAAAAGGAGAAGGGTGGGGAGGAGGAAATCATAAAATAATAATAATAAAAAAAAAAGGAAATGGAAGCAAACCATGGCTGGTAGGTTGGGGTTCGACCACACAGGAAGTATTCTTGGACATTTCATTTTTAACCGTTAAGGATTGGCTGAAGTATGACGGATTTGGCTTATCATCAAGAAGGCATGGCGCATTTTGGCTAGAAAATGGTAAAGAAATTTTTGATGATTAATGCTTTTTTCCCCTTGCCTTTTCCAGCCAAATTTTCAGAGGATGAACCTATACACTAGCGCGATGGTGGTCTACAGGCATGAAATAAAATGCAAAAACACGTAGTAAAAGATTTTTATTATTATTTTAAAGCTGGAATCTGACCACACAGAATATCTTAGATAGACATATGCAGCAAAACGTTAACTGAAAATATTTTTTAAAAATAGAATTTACATTTTAGTACGAAATAATATTTTTTTTAAAAAGTAAGAGAAATCAATAGCGGAATTATAGACATTTTAAATTTAAATATAGGAAAAACACGACTAGCGTTTTCAATAAATAAATTTCGACCATCACTATGTAATTACGTTAGAATTTCATGGTCATGTTGGGAATAGCAAATTTCATTTAATTCTCTTCATTTATTTATTACTAGCCGCCTTTGGCGACCAGTCGGTTCACCAATATTAATGCCGACTAAAGGGTTAAATCAATTTTTTTATATAACTTGGTGTCATAATAAGTTTTTCAGCAAAATATTTTTAAGCTTCAAATTTCGATAGTCATATAATTCACTTATACTATTATGTAGGCCTTTGAGCTCCACATCTTTGAGCTCCACATCTTTTTCTGATTTTCTATCAGTGCACGTAAAATTCAGTTTTCAATTAAAGTGAAAATGATGGAAGTGCACTTAATATAAAGAAATGTTTACTCAATTCAAGCACACCTTTAAATAAAACTAAGAACTGAAAGCAGAGTAGTCCAGCATTGAAGTTTTATGTTCACTACAGAAATTGAAACATTATATATATATATTTTATAATTTATAAGATCTCAAGGAATTATTCAGCAAAAATTTCACAGGTTAATTGAAACCTTCAGTTTTTAATTTTATTTTTAGATGTATATAAATGCTCTCAATAATGACATTTTTTTAAGGTTTATAAACATATATGAAATAAATTATGGTTTAAATTCCTTTGGTCTTATAGATTCATATTCTGTAAAATATTCTAAATATTTCAACTTCTAAATAAATAAATAAATAAATAAGCATTCTATCATCTTCAAATCTGGCTGATTTATTCAGTTCTGAATATTGCAAGTTTAGAACAATCATCATTTTCATAATCAAGACCAATTATTCTAGAGTAACTCTGATTGGCTTCTTTGATATCTTGATAAAGTGATCTAAAATCTGCAGTTTTTATCGAATAGTTATATTGAAATTTTCATAGATCGGTCAGATTTGATGATTGATTTAGTTCATTGGAGTAACACCTTTCTTATTTTAAGAACTTATTGTCTCAAGAATATTTTGTTAAATATGATTCACAGAGCAGATGATGTACGTAAAAATTTAATTCATCAGCATTTTTTCTCTCAATATACTAATTATATATTTCACTTAGACCAATTGCTAAGAGATTTATGTCTCTCCAAAAAAAATTAAGGAATTAGATGTTGGGCTCTGATTACAAAAGTTGCCTTGTAAATGTTAAGCCATATTTGCCTTAAATAAAACTGTTTAATTGGATTAGTAATATATGTATAGTAAAATATCATAGAAAACGTTCCGATCCATTTATTTTCCAAGAATATCATGTTTCATATTTGTTTCATTTTATACAGACACGTGCCGAAAATGACATTTTTATATGTTTAACTTTGAATGATATTGATTTATTTTTTCTCATGTGAGAACATATTGTTTTGGTTAGAAAATTTTGATGTCTCCGAAATATACGGGTAAAAAAATTTTATCTTCTTTTACAAATTTTGATTTATTAATTAATACCTATGCTTATTTGAAAGAAGATGCATTTTCAAATAGCTGACCTGCTTTTACCAGTATAGCTTTAATATTACGTATGCTTCATTGAAAGCAGTTGCGTTTTTATTTCGTATGATTCATTGAAAGC
>JAOUZG010019159.1:3170940-3190472 GCA_026289955.1 Argiope argentata
AAACTAAAATCTGACTCATTAAACATTTGGGATACTGATTAAAACTATCTGACTCACAACAAGTTTCGTGCATTTAAATTATTGTGATACGAGTCATTGCGTTGACATGCAAGCAAAAGTACCGAAATACGGCTAATCCCGTGATAGATTTGGTTCGAAATTTGTTACTATACTTTAAATGTTAAATGACACATTGTAATTTAGATGTTACATTCTACTTTAGGTATTAATCCATGTAGTTACCTTTCATTCTGTAGTTATGGATTAACTTAATTTCGGATAGACAGATTTTCTTTGTAGGGAATTACGCTCAGAATTCAATAGAATCTACAAATTTGTATATGCCAAATTTCATACGTTTAATTGAAAGCGTTTTTCAATTATCATACTCGCAAACAGACAAACGAATATAAATAAAGATGTAATTCTAAAGATGAATTTGCAGACACCGGGAGGTTGAATAGTGAAGGTTAGTCGAAACCTTAAGTTTGAATTTTGGAATGATCATAATACTCTTTTCGTACTTACTTCGGATGCGAGAAGATAAAAATCTTTGTCATTCAGGCCATTTGTTTAAAATTTTACTGATTAGAAAATACATGAGCTATACATGAAGTACATGGGTTATGAAATTAATGAACATTTTGTAGGACTTTGACGTATTTTTAGAATAAAAAGTTTTTTTATGCAAAACTAGCAACAAATTATGCTACAGATAACTGACAATATAGAATTAATTAACGATCAATAGAGCACTTAATTTTTTCAGTGATATTTTTAATAAGTGTTAATTAAAGATGTAAATAATGAACAAGCTTCTAATTGACAGTGATTTAACGTAACTGCATTTAATATCTCATTCATTGATTAGAAGTAGATTAAATGATTATATCCATTTAAAAGTTGAATAAATTTTTAACAAACAAATAGATGTAAAGAAAGAAAATAGTTGTCACGTCAAGCAAATGTATATCTGGGTCATGTAAAGGAGAAAAAATTCTAAATGAAAATTGTGCATTTTTACAAAATTTCACCATTAATTGGCGTATTTTATTTTTGGTATTTTTAAAATTGAATGAGTTTACTTCTTAAGTATAATAATATGAATTTTTAAAAAGTGTTTCTACTTTCAAACATAGGAAATAAGAGAGGTTGCTCAGTAGTTATTTAAATTTCCCAACGCATTTGTTCGCATTTTAAAATTAAACGAAATAAATCCATATATAAAAGGAGTGCGGAGAATTCCGGGCATACAAAATATAGTATACTTTTAAACCTTTAAAGAACAGTAATTTATATGAAATGCTTTTAGATTACAATGAACGCAATGTTAGCTCAGAAAAGTTACATTTATCTACATTCTAAACTAATTTTGTTAAGCAAAGAGAGACTGTCTTGCTATATTTTCTTCATTTATATTTCGAATACTCGACTGTTTCCCCATAACAAATACAAAATTTAAAATATATTTTCACCGAATTTTATTAAAAATACTTCATTTCTGTCGGAATATGATTTTTTGCCCCAGCATATTTTAAAATATTTTTCCGCATTCAGTTGGCAATCAAAGAGGAAACTTTTCTTTAAGTTTATTTTATCAAATACATATATTAACAAAAAAAGAAACGTACTTTAAATTTTGATAAATTTTTTCTCTTCCTTTTTCTTTAATGTAAACACGGAACGAAAAATAAATGACACAAAAAAGAAAAGGAAAAAAAAAATCTGAAAAAACAGGCATATGAGTAAACGAAGAGAGGGGCTCGTCTGATAGCATCATGGAGACTGATGCAGTTTACTCTCTTTTTGTGCTTCATTTTCCAGAAGCAGTAGATTCCTCGAAATGAAATGTAGAAAACGACGAAGTATAAGAAGAAAGACGGATAACCAGCCTTTTATTTAAAAGGGATGAAGAAGATGGAGTAAAATAAAAAAAAAAGAAAGGAAGGAAAAAGAAATTTTGCATAATATGTTGGCAACGGGGCTGGCAAAAGAAGAAACAACCACCACCAACCACCGTCGCAAAAAGAAATGTTCGAAATACGCTGAGTAGTTTGATTTAAGCGGGGAATGGCGGGAAAAAATATAAAAAAGAGGCACTGAAAACGATGGAAATAAATAAAGAAAAAAAAAAAAGGTTTCAGAAAAAGGGGTGGGTAACGTTTTTCGAGACCTCTGTCATGAACGATAGTTGATGGTTTGCTATGCTTGAGGGAGGAGAGAAGGGTTTTTCGATGTTTCTGCCATTAAATGAAAGAAGAATGGATGCGTATAGACTTGTGCCGGATTTCGATAGAAGGACGGATATAAACTTGTCCATAGATTATTGAGGCGATAGCAGACATAATTTTTAAAAACAAGATTAAAAGCGTGGCTTACAATCGAATCCATGCCTATCAAACCATAGATGATACTCCCTTGAAGCTTAAAATGATAGCAATTTGGTCACATTCACAGCCTGATAAATTTTGAAAGCGTCTTAAAATTGTAACAGAAATGGTGTGGTAAATAACAGTATTAAAAATCCTATTCACTGCGTTAGCAATGAATTTGAAATATAAATAGGTTTCTGGGCAACGGTTTTTGGAAGATTATTGAAATAAAAGATAGTTATTTTGCTGGAACGCTTTAAAAGCTTGCATGAATTTTTAAAGTTACGCGCAATTTTAGAAATTTATATCGTATCATAATATATTTAGAATATTTAATCTTTTGAACCCAAGATAAATTCGTCTGGTAGGCTAGGTTGAAGAAGGATATAAGAAATTCACAAATATTCAATTGCGCTATGAAATAAATGTTATAATGTCATGAAATTTAATTTTCCTATAATTAATTTATATATATTATAAATTCTCATATTCAAAATATCATTCATTTTCCTTTATAAACCCTAATAATTTTTGTACAATTAATAATCTCAGAAAAATATTCTGCATCTCTGTGGCATTTTTTGACTATCGGGTTATTTAACTAAACATTGGGAGAGAAAATAGATTTTATTTCATTTTCCTTTGCTTAGAAGAATAATTTAACATTGTTATTATAATGGCGAATTATTATTATTAAATAGTTTAAAGGCCGTCAAAATATCCGTGAATGGCGATATACATAAATAGAAAATAATATTTATTTTGCATAACTGATAGACAATGGGATAAAATACGTTAACCGTCGATCGTAGGATTTGGATCTTATGGTCGATAGCTAAGCGAATTACTCACTATTTAAACAATTTTTTAAATTGAACAATCGTGGCATTTATGGTTTTGGTTACATTCCCAATTGTATGCTGATGGAGGTGTTTTAGAACCCTTTTTAGAATATATGATAAAGTTTCGGGTGACCCTTATCGCTGGTTTCTGATGACCTCACCTTCTATTCAGACGTAAAGATAAAACATTCATAGAAATAAAGTAATTAATTAATCTAAATTGACTATATGTCTTTATACTACTCTATATTACAGCAATTTTAGTTTTAATGAACCAAAATCTATACTACTATTATAAAAGTGAAAGTTTGGATGAATGGACGGTGTTAGTCTATCACGTCAGAGCAGCTGAACGAAATTTTATGAAATGTTGCACAGAGACAGATTATAGTCTAGAATAGGATTATTATTTAGAGTATTTATTCCGGTTAAATGAGAGATTAATTTTTTTATTAATTAAGAATTAACTTTACCGCCAAAAATCTTCATGTCCCCACCGTCAATGAAGTAAGACGTCAATTTGTTTTCCTCCCATGCAAATGAAGTTAGGCTTAAGATACTTCCGATCGATTATTCCAAACGATTCTGTTTTATTTTCTTAATTTCTGATGCATTTAAAATTAAATATTGTTAATTAATCGATTTTTCTGATTCATTTTGAAGTACTTTTGAATTAAAATAATAAAAGGATTAAAAAATATATATAAAAAATTCCTTATCTCTATTGCTTTACCTTCAACTGGCGTAGAAAAATCACGCATTTGCGTTGCCCAATTGACGTTGAAAATTCCCGCATGTGCAGAGTGTTGTACATGCGTGAAAATACAGTACTATTGACAACTGTATTTTCATTTTAATTCAATTATGTGCTTAATGCTTTTGTAGCTACCTCAATCTTGATCGATAGATAAAATAGACTTGATTTGCTGTTTTGCTTTATTTCAGGTACATACTGTAAATAAATTGTTTTTAGGTAAGTCGTGTGCTTTTCCATGCGTAGGAAGTCGCGGGTAAAAGCTAGTCTATTATAAAAGTCATTTCCTCAAGAAAAATAATCCTTTACCAAGCCTTTCTAAAACTATTAGTAAAGCAATTAGAATTCTAACAAGAATAACATCCTGAATTAATCAAGAGATAATTTATTACTGTATTTTATTGCGCATACTAGAGTCATTTTTCCCCTCGTAGTTCAACAGATTTTGAATATAATAAAGATAAGGTGATTCATAGTCATATTCATATCTTATCAATCTTCCAGTACTTATGCAACTATGGAAAGTTTTCAAACAGTGATAGGTTAATGATACTCCAACATTGTTCTATAGATATCCGATACATTAATCATACTGTGTCAAACAGATTGAGTTCATTCCCGGGCGCAATTTAGATCTCTGAGTGAAGGGTATTTCTGTCTTTGAGTTAGGGAGGAAAATGGTCCCAATTTTCCGGCCATGCGTCAAGGACAGTCCGGGATCTATGAGTCATATCTTATCGGGTGTTGGGTGTGGCAACAATTCTAGAGATGCTTTTGCGAGATAGCGATTCGGGCACTTTCACAATTCGGCTTGCTCAAAAGCCAGCTTCCGCCGCTTCGTGGAACACTATCTAAAAACTAGATCTTTATCAATTTGTTAATGCCATGGTTACTTCTGATCTCTTGCAGTTACTTTTTCTTCTTTATATTAAAAGTATTTAAAGTAAAAATTAGTTTGAAAATATTATTTAGGTACATAATCGCTTTAAAAATTTTGCTTCCCCCTCAATATTATGCCATGATCTCCTTTGGCAATTTAGTCAATTGGTTTTATTACTCAGAAAATTTTCCTTTTCTCTACCTCATAAAAAATTACTCGAAAATAAGAACTTACTCACTTATTCACTCAAAGACGACCCGCAAATTACTTTAATAATAAATTAATAGGAAAATAAACTTTAGATATTTTATTACATTCAATCTAAGAAGAAACACTTATTTATTTCAACACAGAAATCTAATCTATGCATGCTGTGGTAGTAATTAAATGTCTGTCGATAAAACAAATAACTATTATATTAATGAAGTAACGTAATTGTGTAATATTCACGCATATATTTTCTATTTTTAATTCGTTGTTCTGATGTATAAATAAATGTGTTAATTAACCTTACATACCGTGAAAAGGAGTTGCTTTCTATTTCTAGATTCTTTTTTTCATCTCAAGTTAACGAATAAAAATAAATAATTTATTTCATAACCAAACAATCGATTTAACCAATGTATTACTACAGTGATGACTTGGAAATACAAAATTACACTTATCTTATGTTTAAAATAAAGAACAAACATTTAATACAAAAAGGTAAAATCAGATTCTGTTAGAATTAAATTTTTAAAAAAGTTATCGGAAATACAATTTAAGGCAATTTTATAACAGCATCAATATAGATTTATCATAGATATGCACAGAAAACGTGTTATCTTGTTAAAATTTCAAAAACCTTTCCGTGAAAAATTCTTGATTGTCATTAAAAATCTTAATTCATCAGCTAATAAATGAATACTCTTCAACTAAATAAGTACTTATATATTTGAAGCTTTAGATAATTATCATAAAATAGATATTTAAGACGAAATTATTTTCCTATACATTTCTTTGCTTCTAATTTAATATATATTCGATAATTTCATTAAATCAAAGTCAGTTTTTTTTTAACAAAACCGATTTAAACAAAGTACAATGTCCTTTTTTCCTTTTTACCAGCAATTTTAAAATCGAATTAATCTTGCAAGATTATATTTCTAAAATTTTACAAACGGCATCTAATGATAAAAACAGTATTTAAATCCGTAACTGATATCTGTTTCTCAGACAGAAAAAAGAACCCCCCAAAATATACTCTAACGAAATCAGAAATAGAATTTCACTCCGCTGCGTTCGCCAGAAATGTCCTCTCAACAAAATCAGTGCTGCCATTCCCAAATAACATAATACCGTTAGAGGGAGATGAGGAAAGTTCGTTTGCCATGCTACCTTGCCTACTCTGTAATTTCTTTCTCCCTCCCGTTTTTCCTTTTTACTGATCCGCCTCGGAAAATCGTTTGGAACTAATTGGGCTTGCCATCAAAGGGTTGGAAATTCGACTCTACGACATGACAAAGGGGGATTCAAACAAGTGAGTTGGAAATGTGAAACCAACCACGAAAAAGTGATCTCATGGAAAATTTACCACCTCGAGAATTTCGTCCAAAAACTTTCGCAATTTTCTCTCTCCGAACTTTTCGTCGAGCCCTTCAATCTTCAGAAATATGCAGAGTGGGTTAGAATTTAAAGGATCTGCTGCTGCAAGGCGAGCCGAATTAGAAAGTTTCTTCAGCAGTAATTTAAATAAGCACAGTTTAGTAACACTGTTGCTGAATTAAAACCGAATTAACGCGTATGCAAATAAAGGGATTGGATTTAACAAAAATTAATAGCATACAAATCAAGAATATTTAATAAACCTTCGACTTGAAGTTTATTTCGCAAATTAATTACTTTTAACATAATTTACATCTTACATATTTACCTTTTCTTTATTTTCTATACAGAGTATAAAATGAAGTCTCCTGAAAGCGTCCTTATGTTTGAAAGAGGAAAAACTCTTTCCTATATATTGGAGATATTTATAACATTTTGTAAAGCATCTATTAGGAAGATTTTAGTACATTAAAGCAATATCAAAATGAAAAAAAAAGGATTTATAATTGCAGTTTTAATTATTTTCTACTGCGATTCATACAGACGTAAATCGCATATTTTCAGTAAATTGCTTATCTGTGAGCATAAAATATTTTTACCTTTTTAAATAGGTTAATTTTTTTTAATGTGTATTATAAAAAATTGTTTTGTAGTCACTTTTGAGGATTTCAAAGTATATTTTTTATGCTTTTTTGACGTTGCGTTTACATACCCATGTCATATCGGGTGGAGGCTAGACTTAAGTTTAAAGCTAATTTTAGCCTCTTTGGATGTTGTGCCACGGGTTAGTACTTGATGAAGGAAAAGTAGCCCAAGATACAATAAGATATCAAACATGTCACTAAAACAACATAAAAAAGTTTAAAAGAAAATCTTCTATTCATATTTCAATGTATCATGCCAGAAGATAATTTCTTGAACGACCAATCGCCACGTGCTCGAGCAAGTCAAATTACATTTTTATTCATTTTAATGGTTTCATTGAATGAGTCACTTTAGCATTGCAAACGATCATAAAAAAAACGTTGTCTCGCATTTATTGTTTTAAAAAAATATCCCATTTCCTATTTATTTCATTTTATATAATCACGTGCTCAAAATGACATATTTCTAATTTTTATTTGCTGCAGTCATTTACTTATTTTTTTAATCAGAGCTTTTGTAAATGCAATGATAACGCATTATTAAAAGCTGATTTTTGAAGTACTCGTGCAAATAATAAGATTTCAATTTTTCGCCTGCGGATTTTTGTTGACGCCAAAAACTTCATCCCCAAAACAACATCTTCTGAAGTGATAAAAAAATTCATTTATTTGACAAAAAAATTCATTAATGAGTTTAAATAAATACAATCATAATATTTAAATTCCTGCATTATATAGAGGTGAATTCATACTCGTAATTATTTAGTAACAACTCTCCCTTTTTTAAAAATAAAACACTGTTTCCTCAGACACAAGAAAATCAATTAAAAATTGTATGTTTAGGCATCAAAAGTGTACTATTTTCCATTGAGGTAAGAATGAGAGACTGTTTACTTATTTTTAAAACGAACTGAAATATTTATGAGCTTCTGAAAAGAAAAAAGTATCCCGTTCCTTTTCAGTAACTTCAATTCGTTGTGCAGCCTAAATTAATCTTTCTATAAAAAAATTAATTCAAAGTGAATTCTAACCAATATCAGATGTGAATAAATCATTAAAATGTCTAGTGGCTACTAAGATAACAGTATTCATGAATACATTTGAAAGTTGCCATTGCAGTGCAGCTCTGATAAGTTGGCGGCTGGTTTGAGATAAGATAGAACATGCACTGAGTAAGAGAAATTTATGAAATGAAGACCGTATCGGAGATAAATAAAAGGATTGTAAAAAAAACACAATTATAGTTAACTCGGTGAATTTCATTTATGACTCATTTTTAATATAGCATCAATTGCGTATTATGAGGACGTGAAATGCAATCAGACATGTCATAGGTATTCTCCGTCCCGGACGAGGCCATTCGGATATAACGATGGGCAACCCCCAACCAGCAGGGAAGTGCAAATTAAACAAATTAATGATCGTAAAACTTAATTCAAAAGATCAGATCGGAAAATAAAACGAATTTAATTCTCAAAAATTGTCACCGTGTTTCCAAGTATAGTAATTAGTAAACATTTCAACAATCAATGCAATCAAACATGACAAACTTTGATTCAGGTCCATTTCCTAAGCTATGATAAGAAACTCGTCTGACAGGTGGTCATCTATCTATCTATATTAATAAAAATGGATCTCGAAATGCGTTGCTAATCGCAAAACTAGAGAACGGCTGGACCAATTCGGCTAATTTTTTAAAAATATTTTCGTTAAGACACGGGGATGGTTCTTATGGAGAGAAAAAATGAAAAAACTGCGAGGAAAATAGTTAAAACGACACTTTTCTTACTTTCCCGCCAAAAATCTGCATTTCCTTCCCCCACGCCAACTGAGTTAGATAGCAGGAAGTAATAAATTATGATTTGTTTAGAAAGAAATACGCAAAGTCAGTTGGTTTTTATTTATAGACAACGGGTTGTTTAAAAAAAGAAAGAAAATAGTTACTTTTATTATTAGTCTGTATGGATATTTAATTTATGCCTGCTCAAAATAAAGTCTCTACAAGGAAGGAAAAAAAGAAAGAAAAGAAGGGTGTGTGTGTCACAATATTTCCTCTGTGCGCGGCATTTTCCAAGCTGTTTTTAAACTTCCGCATCTCTTGAAAACCAATTGTGTCTTTATTTGTTTAGTGTATTCACATTTATGAAAATTTGAATCTCATTATTCTATAAAAACGTAGAATTTTAGACCTTTCCCTCCCCCATTTAAGTAAAATATCAATTCCGGGACAATCATTGCTCGGATAGCAACAGAAAGATGAGTAGTACAATGAACAGAACATCTGAAGAAAATAATACTATAAATGAATTATATGACTATCAAAGTTTATTTGGTTTAAAAATATTTTGGTGAAAAACCTGTTATGAGACACAGCTACATAAAATTATATATGAAAATTTTAGTGAGGGTTAATACTGGCGAACCGACTGGTCGCCAAAGGCGGCTAGTAAACAATAAAGTTCAGCTGGCACATTCATTTATCATATATTCAGACTGTGCAATTAATTTTTAATTAAAAAAAATACACACAATATCTGCATGATTAAATTATACTGGGATATGAAGGGCATCAAGTTATCAAAGAAATACAGAAGTAAAGACTAGAACATTGATGTTTGAGGGTTGGTATAGGAAGGCACATCACAAAAAGAATAAAAAGACACGAAGGAACAAAACAAATAAAAAAAGAGGAAGGGAAAAAAACTACATGGATGCAAGTAACCGATTTGACCCCGCCGGGCATCCACCATTAAATTGAAGCAAAGTAAGACAGGCCTTCTTTCAGTTCATGGTTTGAAAGCTCAAATACTGCTCCGGGCTTATCACAGTTCTCGGCCAATCAGATGGCAGAATGGAAAAGTTATACCTTCCACACGTGCGAAACGGGAAGAAAGAACTTTGGAAAACCAGCGAAATATATTTATAAAGAAACCATACTCCAGGTTTGAGAAGAAACTATCCTCTTGAACCAGTTGTCGGTAACATGAATGCATCGACTTCATAGTGAGCATACTCAATATTCTCAGGTGATGTAACTTAATTTGGAAAATGGCAGAAAAATATAATAAAATTTAAAATTAATTTCTTAAAACAAAAACAAAATAAAAAATAAATCTAGTTTAATATTTTTAGGAATATTTCTACATATAAATTAATGCTAAATTGTATGTAATAAAGGTTGTAGCAGAGCAAAATGTGTATCTGAATGATTTACAAGTAAAAACCACATTTCAGTTTCGGTCTATCTTGTTATTGCGAAATTAATTCTCTGCCTCGCTTGCGTTTGGCTTGATATTCATGAAATTAAATATTAAATTTACTACAAAAATATTTTTCCCATAAAATTAAAAGTTATGATCATCAAAAATTATCATCCAATAATAATAATTGTCGAGTAGTCTACAAATATATACTATTTCCGATATTTTTCCTTCACAAAGTGATACATTTCTGTAAAGACTACAACATCTGTATACAATTTAACATATCTGTCATTGTACATCCATTAATAATAATAAAATGTAAATACTATACAATAAATTCACCACGTATATAATATTATAGTTGTTTTTGGGAAGAGGTTTTCAGCATCAACAAAAATCCGTAGACGAAAAATAAAATTATTATCTGCACGAACATCTAAAAAAATCAGCTTTCAATAACGCATTGCCGTTGCATTTATAAAAGCTCTGATTTTTTAAAAAAATAATTAATGACTACAGCAAATAAAACCAAGAAAAATGTCCTTTTGAGCACGTGATTATATGAAATGAAATAAATAGGAAATGCGATATTTTTTAAAACAACAAATACGAGACAAAGTTTTTTGGATCGTTTGCAATACCAAAGTGACTCATTCAATGAAACGATTAAAATGAATAAAAATATAATTTAACTTGCGTGAGCACGTGGTGCTTGGACGTTGAAAAAATTGTGTTCTGATATGATACATTGAAATAGGCATAGCAGATTTCATTTTAATCTTTTATTTATTTTTTTCTTTTATAAAAAAAGGAACTCAAAACAACAACATGTTCGAAAACATTTTTTAAAAATCAGTTTCAGCTGCATACCGATGATACATGACATGGTTAAAATACATAAAGAAACCCATTAATCTTTGTACTCTGCAATTTCTATAATTTTCTATTTAAACATTTTCTTACGTTCAAGAATAAAATAATAAGAAAGATGTGAAGAAACTCATTTTTGAAAAGAGGTGTTCTTCAATATTTTAAAATATGCGTTTACGCATATTTTACTGTATAAATATTTGCTAGTTTACAAGACATAATTTATAAAAACACCTAATAGTTCAGAAATTTTACGCATGCTTCATCTAATGAGTAAAATACTTTTTTTAAACATATTATGTTTATTTACTTCGAATATTGCAGTCGTAAACGAACACAATTTTAGGGAAAGATAAAAAAAGATTTTAATATGTAAATTTCAGTATCAGTTCGCATGAAAGCAATAAGTAACACAATGAAAGCTTTTCCACGTAGCACAGATTATCATAATTGAAATTTTTGTCAACTATTTTTTTTAAATATTTTATAAAAAAACCAGAAAGAAACCTTGTTTAAATTCATTTTTTAAAGATTAAAAACATGTTTACAGTCTTTTAAATTCTTATAGACATGTAAAATTATTTTTTCACTCCCACCATATTCAGATAATAAATTTCTGAAAATTGATATGATTTTGTTTTCAAGAAAAGAATTTTTTTCTACATAATTAAAATCGTCCTTTGATATTAAAATAGATGAGAAAGCTATTTATTAATACTCTTGCAACTGCATATTCGATTTGAATTTAATTGATTAAAAAGAAGCGTAATCAATAAATTTACATAATTATTCAGGAAAAATTAAAAAATTAATTATTCCTTAAAATTTCATTCTTCTGTTAAATCTAATAATCTTCATAAATCTGAAAAATATTTTTGAAAATAGATTGTGACTTTGTACGTTCAACAAATTCAATTTCTTTACTAAATTGAAAAGTCATAAAAAAATCGTTTGTTTGTTTTTTTAAATTAAAAATAATATAGATTAAAATATCAAAAACTATTTTTCAAAAAAAGCGTTTTATAAGCCGCATGTAATGATAAAAATAAAACCGAAACAAGTTCTTTAGTTTTATTTTTTTAGTTCACGCCTTTGGAGGGAAGATTACTATAAACACAGCCACACGTGACCAATTGTAAACGCACAGAGATAACTGTACGGATCGGCCAGTAATCAGGTCATCCACCTAGAGTGCCCATGACCTGGTCAGTGGACCAAGTCAAGACGCGTTTTTCGGCTTCTTTACTTTTTCATTCTTTTGTTTCGCACCTTCCACTTGTAACGTACCTTCGAAAGAACAGTAAACGATTCACAAAAGTTCTATTTCGGTCGGGATATAGAATCTTCATTTAACCATCGGAAAACAGATATCTTTAAATGCGCAATGGAATTTTTATTCCTTCCTCAATAAATTTAAAATAGCTTGAATTTAAGAATCTTATTTTATTTATACTCCATTGTAACTTATCATGGCAGTGCGGCAAATTAAGTTGAATTTATAGAAAGTTGAACTGTAAAAACAGATTATGCAAAGAAATTATTCATATTTCAAGCAAGCCTTCTAGTTTAAGAATCTAAAGTTGCTTTTAAACCATAACAAAACAATTTAAACCAATTATCACATATTTTAATAATTTAATCAGCATATTATCAACGATAAATATTTCTCATGACTCAATAAAATATTCTGCAATGGTTAATGACCAGTAATTCAGTCATTTCTGAATATTATAGAGGTAAATTATTGAAAGGCAATAAATAAAGTAATATATATAAATAAAAAATTTTACGTCAATTCCTACTTAGATAAACAGAGAAAATTTTTATTTTTGTTACATTTTATTAAATAATTGCAACTAATATAAATCAAAAAGATTATTGATTTTCGCAAGGATTGGCGACGTTTTGGCCTCTATGAGCATAATCAATCGACTGACATAAATTTTGGCTATCTTGTTGGCGCTTAATGACAGGCTACAATAAGCATAAAACTTTAAAGATTAATCGTTGACATGCAGTTAATACACAAATATTAGACAAAATTATTAAATATATTTCAAGAAATACAATAACTAACATAGACTACTGGTGATCTTGTTAATATTTAATTGCAGCTTAAAATAAGTATGCGATTTTAAAGGTCAATCGTTGGCATGCGATTGGCGTAAATACCAGAAAAACTTATTTAATATATTTCAAGAAATATAAGAACTCATCCATCACATATTTTTCATAAACCGTGTAGAATCAGTTGTAGAATCAATCATGAAAAACTAAAATGTTTTAAAATGCGAAATCTACAACAAAGCAAAAACTTACACACAAAACTACTTATGACCTACACTCCAAAATATGCACATTATGAAACCGCATTTGAAGGATTAAAACGGGTCACTGCTTCCTTCTTCAAGTAACACCCGTAAATTTAGGCAGACACCTCGCCTATGCTGATGATTCTGTATCATCCTCACTTTGGCAATAGTGTTTCTGGGACACGAGAGGTATTTTCCTCGAGCCCATATACCGACGTTAGACAACAAAAGACTTTAAATATGAACCACCCTGATGTGGTCACGATGCCTGCACACAAAGCCAGCATTAAAAAATGATTTGCACAGTTGGAAAAACTAGTTCTTCCCTTTCCTAAATAAGATGTTAGGAACGAGATGCTTTTTTTTTTTTTTGCCATCTCAATTGCTAAAGCGTGTACATAATCGTACACTCCACAAGGTGTGGATGTCAACTTCTTTTTGTACCGATCGTGAGGAAAAAGGTGATTTAAAACAATAGCTCCATTGTGGGACAGTTATTTGTAGAATCCTCTTTGTACTATTACATTTCTTTATTTTATCCTTTTATGGAGAATTTTTGTTTTGATATAAACGATATAGAATATGACTCTAGAGAAAGTTAATGTATTTCCGTGAAACCCTTTCTTTGATCAATGATTATTCAAGAAATAAAATTAGTATCGAAACCATTGCTTAGTGAAAAAATTAATTAAAATGTTGAGATTCAGTAATTCAAATGATATTAAATTATTTTATAACTATACAAAAAAGGTAAAATTTAGGACGAGAGAAAATAATCACAGCAAATCTCCTTTAAATTTTATAGGCTACTCCTAAATCATGTACCAAGAGAACTTTATTTAAAAGATCTAGAATATCATGTTATATCTTCGATAAAATTTTATATTCAATTTTGATATAATATTAAGATTAAAATTTAAAAGGATTGATTTTTAAATCTTTTTTTATGAATGAGCAGCATAATATTAATAATATTATAATTATAATTATAGACCCTTTTATAAGTAATACTGTAAAGATATTAAGAAAAATCATACAACAAAATTCATTTCTTATCATTGGATATTTTCCAAATATTCTTTCAATTCAAATGTATATGTATTTTTTGGAAAATATATAATTGAATTGGTATTGATTTTAGATTCTAACTAAACCATTGTGAATAAAATTAATTTTTCGAAAAAGTTACTTTTCCGTTTGGAGGGCGCAAGCGAAAAATTACCAAATAATGTAGAATTCCACCAATTTTCTTACAGTGACTTTAAAGAGAAAAGTCGCCAAACAATGCATAATTGCGCCAAATTTCTTAGGAAATTTTTCGCTTGCACCCGGCTAATAAAAAAATACCCCCTCCCTTCAAAAAAAAAAAGATAGAGAGAAAGAAACAAGACTACAATTTTAAGAAACATATTATTAAAAACCCTATAAAAATATTTTCGTTGCACTGAAACGATTGGGAATGTATTTGAATCAAGACTGAAGCCCTATTAATAAGGGCATAGGAACGATATTTGTCAAAGTATGAACAAAATATCAAAAGATAAATTTTTCTAAATAATATGTTCTTCAAACCGAAATTAAAAAGAACTATGATTAATATTTTTCTTTCCTTGAACCGACTTTTCATACGTTTAGCCTAACCGATACATAAAGCAAACGTGTATCACTATAAATGTATATTAGTATCTATCGCGGCTTCAATTATTATAAACTTTAAGAATTATACAATAAGATTATTCCAAGGTGTATTTATATTTAATGAGAAACATAGAATGAAGAGAAAGCAAATAATTGAGATCTGCATTCAAATAAAATTAGATGGGGCATTCTCTCCAAACAGAATTCGATTAGTATATGCTAAATGGTCAGACATTTCGTCACTACCCATTAAAAGCTTTTCACTGGTTTCTGAGGAAGAGCGAACTCCTTTCAAATTGCATTCTAAATGGTAGACAAGGCCATCGCATGAGAGAAGATGGCAAGGACTTGAACAGATGAAGTAAAATAGCTATCAATTCAAGGCATGCGAGAACACCCATGCATGAAGTAATCGTTTTTATATTTGATGATGTCAAGCAGTTGTTGTTGATTATTAACATAAAATGCGAAAGTGCTTAGCACAAAGCGTTTTGTTTTGGGCATGAAGTTTATCACAGTGTATGCGTATATAATTATTTTTATGCTAAATGCAGAAGTTGAATCTTTTTTTAAATCTATTCGTACATGGTATTTTTAATCTTTTTCCCCTAAAAAAAGATGGAATACACTATACACCGGAATGGAGTTACAGATGGAAAAGCAATTTCTATCCACTTTGGAAACTTTTTTATACATATCAACATTCAAAGCAGGTCATCTGGGGGGGGGGGGTTGCTGAATTCTATACACCGGGGCCCTGTGATTGAGGGGCCCAAAATGATTAAAAACTAAAATAATGTTCTGAATGGTTATAACGAGTTAAAAAGAAGGAAGAAATTTAACGGAACAATTATTAATTAATAATTTACTTCTAAATATAATAACTGTGTTAAACCTTTTCTTTGCATAGCAAATTACTACAATGCTGAACAATTTTTCGGAAAATAAAAATTAATAAACAATTGCTTTTGGTCAAGCATGAGTGTATAACGCTTAAATGCTCTTTCTATACTAAGTATTGCAAAAAAAGTAATTTTCCTGAAGTAATTAATAGCACTATGCATCGAATAAACATGTTATTATTATTGTTACTTATGGCACTTGCCATGGACAAGTTCACTGCTGATACAACAGAAGATTTAAGCCGAAAGAAGCATCTCTTGTTTTTGAAGTAGCACCAACTAGGGCCAAGAGTAGGACTTAGCTATACACTCATCACATTTGCTTGCACAGCCCCATTTTACAGGGGGGCACAGTCACGCACCTCACAGATAACACACAGAAGAAAAGCCATACCCAAACCGGGACTCGAATCCGGGCCTCCCAAAACACGAGGAAGATGCGCTACCTCTGAGCCAAAAAGCCGGCAAAAAATAAATATGTAAGAGTAATTTGTATTCGTACTAGTATATTTTACGACTTTGAAAAAAATGTTGGGCTCCAACTATTTTCTTGCACACTGGTCCATTCGTAGAGAAGACCGGTACTGTATATATTAATTGTACATATAAATTTAATAAATAACGGGGTAGACTTTATTTCATGAGTCAGTAATGATTCTAAACTTGATTGGAGAAGGATTTCAAAGCTTATGGAGGTGTTTATTTTTTATTTTAAAACAATATCTGATTATTTATAATCTTAAGAAACGATGGCAGAATAAAACTCTTAATGGGAAGAATCCTTCATTAAGGCACTACCTTTCATTTATGTTTTAAAATCCACGCAATGAGCATTGTGTAAATCACGTTTCTTAGTAAAAGTCGGTGCAAATTTTATTAAAACACATTGGCTAAAACTTATATCGATTTTATAACTTATCATCTTACTTATATAACTAAAACTTGTATCGATATATATCGGCTTTGAAAAAACTAGAATTAACAACAGAAATTACTACTAAAAATTTCTCAGCAAGAAGTGATATACTTATGGCAATGCTAACAATATGAAATAAAATTTTTAACTTTTAAATAATAAGCAACCTTTTTGAGTAAACGCAAAACACTAAAGAACAGGGATAATTAATGTAATAATAATAATAAATATTATAAAACATTTAAAATTCTATGAAATGTGAAAAATTTAAGTTAACCAATATGTGGTAAAAAGCACAAAATCTTTTTTTAATTTGAAAATTTACATGCCTAATCTTTAGCCAGAATATTCAGGAATTTATTGTAAAGTTTCTGCTTTGTCTTCGTTAACGTTAGCGTAAAAGCTTCGTTATACTTCGTTAAGTCTGGGTTTGGGAATTGTGCTGGTAACAAAAGAATTGTATATGAAAAGGCTACGATTTTTAACAGAATGCAACAAGAATTTTGCTCATAAGATTATTAATTATTAAAATCGAGAAATTTTATCTCTTTCTGACTCACAATTTTTTTATCAGTATCAAGCATCCAATATTACAATATCAACTATATATGTAAAATACCCTTTAACATATAAATTAAATACTTCTTAATATTTAAGTAATTAAAATAAAAAGACATTATACTACAAAACTGAACATATTATAGAAAATTTGTGGAAATGCTTCAGAAGAATATACCATACTAAAACTCTTACCTAAATTGAGATGAAAGATATCCAGTAAATATCCAAAAGGAAATAAAAATTCCGTCGAATATATATCCAAAAGGGGCAAAAAAATGAATCACCTCCTAGTTACATCAACCCTTTCACAAAATGCACAAAAATAACTTTTTCTCAGATCTGACAGCAACTGAACACAGACTCAGAGGATTTCAAAACAAGTTTTTTAGAAGAAGTCCAGCAATGCTGCAGTCGCAGTATCCGGTGGCACGCGAACGAGGATTATAAATAAATAAAATTATTTTGCCCTATGTTATGAAAGAAATTGCTAACGGGAAACAATGCGGAATTGCTGTGTCATCCAACAGCCCCTGACAGTTCGAATGGTAGGTCCGATGCTCGATCTTCCGTGGCTTGATTTCTTTGTCGTCAAGTTTTCTATGAAGCAGGCACCAGCGATTATAGATGACCCAGCGTTTTTAGATAGGATTAGAAGCCACAACAAGAAGAAGAAGAAAAAATCATTTCTATATCTATCTATAATACCCTTGAAAACAACGTCATTATTTTCCATCCAATGTATTGTTCTATACGTTTTTCCTGGTTTCGATAGTTTCTCTTAGAATTCGTTATATTCTTCAGAACCAACCTCTGCAGTGTTTATTGTATGTAAATGACTGTATAATTTGCAGATGAAAATTATCATTGTATTTCGGATTGAATTATTTTCACGGAAAGTTCAAATATATCTTTGAATATCAATGTTCTCTGAAAAGATTGAAATTTCTTTATTTTTAATAAGCAAACATATAACATTTCAATTTAAATATAGCCACATTTACAAACAGCCTAATTTACTGTATTAGTAATAGTTTTAATTTTAATATTATCCTTATCAGAATACATACTGCCGTAGAATTAATTAATTGCAAACAAAATCATATTTATATAATGAAATCTATTCAATGGCTTTACAAAATTTGAATGGAAACAAGGAAGTGCGATATCACCCATTTCATAAAATTTACTGGAACAAATATGATATATAAAATTTTTCAAATATCATGCGTTTATAACCCTAGGTAATTTTAAGAGCAATACGTTGTATTGTTCAAAAATTACCGATAATTTACGCTTTTCGACATAATAAACAAACGATGGTTTTCAACAATTACATAGCATCTGAAAGGCAATATTACTACATAATAATAGATAATTAATAATAATTAAAGCGCAATAACAGCATATAACATGGATCTTATATTTTAAATACACAATAAATTGTTTCATTCTATATTCCTTTAATATTTATACTTATATTCGACAAGGTTTCTTAATATATGCATTACAACTAAATTTAGGTTATCTACCAATTTTTTTGAATGCGTTGATTGCAAACCCAAGGAGCGGTCTCACTATCTACTTTTAAACAATCTACATTTTAACCCCTTATCTACTGACGGCACTTATAAGTACCATTTAAATCTAGATCATATTTTTGCAATATGACTATTTTTGCGGATGGTATTCTATAAAACACGGAGAATGTAACCCAAAGCAGAAGAAAGAAGAAGTTAAGAATAGTTAGAATAGCAGGAAATTTATAAAAGCTAAAAGTAGGAATGAAAAATATATAATTAATAATTTATTAACTAAGATATTGCTAGTAATTAAATTTTTTCACTTGGGTTCTCGAGGATTATTCGGTAAGGAAACTTAACTAATGGTGCAAAAATGAAGTTGGAAAATTGATGGAAACATAATTCAGCAAATAATTTCAATAACTTTCAGAGTTAATTGAAATTATATGATGCAAAAAAATGTCTACGACAAACAATATTTTTGAAATAAAACCGTATAAAATAAATTTAAGAGGGTTCTGTTTTAAGAAAAGT
>JAOUZG010019159.1:3190572-3202598 GCA_026289955.1 Argiope argentata
AAACCGTATAAAATAAATTTAAGAGGGTTCTGTTTTAAGAAAAGTAATTATATATATATATATATATATATATATATATATATGTATATAATTAACAAAATTGTTACGTAACTTTTTTTAGAAATTCAGAAAAAAATTATAGAAAATAAAATGCATGCCATAAAAATCATTCCCAGAGAAAGAAACTAAAAAGACTCGTTCATCAACAGAATCATTTAATCTAAACAATATATATGGTATTTAGAGTATCCAAATATTAGCATAAAAAGAACCTATCTCTAACCGTTAATAGCAATTGTTTAAAAACATCGGAAAATATTACATTTTTCTATTATGAAATGTTACCTAGAATGTCTAATGCCCTGTTTTTATTAAGCTAATAAACTGCACTCATATGTGTTTAATAAGATAAGAGGAAGCCAGTGAAAAAGAAATCTTCCAATTATTCTTTCCCCGTAACCACCCTAAATACCACTTAATTAAGCTGCTTAATATAAGCAGGACGTTAAACTGCATCATTGCATAGTCTAACCATATTTATACTCTCCTATTAGATACATACGAACATAATGCAGAACACTAACCTGGATTCCACAACTTACCATTCCACATTTTAATGCCTTAATCCTACTCAATGACCAACTAAGATAACACGAAAGAAGACAATCACAATGAAAATCTTCAGCGGCATCAGCGATAGAAGAGAATAGCAGACGAAAAGCTAATGACCACTCGCAAAACTCCACCAAAAACTAATCTTCCGAGGGGCTCCAGACTAATCTTCCCGCGTCCCCATCTCGTGCCAACGATTATTCTCGGCCGTGCTCACACAAAAGGTTAAGAACTATTACTCAATCACCAGGCCGAGACGAGTCATCTGTTAACTAACAGTTAATTCCCAGAGGGGTAGCCTGGGGCATCACTGAGAGTCGGAAGAAATCACCGCTCCAGACAACGCCCAATTATTGACTGTGGTCAAAACACTTAAGAACAAAGAGATGGGGGTACCTCTTTTTCTGCCAACCTCTCCAGCTCTGGCTTCAGAGACGCGTGCAATTGTGTTACAATTTTTACATATTTGCAGGAAATCAGGCTGTTATATGCGTCGCCGCTGGTCGTAAAAATTGTCAAGATGGAGGGCTGGCCGCACGCGACTGACTCCTGAAGCATGACGCTGTTATTTGGAGAGAGAAATTTCGGAAACTTATAATTCTAAAAGTCTAGCAAAGAAGAATAGAAGCCGTTTGCGTCAACAGACCTATAAATAATGCATGGGGAGTGACATTTTTTAGGAGTGGTCGCAGAATATTTAATCGAGATCCTTTAGACCTTTTACGCATTTATGTAGACATGGCTGAGAAATATTTTTCTTCTCATAACTAGTTCTAATTAGCATTTCTATTTACATTGTAGCTCGAAATTTAAATAATATAAGTAAATACCATTTTTTCAGTTCAATCACATTCATTTATAATGGTAGACGAAAGTAAGTTGTCTTAACGGAAAAATGACTTCAGTTTCATATTCATTACTCATGTAATGTTTTGTCAACCATCATCATCATGGACAATTTACTCGAACAGTGGTGTGCAAACGGAGGTCGCGAACCTCGGAAAGGTCATGAGCAAATTTTCGGGGTCGATAAATTCAATGAAATTCAAATTTGTGGAAAATCTAAAATTATTCATTTAAAGAATTGAAATAATACAAGCGAAGAAGTTAATTATTTTACACATTGGCATAAATAAAGCATTGTTTCAAAAAGATTTGTATTGATTTATTAACTAATTTTTATGATATCACAACTTTTATAAAAAAATTCATGATGTTACAACTTTTATAAAAAAAATATGATGTTACAACTTTTATAAAAAAATTCATGATGTTACAACTTTTATAAAAAAATATGATGTTGCAACTTTTATAAAAAAATTATGATGTTACAACTTTTATAAAATTTTTATGATGGTTTTTAAGTTTGGTGTGTTAGTTTAAAAAGGCGTCATTTCAACCCCTGATGTCACGATACTCTGTTAAAATACAATACTCTCGTAATAGCACATTTCAGAAAGAATTTCATTGTAACTTTGCTGATGATAAACAAAAAATCTACTTTTATCCAGGGTTCGCGATAATCTTGTACATAAAATAGGGATGCGCAATTGAAAATAGTTAACAGTATTCTAATGCTTCTGTATTCTAATTAAAATTGTATTCTAATTGAAATTAGAATACGGAAGCACAATATTTTAAGTCAAATGCAGAGGTTGCTGCTTAAAAAAATTGCAAGCTTTTCCTACATATATATAAAGATTTTATTGTTGTTTTTGGTATGTGTGGTTTGTTTGTATGGTGGTATGTTTTTTTACATTCTGTTTCATAGTTTATGAAAGCTTTTATGATCCTGTTTTCTGAAATATGTAATAAATATGAACAAAAAAATTGAAACTGAAAAATTATGAAAATATTTTTTAAAAAATGAAGCCAGGAGCGAAATACTAAAGTGAATATAAATTATTTTTAGATATATGCATGACATTTATTTACATCTATTGTTATTAATAATAAAAGTGAAAGTATATATGTATTTCCGTAGAAAGACTATTAAATTTAGCATAGATATACTTAAGATGAGAATGTGTACACCGAAAATGCTTTTTTAATTTTTTTTTGAAACTTTTATTCGAATCTTAATTTAACAATCTGCGGAAATTCTGTAATTTTTCTACCATAACTTCCGAAAATATATCACAAGAATGATTTTTATCAATTTTAAAACTCCCAAATTTATCCTTTTAATGCTATCAATGGTTACTTAAAATTGTCGAATTTTAATATATTTTAAAATGTGCATTTATGTATATTTTACAAAATTATTTTAATTGATGCTGTGAAATTCAAATTTTTATCTTTTACCATCTCCAAAGAGGGCAAAAAAAAATCAAGAAGTTTCAAAATATTTTTTCCATACAAGAATAAGCTTTTATTAAAAATAGTCTGTCAAGAGAATTTTAATAAAATTTTCGAATTTTTTAAAACAAAAATTGTGATATTTGTAGTTAAAAATTAACTTCAAAAGTAAACAATGATGAACATTTCTTAATATTGTTTTCTCTTTAACAGCATTTTAAAAATTCATTTATTTCCTCCATTAATATCATTGGATGCATAAAAATATATTACAATTCCAGAAAGATCTTTTTTCTTTCATATTATAGAGCGCAGAATTCGAATCCTCTTTTGAGTATATTATATATCATGAAATGTATTCTGTAGTATTAACTTTAATGGTAAAAGATTTTTCTACTTTCCATCCTAATATTTTAATGAACATCTTTAATTCAATGTTTCTTGTTATGAACTAGTAAAGTATGATCACAACGCATTTAAAATTTTGAATGAAATTATATTAAATAACGAAGAAGGCCATGATGAATATCATTGTGGAAATTTCTAAAACAGTAATCGTTACTTATCGATCCAATTTTGAGGGGAAAGCCATTAAAATAAAACTTCATTAAATGATTTTTTTGAATTTTTTAGAAACTAATAAACTAAAAAGACGTTTGGCTGCATAATTATTGTTAATAAATAATTAATATTAATACAAAATTATTATTTATAATTATTATTAATACATAATAATTAATTATTATTAATACATTATTATTATATTTAAATAATTTGCATTTTAAATCATAATATTAAACATTTCAAATACAACTTTAAAGAAAATTTTAATTAATCATGAATCTTTTTAGAAAGAAAAAGTAGCTAAAAAATATAAATTTTCAGTGTTATCCTTATAGGTAGCACTATTATTAATGCTTCTAATAAAATTATGAATATTTATTTATTTTTTAGATATTAAAATCTGGTTGTTAGCGGATTAACACTTAAGATCCTTAATATACTTTTTATAATATAAATATGACTCAAAATAAAATTCCGTTATTAAAATTATTAAAAAAACAATTAAAATAAATTTAAATTAACTTAGTAAGCCTTTGTATGAAAAATTTTAACAAATAAGATTCAAGAAACAATTTTGATTTTGAGTGAAATTTCTTCTTTCGGCATTAAAACTTACTTTTAAAGCGCAGTTTTTCCCCTCCAAATATTTTAAAATCTAAATTTAAAATTATTCTTGAACTAACTTCCATAACCAAAATATCAATATATTTAACTTTAGAAAAACTAATAAAATTAATTAATTAATATCGCTTAAGTCTAGAAATATGTTTTTTTTAAATCAAAAGAAATTTCAGAACAATGTTTTGTAGTTCGTTAAAAAAATCTTCGAAAGGCAATTAATGCATATCTTCAATGTAATTAAATGAGGCTGCTGTAAAATTCTTCCGGTGGAATTCTGGGAAGCGAGAGAGATGACGTAATTACTTTTTCCAGCGGTGGACAGGAAACCCAATAGAATGTTATTTCTTCTTCGGAGGAATGCTTGTCTATGCAATGATATAGTAGGTTCTTTTTCAATAATGCCAAAATACAGCATAAAACCAATTGTCCGATGCTTCAGTGAATGACAATCCGAAGCCAGACGTTTATATTGAGATCAGCTGTCAATTGTATAGGAACACCACAAGAATGCTGTCCTTTACGTCTAAGGCTGTCTTTTACCCCTCTTTCTCTTCTCTTCTTTTGTTTTTTATAGGATCATGTTGGTCTATTTATAGACCAGATACGAAATTATTATTTAGGAGATTTGTCTCGTTAAATTTCAGAAGTTGAGAATAAAAGTATAGTCAATCTGAGAAAGGAAAATAATTTCAGTGAAGGATAAAGGTAGAAACATTTAACACCATAAGAAAAAGAAAATGTATTATGCAAACAGATTTTTTTTCCTTCGATGATTATGAAAAGTAGAGGAGAAACTTTACAAAGTAAATTTTACTCTTATAAATCACTAATAAGAGTAAAATTCATACGCAACTTTTTAATGATTTTAAGTTATATATATATATATATTTCAAATGTTAAAAAAACCAACGAAGTAACTGATATGCATATTCCCTGTTCAACCCGAGAATTTATTATTATAAGTAAAGGAAAAAAGAAAAATGAAATCTATGGTAGCAAATTTCAAGTTATATTGTGAAAAGATTATTATTTTTTAAAGTTATTATTTGTCTTAATTAATTTAAGTCATTAAGTTGTTTAAACCAGGTTGAAAAAGCAATACTGCTAAAAGTGGATCAACCTTTTAAAAACGCATCTGCTTTCAAAGAAGCTTTCATAATAATAATAATGCAATACTGGTAAAAGCAGGTGATGAATATTTCCATTTATGCTCATTGCCTACGCGATTTCGAGCTTCAGTTATTCGTTGCCTTCAATTATTCAAAACCCACAAACGAAAAAAACACGTTCTTACATGATAATAAAAATGCATAAGCACACGCCTGAAAAAATAAAAAAAGACTCATATACATTAAAAAACTTGCAGCATTTTATGATTTCACTCCCATGTTACTAGCAAAAAGGGTCACAAGGCCCATGAAATTATAATTTCCAGGTCAATAGTTTATTATGAATACTTAAATACCAGGGTCAGGTCACTTTAGTTTATTATGAATAGCAATATGAAAGACACTGCTTTTTAAGGACTTATAAATCTTCAATCAGTTTGCATTAAAATTTATCATCGGTGTTATACTATTATATTAGAAGAATATAATCTTTTTTATATAAATTTTAAGCCTTTTTTGCTACTTTCGAAGGTTCGAAAAATTAATCCAACTGAAATTTCAATTTTTCTTGTTTTCTTGAAAGCCTAGAATTATATGACAGCAAAAATTCAACAAAATGTATAATTTCAGATCCTTGTTATTCTCAATTATCGTTATTATCGTTCTCCCTAGATTATTCTTTGGGTGCTGTTTTGATACAATTCTTCTAGTGTAGAATTGTCAACATGGGTATTTTTATTGGCAGTTCATAGATTTTAATTTCGAGTAAAAAAATATTTTTTCGTTTAAATGTAGTTTAACTCTTATTAAAAGACATACACACACGATATTCTTGAATATATTTTGATATTATGTATGAAGAAAATCTTGTAGTTGTTGAAGTTTCTCCAATCATTGATTTCGATACCTCGGTAATAATTCAGATAAACATTAGAGCATGACTCTTACGAACAAATATTGTAGACATCACAGAACTTTCTGAAAGCCATCGAACCTTTATTGAATGATGCTCTTAAAAACAAGGCATGCCTTCATTGGAGAGTTAGCGACTATACAGAACTAAAAAAAAATAATTCATTACGCAATATATAAATGCTTATTCGAACAGGAGACCAGCTTGTATCTCTATTGTTGCACAAGCAAGTATTGACCGAAACTGTACAGATACATCTTACAAACAAAGCCCATTAATATTCAAATTGTTCTGCAAAGACGATTTCTCGTAAACAATGGGATTCCATATGCTATGTCTGCTCAAGGAATCTTGAAATATTCCAAATCCGTTATCAACAATGCTTTTCCAACTCGCCTCCTCCGACCAGAGATAGTGTCCGTGGCTCACAATAAAGGGATTTAAGCGCTATTAACGCCATTTGGGTCAGTGGAGACAATCAGAGGATGACCGTGTTTAACCAGCCGCAAGATAATGCAGCGATCTCCCTCCCCAATACGGTTTAACGCCTGATAAAACCGAATCGGGATTAATGGAATCGGTGCCCCCTTCCCCAATATGCAGGGAATGCTCGGTGCACGCAACAGAATATCTGCCAACCCCACGCGGATGGCTTTCACGCTCGTTTCGATTTAGCCCAGATCAAAGGCACACTCAGGCTTGATGGCCACTGCACAGAGTGAAGTCGGTGGATAGTAGATTGGATTTGGGAGCAGAATAGTACACCAGTACTGTTCTGATCCCGAATCAAGTTCATAACATCTGCTGATAAAGACGATGTATGGGAAGTAGATTTTAAAACCATGTGCGATATCTACAGATTTATAAATGCAAATGCAGGTTTTGCACATTATATAAGTAAAAAAAAAAGCTGTTTTACTATATAAAAGGGAAAATAAAGTGTAATTTTATGCCAATGGCAATCATGAAGAATCTACTTCGGTTTAAGGAATGAAAGTTTAAACAAATTATACATTTCATCTTAGTTTATTTAATCAGAAACAAGATGATTCAAAAAGTTATGTCTTCGGAGGGTTCATTTTTCGAGTAATGTTCCATTGAGAGTGCTAATGTATGCACTCTAGTTGCAATTTAAATCAGTTGAATACTCTTCCTGTCTATACCCGTCGCGGTGGCAAGGTCTCAATTCGTTGTTCATAGGATTTCAGATTCGATGCCCGATTTCAACGAAGAACAGTCGTGTAAGGGGGTCTGCTAAAGGTTAAATCTGTCTGGGCAAAACGTCGTCTGGCTGATGTGGTGTGGTGTGGAGAAGGGGATGTCAACTTAGGTGTTGTCCTCGTCATCTGACAGCGGTTCAAAATTACGACGTCCGTCCCCAAAAAGCACTAGTGCTGCTTTACAACATGATGTTAATATAACTAAACTTCAGTATACAGCGGATGGGAATTAGGAAGGAAAATGTCAGATCAAGCATTTTCATCTGATAACGACTCAAATTTTTAAGGTCTGTTTTTAAGAAATAACCGATAGTTTTCAAAGGCGGCATTTTATTATTTAGGAAGCCTTTTACCATAAATATTGGCATTGTACATATATAAGGTTTAATGGGTAAGAAGGAAAGAAAATATAGTACACCCTTGTATATTCTGTATGTATATATAGAACGCATATGTAAATTCACTACAGTAAAACAGGTTACTTTTCTTGTATCTAGTTTAGTTTATATTTACATCTCACGGTAAAGCCACACTAGGGCTATTTTGGGACGGATCTCACAACCACGATCAGATAACGTGGATAAAACCTGAACTGGCAGCCCCCTCTCTACTCCACACTAGGTGGAGGACGTTTAGTCTTGATGGATTTAACCATTAGCAGGCCCCCTTACATGACGGTTTTTCGGTGAAATCAGGTCTTGAACCGGAAACCTTGCGGCTTAAGACTTACCACTAGGCCACCGTGGCTCTTTTCTTGTAGCTTAATTAAAACATAACGAATGTTTTTAGCCAAGCATGTTCTAAAGCTTAAATTGCTTATAACCAAACGAAATTAATTACTAATCAATACCAAAGCATCCGATAACGTTTAATATTGAATGGAATACAAAAGAAATAATGTTGGTGAAATTAAATCTTCTTTAAAAATATTATATTAAATCTAATACTAGTTTTCAGCATTCCAACTTTTACAATCCTGCTTTTGATTATGACCTTAGTCAAAAAAATTTGTTTAAGCTGTCCGTTTTTTTTTTAAATCATAAACGGATAAAAATCATAAAATTAAAGGAAAAAGTAGAAACTACAAATCTGTAAACTTGCATTTTTCCTAAATATTCGTTTTAAAAAACAAATTTATCAATTTATAAAGAATTAACAAAGAAATTCACCAATTATAATTTCACAAATTTCGATTTAAACTCTCTAATACACATTCTTCCTGGCTATTAAATACACTTAAACAATCCTCTTAAGTCTTTTTTTAAAAGTAAACTCAAGAGAAAATTTCCCCTTAATTAATTATAATGATCCGCAAAGCAGAAAAGAAACGGCAAATATTTGCTGAAATAAAATCTCTTTTTGAAAGCAAATATTTCAGAACGATGCAAAATGTTGGCGCTGTTTATTTATAAGCGAGTATAGGGAAAAAAAGTTGGAAGAACAATTACAAAAGCAGAAATTAGTGAGCAGCATTCGTACAAAACATCTTGTAGAACCGAGTTGCTCATTTATTTTTATCATTTCACGAAACTGAGAAATGAAATAAATAAATAAAACAAAAACGAGCTAAATTTAAATAATAATAATAAAAAAATCCAGTTACTCGCTTATCTTAGTACAGACAACACGAGACAGATAATGCATTTGAGACAAAGAACAACAAAAATGAATCCAAATCCTATCATGAAAGACAACAGCTACAAAAAAAGTACCGAATACATAGGTTTGAACTAATTATGTCAACAGTAAAAAAATTACAAAACCCGAGCAAATATAATAATAAAAAGAGCCTAATTAAGACAGCGTAACGCTTGCAATTATGAAGGGAAAATTGTAACGTTATAAACAATAAAAGAGCAAGTTTAATTAAAAAGATGATGGTGAAAATTAAAAGGAAGGACCATTTATGCAGTTTAGGGGAAGAACATTCACTCGGAAACAGATAAAGAAATTTATGAGTTAAAAATTCTGATAAAAATGCTGCTACATTGTTAAATGTAAAAAATGCAATGCTCGTTCTAAATGTATGCTCAATAAAATACACCATTCCTTATTAAGTGCTCTCATGTATGAAGCCTACAGCAATTAGGAAGGAAAATGTAATTTATTTGTTAATGGGCATAAAGAAGCATCTGAAAAGCCGTTTTAACTTTAAAAAAATTATTTTCTATGAAATCAATTGGGTTTTTAAGACCATTTTTGTGTCCAAGTGAATTGATTTGAAGAAGGCGTTATTGCCACATAAATTGAATTAATAATACTTTGAGCAATTAACAGACTGTATTATTAATATAAATTTTTCAAATATTGCAGCTAATTTCGTTCTAATTCTTCTCTTGGATTATTATCATGTGAGAAAATTATTATTATTATTATTGGTTAGGAGGTTTTGGCATCTCCGAAATTTGAAGGCAAGAAATATTCATTTTTTCATTGGCAGATAGCGAGTCACCTGACCCATGACATTTGAGGTTTGTTTTGCCAGTATTCTTTGACATATTTAATTAAAGTTATTATCAATTGCTTTTTGTTTGTCGTTTCTATGACATGACGTCATCTTCCAGTTTGTTTACAATTCCGTACTTTTTTTAAAAAATAATTTCTCGCTCAGAAGATTATCGTTTGGTGTTTTTTTATAATTTTTTTTTTTCAGTTTTAACTATTGCAATTTTTTAAAAGGCAACTTATATTTATTCTTCAATGATATTATAAGCGCCTTTTTACTAATTAAGTTTCTCAAAATACTGTAAATATTAGAATATAATTTTAATTTCAATCTGCATTATGTTCATTGGATTTTACCACATATACAATAGCTTCCAGCGATAGTGAACTTTTCGTCGAAATTACTGTTTTATTTTTATCTGAAAACGGTCGAGCTTCAAAACTTTGTTTGATAGCTAGAAAAATTAAAAATGAAAGTTGAAAAAAAATTATCATAAGAGAAAAAGAGAGAGAGGTCTATTTTTTTCAAACAGGTTTAAACAGTTTAATGTCTTAAATAAATTAAGACTAATAATCACTTAAAAATAATAATGTTCTCACATGATAAGTTGCAATTTGAGACCGTAGATTCCATTAATTATTTTTATTTTGTTAATCATAACGTTATATGTCTTTTAATTAAGAATTCATATTTATAGTTTTTTAATATAATTTATAATTGATCATGATACAATGGTTGCCATTGAATGCAATTCATTATTATTATTAATAAGAGAATATAAGAGCTAAATCAAGTTTTAATTCTTTGAATAAAGGCCGTAAAAAATTAAACATTTTAAATCACATCATTAAAAAAATTCAAGCTCTAATATATGATACTGAGATTCATACCATTTAAAAAATTACAACTTAAAAAAAATTATAAAACAATGTAAGGTTTGAAAACTATTACTTTGCTAAAACGAAACCTTAATATGGAATTAAGATTAATTTTTAATAATTGGATATATTGAAAAAAAAACTAGTAATTATTTATTCGTGCTGAAATTAACTAAATGAAATAAAAATGTATAAATGTGAATAAGAAGATTCGATGTATCAAATAAAAACAATTCCATTTTTCATCAATTGCAAAATGCAACTTGTCGTGATCATTAAAAGACAACTTTCAACTTTATCAAATAAAATGTAAAGATAATCACTACCAACCAAAAATCCATCATTGCTCCCAATTTTCAAGTCTTATCCTCATTCCTCATTAAAATGGAAACAACAATTACTCAGAAACTGCTCGCATTGCAAAATATTTAAATAAATGGAATAAAAAAACGACATCTCAATAACAGATTTACACTAAAGAATTAGATCATGAGTTTAATTTACTTGTTGAAAGCTTCACTTCCAAAACAATTAGCTCGCATTTACTTACTTCATTTTCATATCTAATTGCATATAAGTTGTAATTCTCCCATAAAACTGAAAGTTAGATTTATAGGCAGTTATCTTTAGTTTTATTAATTACAGACTTCAAGTCCCAAATCCATCCAGAGATCGGAAAATATGCGTGACCGGAAGGGACGATCACGTGGCGAGTTACCCTTTCTCCTTCCTTCTAATAAAATCACGCACGATATTTTAGAAAGTATCCGAAACTTGAATGCACGAACATCCCGTTGCTCTGTTCTCGAATTTTAGAATAATCTCGGGATTTTCTGAAGTAGAAAACGGCTTGTTCTATTCGTGACGAAACGATAAGGCAAAGGATTTTGAAACTAAAACTCATTTAAAGAATCCGTAACAGAGAATGGGTAATTCGTAGACTACGAATAGTAGGCGCTCTTATTTTATATACAATAATATTCTCCTATTCAAATGCAAAACTCAACTCAATGTGCTAAAACCATTCTGAGATTTAATGGCGTCTTTGGTGACCAGCTAGCTCGGCGAAGATAATGGTTACATTTAATTTCAGCTAAATTTATTGACAATTTCATATTCAAGCTTCCGTTAAATTGTCACATGCCGAAGATGTTATTTTAAATGTAGTACATATATTCTGATTGTTGTGAACATGAACCTTTTTAATGGAGACCAGTTCCAAAATATCAAAGGGTATTAGAAACCTAAATTTGCAGATAATCTGTCTTCTAAATCTTGTGGCATTGTAATTTCACAAGATGACGTCTATACGCAATTTCATATATATATATATATATATATATATATATATATATATATATATAT
>JAOUZG010019159.1:3202698-3256125 GCA_026289955.1 Argiope argentata
ATATATATATATATATATATATATATATATAACATAGAATTCTTCTTTAACTTTTAACCCTACCTCTCCCCGGGGGACACCTCGAAAAGAAGATAAGAGGCTTCCGACACAGTGGTTTGATCTCACCACCCTGGAGGGAACACAAATAGGGGGAGGGATCTGGCTCTTTCCATCGACGTACTTCCTACTGGATAGGTTGTATCGTGGCCGCTGAGAGCCATTAGTACTCAACCACAGTTCAACCAGTGTTGCTGTTGATGCGGTTCGATCATTCAATACTTTCATCCGTGTTACTTCGGGCGAGTCAGTGATATGACTTAACTTTTAACCGTGGAAAAAAAATCAAGCGATTAAAAAGTTGATGAAGTAAATAAAAAACGAGTTGAATGAAATTTATTGTTGGAAATTAAGCAAAAGAAACAAATTTGGAAAAATTGCCAAAATTTAGCAAATATTTGAATGACTAATGAACTAGTTTTATTAAAAAGACAATTTTTAAAATTTTGGAACGGTGTAAAATTAAGAAGTTATAGCGGATAATTGCTCAAATTTTAACATAAAATTTCAAAAACCACGATACCAGCAGCACATTTTTACTCTCCTAGATATATAAGCTCAATACTTTAGTGCAAACGATTTGGCCTATGGGGTACCAAATACACACATTCATCAATATTTATCAATTGAGAAATATAAAATCATTCATAGGGTCAAAAATATAAAGAAAAAGTAAAGAATAAGATAGATTTAAATTATTGCAATTGATTATTCTCAAAATAAAAAAGAAAGTGAATGTTAAAACAAACGTTTAAGGAAAAATAACATAAAATTGGAAAATAAATAAAGCACGTGAAATGACAAAGGTGCTAAACCACTTTCATCCCTCTAATGATTTTTTTACAACACTGGACATATATCGCCCCCCCCCAAGTTATCTCTTTACTTTTATATCGAATGTCATTTCAATAGCTATTTTATTTTAAAATGATAAATCTGGCGAGAAATTTCCGATAGTTTCGAGTTTTAATAAGAAATAGTGGCGGATTCGCATTAAGTTTTATTTAAAGCTTAAATCTTATTTTACTTACTTATTGAAATGAATATTAATCCCACGCCATTTTGTCTGCTTTACAGTTAAGAAAAAGTGTGTATTTAATTAATAATTTATAGAAATAAAAAAAGTTACAAATTAAAAAAAAAATCTTTACAATCGGTAAAAGTCTTTTGTCGCAGTAACAACATATAATCATTTTCGAGAACACACACACAAAAAAACACGTTTATTTTAACAGCGCAAATAAAAATTTTTTTAAAAAATTAAGATTTTTAAAAAATCATGCAAATTTCGTACTGAAAACCAAATGTTGTTATCTAGATAAAACGTAATTCCAAGATTACATATTTGAAAATACAATGGTCAAATCATGATTAAATCAACTATTTCTAAATGCGGAAGAATACTGATTAGCATTACCATTGTTGTATCGCAGAAATTGACATACTTTTTGCTACCTCATTTTTTAAAAATGAAGGCTGTAGTTTGAAAACTGAAGTCACTTCTGTGAGGTTGAGTAAGCAACTGATGTCAGACATTTCGTGACACATTTTGTACCGTTCGTTTTAATACAACTAATTAAAATAATAAGTTTATAAATAAATAAAATGCAAATAATTTTAATAGATTTTTGAGGACACATAATTCATTTTAAATCGATATTCAAATACTAATATCACAATAATAATTAAATTTGCTTGAATATATTCGAATCTTCCGATCAATATTCTTAACATTATATAAGGGAAGAAGCAGTTTCTTTTATTTAGTTAATATTGACCATATCATGATTCCCCCCCCCTTTGACTTTAACTTTAAATCATTTTTTTAAAACCTTTAACAGAATCTTCATATCGCAACAGAGCATGGGCTAACGTTACACGACTTGGGTTTCAGAATAAATTTTAAAAATAAAAATTGGCATAATTCCTCGAATTTAATTTCTTTAAATTATTTATATGCCATATGTGGATTACAATTGAAATGAAAAAAAGGAAAATCTAGCCTTTAAAACTTAACAATATAATTAAAACATTAAATGCACTCTTTAAAACCACAACAAATAATTTGAATTTCGAATATTCCAGAATATTTATTAATTTTGTAATTCGATGTTGATAAAATAATAATGAAATTTGATTTTAAAAAAGTATAATCCATAAGACTTTAAGAAAAATGTTTCATTAAATAAAAGCTACTAAGATAATTAGCTGCGGAGTAATTAGCTACGAACATCTTCTTCTTGATTTCAGCTATACACTTTAACGATTTTTTTTTACTTGTTACGCCTTGCGTATAAAATATTTAACAAAAAAAGCAATTAAATTGCAATCTAGACATATCCTAGTTGAAAAAAGTCACCATTTAAAAAGTAAACAACCAGCATATTATTGCAGAGACAGGTTACGACGAGGTAAAGGACCGTCTAACCTTTCGCGTTGCCTATTAAATAAAACGACAGCAGAAGCACAGCATACACCACACTCTTCGTTTCTCACGCTCTCAGTCCTCATCAGTTTAAAGACCACATGTGAAAAAGTTACATAGAAACGAAACAGAACAAAAAGTGTCCATTAACAAACTACTTAACAGTACTCCAATAAGAGGAGTGAAAAATCAACTCAATCGTTCACCTCGAAGCCAACCAGTGAAGCATAGACACAGTCATTATCAAGAATCTCTAGCCAGGTCTATGAGCCATGAAAAAAGATGAAAAAATAAAATAATAATGAATGAAGGAACGAAATAAAAAAAATCCATGTTGATGATAGGTAAAAAAGGTTTTGTTTGTTTTAACGTTCCGTCTACTATTTTATTCATTGTTTTCTTAACGCATTAACGTTGCCACACCCAGAGTGGAAGAACCAAGAAATCGTCATTTACAGGAAGAATTTCCTGACATGAAAAAAAAGAAAGAAAGAAAACAGAATCAGAGCGTGCGTTGTCTGCAAATTTAAACAGTAATTCACCTGCACAAACCGCTTAGCATACAGATGGTAATGTGATTCGAAGAAACTCGATACTTTTTGTTTGTTAGAGCAATAACCCCAAATTTAAAAATCTATGCACCTTTTTCTTCGAAGTGTATTTTAAAAAGTTGTTATGATCCTGATAGCGACGTTAATCGTGATATGATTTAGGAAAATAAGCTATACAATAGTCAACTATAACATTAAACGATTTGGTTTTGTTTGCTTTTGTAAGTTAACTATCCTCTTTATTCCGTTAAAAATAACACCGTCTGATTCTTTTTCTGAAACAAGCAATACACGGCCTATTTTTAGGAAGTGACTTACTTTTTTACAATAATGAATGGAATATACATATCTATAAAATATTTAAATAAGGTTTACTATTTAATAAGGTATTTAAATAAGATATAAATAATTTTTCATGAAAAGGCATGCATATTAAGTATTTATATTTAAGTATATATTAATATTATTCATAATTCATAAAATATCACGTCTTTCTCAAAGTTTTATAGTTTAAACAGTGTTTCATATTTCGGATAGCGTTGATTAAAGAAAATACTGAAAGGTTTTCTTTTAGGTCTAGCCTATTTCCTGAAAAAAGTGGCAATGGATTATTTTCAACCTATGAATTCTGATTAAAAACGAAAACAATGTTATTAAAACTTTTCCGAAACCTTCTTCAATATTATAAAGAAAAATCGCAAAGAAAGTAACTCAAATTCAAAATATTTCAACATTATTTTCACAAAAATATATTCACTTAATTTTATTAAAAAAATAATTAATATGTTATTGGGTTATTTTATTCTACAACTCGTAAATGTACATTCGAGAAGGAGAAGGCAAAAAATATTTGTAGATACATCCATGGAAATTTTCCATGAGAAAAATGAATAAAATATGAAAACAATTATAAAAAATTATTCATCTGCATGATTATTAAAAGAAATGATATCAGAATTATGAATTTAGAGAAAGTAATATCACTGCGATTTCTTTAAAAAAAATTCTTTTTGAAACTAAACTACGTATTTAAAATGGACTTGAATCCTGAGCTACGTCGTATAAAAATGATGAACTAAAATTTATGGAGAAGAGAATTATGACATGCAGTGGTCATAAAACTTGGTTGTTTATAGAAAATGACTTTTCCAATAAATGTCAGATATATCAAGTGAAATATATTTCTGTGTATTCATGACATTGAAACATTATTTATTGAATAGTTGCACAAACATGCTTTGTCACTTCATGCTTAGTTAGTGAAAGCTAAAGTGGATACCAATAGAAGGGCTGAACACAAAGCGGTAATATAAACGGAGAAAAAATAATAATGATGCATTTTTTGCTATCATAAAAGATTACTTTCAAACTATATATATAATATAGTTTGTATATATATATATATATATATATATATATAAACGCGCGTCATATTTCCTGTTGTAGCATATATTTTTATTGAAACAAATATTAAAAAGTTGCAGAACATTATACTTATATTTTAAGCACTTTGGAGATGCATATGAAGTGACCAATGCTCCAAGTTAAACGGAACAACCCCATTTTACATTTCTTGCTAAGAAAAATTTAATATGGGTGGATTTTTTATTAAAAAATTCAAATTTATCAAAGAGTTAAATTAAATGTTCTGAAGAAAGCTGAATTTTGCTTCTAACTAAATAATTCCTATGAAAAATGGATTTAATGCTAAAAAAAACTTTTATAAATTAATTGTTCTTCCTATTTTGTATAACCAGAAAAATATTGTGACATTTTTAATAAATAATGACCGTTGAATTTTAAAAATACCCTTGAATATTGATCAATACCAATCAATATTGATCTCTTATATCATCCGCAGAAAAATGATAGTGCTATTGCCTAGATAAATGACGTTGAATATAGTAGTATAGCGGGATAAGTGGCATCATGGGTATTATAAGATTTTTTGGGCCAAATCGTCATCAACGGTTTAGTATCAACGACGCCAAAGGCATGCTAATATCTTTTTTTAACCCCTTCTGCATATTTTTCTTTAAAAAATAACATAAAAGCAGTAAGTTTTTGTCTCTACGGCGCTTCCTAAGACTGGAACAAAGGACATCGATGTTCCTCTAAATCAGCCATTCTCCAGCTGGTAATTTTTTTCGTTGTTTATTCCAGAATATTTAGTGGCAAATTTGGGAAGTAATTGGCAATAGTTTTGCTTTGTTTTGATCTTCTTCCTCTCACAAAAATACTATTTGTAAAATTTATGTTGACCTTTGCACTAAATCACCAATTACTACGCTACTCTTTCAACATAGTTAATGGCAAAATCTTCTGATAACCCCTAAATTGTGTCTGTCTCCCAATAACTTTCTCAATATCAAGTTAAAATTCAAAAGCTTCTCATTTTAGTATGTATAGTTGAGTTCAGTAAACACTAAAGTCCTTATATATACACAAAGCTGACACTAAATACGTATCAGAGATAAGAAAATGAAATATATTTATTAATTTTTTTCTGCAGAAATAAAATAAACCACTGCTGAAACACAGCAGAATCGAAATATTAAAAAAAAAAAAGAGTTAAACGGCTAAACTTACAGGAGTATCGAAGATAACAGCATGAAAGAAAAATGGTCGAGCAGAATTTTATTCCTAAAAAAATAAAAGAAAAGAATAAAAAATAAATATAAAAAATAAGTCCAAAGTTTGAAGAAACAAAAAAAGTCAGAAAAAAAATACAAAATAAAATAAATCTGGAAAAGAAACGAGCGATTATAATATCTGAAACGAGACTCGTAAAGAGGGGGAAATGCAAAAAGAATACAAAGACGGTTTGGTCTTTCTTTCTACATCTGATGATAACGTCAGAGATGGGAGCAAATGCTGAGATAAGTGGCTTATGTTTAGGTTCCACCTTCAGTTCAAATCATGTGTGAAAAATACACCAACCGTTTCCGAGCTTTAATTGCAACTAATTACGGGGAAAACATATTACAAGTAATCATCCAGTTTGTTAATTTAGTTATCTAAAGATTTGCAAACAAAAGACAGAGTCTTTATTGTGAAATAAGACTGAGTAATTCACTTATCTACTGTGTATATCCTCAGGTATTATATATTAAATACATTAATTGTTTCTATTTTATTTGTAATAGTTAAACATAAGGTTGATTATTTTTTGTTGATTTTTAGTGCCGAGCAAATCGCTAAATTTAACGAAATTTTAATTGCCGTTAGTCAAAACCATATTTTACCCTAATGCCAATTACATATTCTACTAATTATATTTCCTCAAAAAATTTCTTTGGAATCCATTGATAATAGCAGACAAAAACCTTTATATCACAGAACATAAAAAAATAAAGCAGATATTTCGATTATATAATAAATGCAATAGCGTATATAATAAGCATTAATTATCGACTTTATTATAATTTCAAATGAGTAAGTTCACAAAGTCGGGACTCCTTTTTAAGATGAATGATTTTAAATCTTGTAATAAATTAAATTTCTTTTTCTGAAATTATTACATTTATTATTTTGCACTATTTTAATCAGTATACAATGTAATTCAATTTAGTTATTAAAAAATCCAATGTAAAAAAATTTAGTAAAACGGGGTATAGCAATGAAAAATTAATTACCATTTCATAAATATATGATACATTAATGGAAAATGTACAAAAGTATGCGTAATTTACTGAAAAAAAATTCAATTAACAGTAATTTGTATCATAATAGGCTATGTTTATAGAAATAATTTTGAAAAACAGGCAGCATTAAATTTTTTCCTATCATGTTTTTCGATAGTTATATCTTGGAAGTAAATTTCCTATTTTATAATTATGTTCGATTTTTCCGTAGCATTAACATATTTTGAAACTATCATTTGATAATTTGTAAAAAAAGTTCTAAGCGTGTAAATTCTAAAGCATCTAAAATTCTTAGTGTCTATTCATAAAAGAGCTTATTTTATTAATAATTAACTTTTCTGTACATTTATATTAAATGAACATAATTTTTAAAACTGTTTCCAAAATATTTTTTTAAGGTTTTCAATCGAATACATGTGTTATTATCGTCTGCCATCATTAGAATCTTTAGAAAAATATTTGTTAAATATCATACTTGGGAGAAATAAAAATTAAGCTATTCTAATTCAATTTTTTTCCAAATATATCTGTATTTTGTTAAAATCTTTACAACGAAATAAGTAATACGAATACATTAATAAGAAACTGAAATTTTTATCGTCAGCAATCATCATAACTTTTAAAACGAAACATGTGAATAAAAAATGCAACATCTCCGAAATACAAAAATATAAAAATACAATTTACTTCAAAAAATTTCATAATCATACTTTAATGTACTAATTAAATCGGAAAGAATTAAAGGTATTTTGCATTGTAAAAGACAATATTCTGCTTTAATAAAGGGTTTTAATTATATTCAGACGAAATCAATAATTTACCAAACAACAAAAACTATCAATTACATAATTCATCTCTAAAGCTGCAGAAAAATATATTAAGTAAACAACAATTTAGATCCGCAAAACATCAAAATAAAAAGGCAGCTGTTAAGATCAAGACACTTTAGAACAATTGAAATAATTTACAGCCACAAAAGACCATTCAGTTCAATTTTTCAATTTTCATCCATTATTTTATTTATAAAGGTCTTTTTTATGTCAATATCTCATATATTAAAGTTTTTATCAAATAAAATTGAATGAAAGACGTGCATTGGAGGTTTTTCTTTGACACAATATCTACTCTGTGCAGTTCCGACAATAAAGGCACCAATTTATAGCAGAAGTCACAGCAGGTTTTAAAGATCCGATTACTTTAAGCTTTTATGACGTCAAAGTTTACTGCGAGTCAATTGTGTTGGATTTAATGCTTAGAAGGAAACAGAAAAAAATCGTAGCGTTGATATATGAACTTTTTAAAAATTCAAAACAAGAATATCTAAAATGAATAGAGGTATAGGTTTTGTAGGGAACAGTACTGTTGAAGAGAATAATAATATTTAAAATTAAAAAATAATTTATAAAAAAACGAAGAAAAACAAGTCTTTCAGCAATTTTTTTAAACTAAAAAGGAATGAAATTCCTCAAAAAAATATTTCATCATTAACTGATGCGTTTCTTGAAATGATAGAATAATAATTCATTCCACAAAAAAGGCTTTAAATTTTTATTAAAATGTCTTAAAAAATCAAATCGCTCTAAGGTGAAAATTATTATTACCTAATCACTTTATTTTATATTCTAGCATGTCATCTATAACAATCGTACTCAAATAGAAAATGCATAAGGGGAATATTTTCTACGAGAATTTTAATATTAAAATGAAAAAATAAATAAATAAAACATCACTAATCTTTAATTATATTCAGTGCTTTAATAATTACTATTCATTAGAAGTTGTCACATTAATTAGTTTATGAAGAATCTAAGCAATTTTAACATCTGAAAAGGAATTCTTATAGACTGACTTAGAAAGATATATCAAATTATAAGAATTCGGAGAATTCTGTCGAATTAAATTGAAATATATCCCTTTTAACTTTTGCAAATATATTTTAAGTCATCAGAAATATTTATTATGTTTTTAATAAATCATGAATATTTCGAAGTAATGTACATATCCTGTTTATCATGATATACATAATTCATAAAAATAATTTTATCCCGTGATTTTAGGACACATTTTAATATAAAATATTAATTACGAATAGATTTTACGAACTCAATTTATGCAACATGTTAAATAGGAATTCAATACGCATCAAGTTGGAAATAGAACACAAAGACATCATGATAATATGAAAATACAGCATAAGAATACAAATAGTTAGTTGCTAGATATGCGCAAATGCGATATTACGTAAATTCATTTTGATTCGTAAATTAAAGCTTCATTTAAGGAAATAAACATGGCAATTGCAGAACAAGTTTTGCAATTTTGAGTGATGGATACCTGACCCAGTGCTACACTTTGTAATTTGACCCACCATATGCACTGTAAAATTCCATGCAGATCACTCTTGAGATATCGTCAAATTAAAAGTTTCTATGTGAAATTCATAATTTTTAATCATTAAAAAAATACTAAGTCACTAAAAATAAAATTTTCTAGTAGTATAGGAAATATGAAAACATTTCAATGCATCTTTAAATAGATATTATTTTAAACAAATCAAAGAATATTCATTATTTTTTAATGAAACACTGTAACGAATCCCAAATCAAAAGATTACAAGTATCATTTGCTAACAATTTGATTTCCATTTTTGGCAACGACAGTTGATGTTCACATGCTTTAATAATTACCATCATCAAAGAGAATCGCATATCGTGAAATAACTGTTTACTTTTAAATTTTCAGAAAAAAAAAAGATAAACTAAATTCTGTCGAAATCGTCTGGAATAAATAACTTAAACCACTTTTTATAGAAATCGGTATTTCCTTAAAAGAGAGATTCAGAGCAAAGAAGATCTTCTCAAGATCAGAGGAAAAATTTTTCCCGTTTGATGTAAGGCATAGAAGAGAAATAAAAAGGAGGGAAACAAGCGCAGAAAAATCTTTCTGGAAACTTATAATGAAGCAGAAAGAGGAACTCCTTCAGTAGAAAGATCACATAATTCATTAGAGACGTTTCTTTCACTTTGTCCATGTCGTATGGCAACACGTGCAGATTTGTACATCGGAATCGGTTTGATTTCGTTTCTTTTTTTGCATGAATTATCCAATGTGGATATTTACTGGATATTCAAAAGTTTCAGCAATTATGATAGTTGCGAAAGAATCGCATCAAAATCGCATCAGAAAGAATCGCATGTAAAGATTCGTTTAGTTCTTTCCGCTTAGGAAAAACATTTTATACCGAAGCTTAAGGATAATGGTATTCGACTTTTTAATGCTTTTGTTTTAATTTTCAAACTGAGAAAATTTTTGAAAAAAAAAATATTATTTGTAATTTAAAAGAAAGTCTTATTGAAGCAAATACTACCTGCAGAGAAAATTTCATTAAGAAATATATCATCACGAAAGTGTAAAGAACTACGCCATTAGTTTAAACAAATAATTAGATCGATGAGAAAGAAGCAACCTACAACAGCAAAAGACTGAGAACTTACCCACCACTGACAGCATCTCAGTTTTCTTGCAGATGCAGAATTTTCCAGAACCTTCCAAATTTAAATATTTAAGAAAGATCTAGAACCTTCCAGATCTTAGATAAATAATAAAGAACATTTTAAATAAAAATATTTCTCCCATTATATAAAACATCGAGGTGTGATCCTCGAACAATCAATCAGAAGTACAATGCTGTGCAAATTAAGCCACAAAGACTGCTAGTTATTATTTGTGCAGCAATATATAGATAGTGAATACTAAAACTTGAAAAAATTTAAACATATTAATACCTTGTTTTCAAACGAGGACGAAGCCTCAATTAACACTTCTTACATCTTCCATGGAATGCAAAAAGTGGACAAATGAGTCTAATTATATTGGTTGGTTGGTGTTGTATCCATTTGAAGTCAAGTCATGTGCCAGACTCCATTACTCCATGTGCCAGAATCACAGTCTTGGCAATGTTCACAATCTTGTCATTGTAGAGGTCTCCCCGAACGGGAAATTCATCAATGGCCTGTAAGCTTCTTACGATGGCCGGGCAAGAAAAGATGAGTTACGGGGTAAGTTCCTCCTCTGGGCAGTTGCTACATAATTTGCAGGTTCGAGTCTAATTATATTAACGTCTCGTTGTAAAACAACACAAGGGCTATATTGGGAAAGACCTCGTAATTTTGAACCGTGATCAAATGACAAGAACGACACCTGAACTCAACCACACCACAAAAGCGTGAATATGTTTGACCCTGACGGATTTCACGTGCGACAGACCCCCCCCCCTCACACGACGGTTCCTCGGTGGGTCTCAAATCTGAAAACCTACGGCCCACGAGTCGTGACCAAATTACCAGGCTACTGAAGCCCCAAGTAACATTTGAGGTCATATTTGTCAGTTCCACGGATGGTTCTTCAAAATGAATCCCATTTAGAGACTCGAAATTTCTTATCCTAATGATTAGATCATACCTCCCTCTATGATTGATAGATATTTCAGTTTTTTTTCGAGTATATAAACTTTATCAGAAAAAAACATACATTTCTAAAATAAAATTTATGTCAATAAAAATGATTTTATTTTGATTGACAGCTTTATTAAGTTCTGCACAAACAAAAACCTATTCCGTGTTAATAAAAAAGGCCTTATCCTCGTTATTCAGAAGTTTCATAAATTAAGATCACTGCAGTTATTCTCATTAAGAGAAGTTTGTACCAAATAATCTTTTTCACTCGTATATTTATCAAAGCGATTTTCATAAAGTGCTGCCACTAAAGCTTAAATCATACCCTAACAAAAAAAAATTACTACGAAACTGGAATAATGAATTTGCATCAGTCATTTAAATTAGAAAGCGATAATGAATTTCCGCAACCCTCATAAAGCTCCGTAGGCAGCGGCGTGTAGCCCTAAATCTTCATTACGCAACAGTGCCATTGCACTATTTTTAATTACACACTGCGCAACGAACAAAAATTTATGAAATAATGCTCCCCAAGTGCGCTCATAAGATTCTACTTCCAGTTGGGACATAAATCTTTAATTATACGAAACTAACGTAGTTCTTTTTTCTCACTCTCTCTCCCCCTTTCATTTCAACAGTGACAGGTTGTCGCGGCAAGGAAGATTACGTAGGCTTCTTCTGGAGGTCACAGGATCAGCAGGTAACTACCCACTTCTGCACTGTACCCCACACTGGCTTTTTGACGGGTTCCCAGAAGAAGCGACGGCACCGCTCCAAGCCAAACGTAGGATCATCTTGGACAGAGAGTTCATGCAAGGTCGAGACGAAGAAGCCAGATAAATTATTTTCCGAGAGTTCAGAACCGGATGAGAGGCCAGATTTGGGGACCTGCGGGATCGTATGAAGGCATTATGAATGGATTATAATGAGTGGTTTTTCGTCGTTAATTAGTCACGCATAATAAAGAGAGGCGATCGTCTCAACTGCTGCTGCCTTTTAAGAAAGGCAGAAGCAGTTGAGACGTAAAGAAGAAAATTGAGCCGTGAGGCTCATAGTTTCGATAGGTCAGACATGATGAGTCAATCAGTTTGTGCTCAATACCTATAGGTCAGATGATATCAATTATTGGAATGCTTAATTTCAATTTTATGGTACAGAAGTAATCCATCTCATCAGGTGAAGGGTTATAAGTTCACGTGATGATCTCGTCATATGAGCACGATTTAAAATCAAGAAATCCGTCCCTCGTTTTGCTTTAAAATAAAAATTTAACTAAACCAAGCTAACTTATACTTCACAAAATATGGTGGTGGTCAATCCATTAGGGCTAAAGAATCAAATTTCTTTATTTTTCAGATTATTCAACCATTATCATGTCAGAACATGACGTTGTTTTTGGAATGAGGTTTGTGGTGTCGGCAAAGATCCACAAGCAAAAAATAAAAATTTCATTATCTGTACGAGCATCTCAAAAAATGAGCTTTTAATAACGCGTTCCCATCGCATTTACAAAAGCTCTGATTTTTTTTAAAAAATGAGTTAATTACTACAGCAAATAAAATCTAGAAAGATATCATTTAGAGCACGTGATTATATTAAATTAAATAAGTAGGAAATGCGATATTTTTTAAACAATAAATGCGGGACAAAGTTTTCTTTAATGATCGTTTGCAATATTAAAGTGACTCATTCAACGAAACAATTAAAATGAATAAAAATATAATTCAAATCGCACGAGCACGTGGTGCTTGGACGTTCAAGAAATGATGATCAGACATGGTACTTTGAAATATGAGTACCAGATTTAATTTTTATCTTTATTTTTCACACCAAAAGTTCACTGCAGAAATACTGAAAGATGAAGAAGGAAAGACATCAATAATTAGAATAAACACATGGTGGAACTACCTATTGAATAGGGCTTAGAATTCTCAAAATAACTCATCGCGAAATAGCTATATGATATAATGAGAAGAGACGATGCAAATTTCCTAAAATTGAATTTTGTGGTGGCTCTGTTGATCTGGATGTAGTCCAAGTTTGGTGAATGACTAACTGTGCGACTTTTTTTTTCTCGAGTTTCTTCCCACCTAAAGCCCGCCTTCGCTTTATTTATTTATTTGTTTATTCACTTTTTCTTGTTTAGTACTATTTGTTTCTAGTTTCACTTTGAAGTTAGTTCAACGAAAACTAATTCACTTTCATACATGTTCACTTCCTTTATTTAGAAGTAATACATAGGAAAAAAGGCACGTCGATAATATATTTTTAAAAACTGCATTTTAATTGTATTCACCAGAAAAAATATTTTTTGCAGCATTGTCCATTTCTAAGAACACATTCAGACATTGCCAATACACCTTAATAATCCAAAAATAACGTAAATGAGATTTTCACACCCTCAGAATAGCAAGATAAGACAGGAAAAATTACCCTCATTTAATAGTAAATAAAAACTGTTTGATAGAAATTTGAGGTAAAGTACGATCTACTTTTTGAAGAATGATCAGTCTAATTATTTTGCTCATAGCTATACAGAAGTTTAGATTATTTTATTTACATCCAATGTCTGAAGCAGACCGTCATTTTGAATCTTGGTCAGATGACGAGAACGTCAACGGAATCATTGTATCTTCTCGAAATTTCCACTTCACACCTATAGATGGATATATATGTTGTTTCGAGGGCTTAAATATGCACAATGCTTGTTCACAAAGCAATTCTTCGGTAGAATTGAAGTTCAAAAACATAGATTTAAAAGACTAAGCCACTTTGGCTCAACTAGAAGCAGGACATCTCGGTGGGTATCTCTAGCATGCCTCTATTTGGTGATAATACCTATACTTTAAGAACCATTGTTTGAACTCAACAATTGCAAACGAAATGAAACTACGAAAATGTCAAGAAAGCAGATGAATGCCTCTTTCGCATGCATTTCCATGATGGTCTGTGACCGTGTGTAGTGGCCATTACGAGGTTTGTGTAAATCATCTCAGTCCGAAGCATCAAGGCAAAGGAGGAAAAAAATGAAGGTCCTAGTATCATAGATTAGTTTTCATGACGCCACAATAGAGGACAAAACTTCGCACAGTGAAATGTCAAGGAACGTGACACAGATTTAGAAAAAAAAAAATAATGCAAACAGGGAAAAAAACTTTATACAACCTCAAAATTAAGTCGAGAAAATGTTCACTGAAATAAATTATCCACGGGAAAACATCGAATAATAATTGTATCTCCATAAAAATAAATGTATATATTCACACACAGAAAAATCCCAAAATCACAAGTGACAGCAACGATGCAAAAATTACTGAATTAAATGGAACCAATACATTATGGAAATTAATTACTGTTTCATAAATTCCTATGCAAACCGATCAGAATTTGTAATAAAAAATTAAATTACTTCAAACTATTAAACGCCAGGTTATTCATAAAATAAAACTTAACACAGAAAAAGCTGCTGGTAACCAGGTTATAAAATTATTACAAGATTCAAAAGTATAATTCTCATTAAGTTTGATTAAATTAAAGTTCTGAATCGATGAAAGAGATGTTCAGAGATGAAACTGCCATTTTGAACTAATATGCTCAAATGTGGAGAGTAGCTAAGCTTTCATTCCCTTTACAGCATTTGCATCAATTTTTATACATTTACGTCCCCCTCTCATCATTATAATATTAGATTGACGACAGATTTAACATAAATTCGTAATAATATCCTGGAATAGAATGCACATTAAGGTTTACAAAATATTCTTTGGCTTTTTGAGCATACCAACATTTAGTTTAGTTAAAAATACGCTTTATTAAACTTTTTTTCTCATTTTTGTACTCCACGTCTTAATTCATTGGGAGAAAATTATTTAAAATAGTTAGTTAAACGCTAAATTAGAATTACATGTTATTTTTTCAATTATTACATTAGTTCACATTTCCCCTATTATATATATATTTTTATATATATATATATTTATATTTACAATTTCTATCGTTATTAAAGTACTTTTTATTCCTCCACTCAAGTTTAAATAATTTTTTTATACTTGTAGTGGACAACACTTTATCCTAATAAAGTTTTTTTTCAAATATTAATTCATTAATTTAAATAAATTTATTTTTAATACTTTAAATAGAGTTTTAGCAGTTTGTAATGAAAACTGAAATTAACAGGCAGTAGCTGAATCGGTAAAATGCGATGATTTCAGTACTTTTCCCGTGAAGGCAAAGAATACAAGTTCAATTCTTGCGAAAATCAATAAATTTTTGATAAATTATTTATATTAATTATAATTATTTAATAAAAATGAACGAATATAAAGTTTTTCTTTCTTCATAGACTTAAGTGGTAATAGACTTTACAATTTTTTTTTAAATATTACTTGTTTATTATTTAAAATACAAACTTTAATCTTTCTAAACTACATTGAGTAAAAAAATAAATTATATTGTTAAAATCATCCTATAGATTGTTAAATGGAATAGTAACACATTAAATATCTACATAAGTTATTACACCAAAATACATGTTTACATACATCCATGAGAAAAATTTCATCTAAAGCTTAAGTGTACTAAGATAAAATCTCAATCCTTCTTCCTCCTCGGCATTTTAAATTTAAAAAAATTAATTAAATATTCATAGAAAAATGGATGTGTTTATCTAAAATTTGAATCTAACAAGTTACCATGTCGTCGACATAAATCCAGATTAGATCAAAGCAAATGGTAAACACACCACCCTATAAAACGCTAGAAAATGGGAATCACGCATATCAAAACTAAAACATGAATGAGAGAAAAAATCTTCCTGCTCAGGCATTACGTTTTTTATTTCTTCGCAAAAATATACATAATAGGAGTATTCCTACGGATCGGGGCACTTACGCACTTTTAGTCAACACGGGAAGACGCATTTTATTTGTTCAAACGAATGGCTGAGGCCCATGAAATCCAATTCAAATGGGTAACGAGCCTTGAGCTAAGCAACGAAGAAATTACGTATTAAAATGCATGGAATTTTTTCACGGAATAAAAATCGTAAACTTTATTGTTTCATGGTTGTTCTCCACAATATTTTTTTTTCTGGAAAAGAGCCATGCTCTTTCCGAAATGTGAATTCTGTTATGATTTGGCAAGAAGAGCATTTTTTTTTTTTAATATTTTTTAGACGTTTAAAATTTGCTTTTGCTATAATAAAGAAAGAATTGTTTTAGAAAATGGAAAAAGTTTAGCTGGTAGTTTCGCATACGCGGCCTTAAAAGCCGAGCTTTTTTTTTTTCTACGTCTAAATCGATGAAAATGAGTTTAGCAGATATTTAAAGTGCTGAAAAAGAAAATAGCAGAGACACATTAAGAATCTTTGTTTTTAAGAACGAACAACTCTTAAAATATTTTTAGTCGCAGAAGTTTTAGACTCGAAAATATTTGTATGCATTCACAAAACATATAGAAGCAATAATTTGGCCATCGTCTTCTTGCAATCACTACAAATTTGATATAATTTCAAACTGATAAATCACATTTTATTCTTCAGGTTATTTGTAATATTAACTAAATTAACATGAGACTAACAGTCCGAGCATATAACTTATAAAACACTTGGTTATAAGTAAGAAACTTAATTGAATAAAAAAAAATCAGCAGCTTAAATCAACCTGTTTATATAATACTGTGAAATACAGAACTCAAGTAAGTGATTCTGGGAATTAAAATCAGCAGTAAAATTTGGTAATAAAGAAAGTTTAGCAGTATAATAAAAGGTATCTGAAAGTAATAAACTTATAACACAAAGTGAGAACATTCCTCAAAACTGTGTTCGACAGAAAAGCTGATCAATATATTAATATATGAAATCGGAATATAAAGCCAGGATTCTTATGAGTTAGTTTAGTTCATTTGCAACTGTTATATATACCGGTACGTTTACTAAATGAATATTAGCCAAAGAAGCCAATTAAGAACGAAATTAATGTTGCGAATTAATATAAAAAAATTGGTAGTCATGGGGATATTGGGTATTATTAATAATAAATAAAAAATTAAGATTATTAGTGATGAACTATGATTGCAATGTTAAAACGGAATGACATTCATTTTGAAATTTGAAAAATAACATGCTTTCTATTAAAATCGAAATTAAAAAGCAATTATTAGATTATAATTCAAAATTAATCAGAAGGTGTCGAGACAACATAAGAATTTGAAGGATAATTATAAAGTGACAAATTTAAGAGATATCAAACAGTCAAAATAGTTCTGTAACCATCAAAATAAGATATCATTTTTATATACGAAAATCTGACGGATTTCACTCTGAGATGGAAAAACTTTATTTTTGAAAAATGGCAGCGAAACAACTTTAAACGAAAAATAGCAAACAGTCTTTATAATAAAAAATTCTGCATATTTCATATTTTGATGTATTTCGTTTTATCAACTCTTAGGAACTGATTTCAATTTTCTTCTGATTTTGTAGAATGTATTTATTTCTAAATAAAATGGAGAAAGAGTTTCTGGTATCATAAATGGAATTCTGATTTTCCTCTAGTATATTCTCCAAGGGACAATTTTTCCAAATGTATTATAAGAAAATATACATAAAATTGATTCATTTCAAATTTATTACGGCGAAATGGAGAAATGGAATACTTGTAAGAATAAATAAAAATATTTTAAGCTGACTTTTATACAACATTATTATTATATGCATTTTAGAAATATAATACGTTACTTTTATGTGTATGTATGAAATTTTTCCATCTTAAATTCGATTTTCTACTATTGAATAAAGTTTGAAATAAATTTCCTAGGATAATTTTCAAAATAATTTTACGACGTTGAATTTAATAGTAAATTTAGAAGGAAAATATTATGTCTTGAAGTTCTTTCTAAGAAATATTTAAATAAGCAAATATAAATGTTTTATTTTAGCAGTTTTCGCTTTATTATAATATCGCATCTCTCATTCTCAAAGTATTTCCGAGTCTGAGGTATTTTGAAAACGCTTGTCCATAAATTGAATTCCAAGTATACTTAAAAATACTTAATTTTGTATTAACAAATTAAGATTTTTTTTGTTAACAATTACTTCTATTTTGTTAAAACAGATAGAAATAAATACACAAAGATAATTAATTGAATATAAATTAAAATGGGATTGAAACAAAAATAATTTATATATATGTTTATATTTGTTTCAATCCTATTTACATTTATATATGTAAATGATTTCTAATCTAAAATTTTCTTAAAATTTAAAAGCTATAAAATTAAAAAAGAACAGAATGTGATAAACAAAATAATTATTATATATGTTATTAAATTACTTTTAAAAACGCATTCTGGAAGATTATTATCGTAATAGCAAATTTAGTTTTCATTTTTAAATATGATAAACAGTTTAATCAAGAGAAAATTACAGAAATAATTTTCAAAATAGAAATCGTTTTCAAGTCGCAGCAAAAATTTACAGTAAAGTAGTTGCATTTTTATTCCTTTAATTGTCTGCCAATATAGAGAATATTTTTGTAATTATAAAAAAACATTATTTATGCAGAATATAAGAAACAATAGCATAAAATTGAATATTATAAGAAAAAATTAGACATTTTAGGATATATAACTCATTTATATTTTCAGACATTCGAAGTTTGGAGTAAAAATAAGCGGAAACAGTCTCCAGCCTTCGAATTCAGGAAACTGTACAAGGATCCAGCAAACCATTTTATCAGCTGCCGACTGCAAGCGCGCAGCTGTTCAAATCTGTGGATTAAGCAGAATGAATCAGACTTGGGTTCCAAGATTTTCAACACGATTGCGAGCTCAGAGTAATAAAAAAAGGCTATCGACTTATGAACGAAGTGACAGAGAGCCTGTTGCGCTCGTTATGTTTTCGCATAAAAAGGAGAGAGATTGTTTGTAAAATGCTTATTCGGCTTCTAAAATTATACTACGTTAAAACGAAATGGATACAAAAATTTCAATTAATAGTCAGGAAAGAAATAATTAAAAAATTAATGAACGGCAATTGATGGATAAAATATTCATTGAATTGAAAAAATAACATTAATTTTGTATTGAGCTTATTTGCTTCTCTTATATTTTGGCTGTTTAAAAATTAATTTTAAACAGCCAAAACAATCAATGTTGATTATTTAATTCTTATTAAATCTTATCATAATAAACTAATTTAACATCACCAAACATTAAAAACTTTTTCTTAAAAAATTAGCTTATTGTAAATATTATATTAATTTTTTTAAAAAAAATTACTTGAATGGGACGAATGGACAATTTTTTCATAAAATTAATTGTTTTGAAGCAAAATAATTCCATTTTATAAATATTTAAATTAAAAATAGTGTTCTAAGTTTATTCATTTCATTTAAAATTCTACTTAATTTAACTAATTACTTTATAAAATTATTTTTTCTATATATATAACATTAAATTATATATTTTTTTTCAACAGAGGGATTTACAAATAAAGTAAAATTATTAGAGGATAGGTTTATTTTAAAAATTTAATTATTTGTTGTAATACCATTAGTGCCTCTAGGAATCTATAGCAAAAAAAAATTAGTACAAATTCTTCCGTGAATGGTTTGCTTTGAAATAGAAATTTTTTTAATTGAAAAATTATAAACAAAATGCTATTTTTTATGGTTATTTCTTCAGATCATGCGTAATATATACAACTTTGAAATAGAAATCACAAAGTTAACACCCATTTCACAAAGAAAATTTTCGAAATAATTAATTTTATACAAAACCAGGCTTAAAGAATAATAGTTCTATTTGTATAGCATTGAGTAGCGTGGAGAAGAGGCAGTCTTCTAACAGAAGAATTTGGTGCAAGAAAAACGCCCAGAGTTTATATACAGAACTTGACCTTCGTCGCTTTTGTTTTAGCAACCACGAAAGTTCCAATTTGCATATCTTTAAGAAATTTCAAAACAGCATTCGTTGTGGGCGTGAAAGAGAATTTGTTACCTTGGCGTAAAAAGTTGAAGACGTTAATATACTTGAAGTTATAAACGTCATAAAATACCCTTGAGTTAGAATATTATCTCACAAACTTTCTGTGGTGCTCAGATATAACTCTAAAAACATTGTAAATAGAAGATGAAATATACTGTAGGCACCAAATTAAATTAGATAAAGCATGATTAATAATGTATCCAATTTCAAATCTAATTAATTATAAAAATATATTTGGCAAATATAAGTCCTTATGTTGATTTCAAACAATAATATCCACTAATAATGGAAATAAATGTATGAGTGTGCCTTTCATATCTACAGTATAGCACTCAACAGACCACACTGTTTAATCTACAGCTTCCAAATAATGACATATTTATAGTGTGGAGAGTAAAAATATGCATCTTGGTGCAATTTTTAAAAATTTTAATTAATTAAAAAATAACTTGAGTTTAGGCAAATTTTCGAATTAACTTTCAAAAATATTAACACATAAAAATAAATTTTACACAGTTTCAAAAATTTTCAAAAATGTAATGTTATGATAAATATTTCATAATCATGCATATTTTCTCTAAATTTCGGCAATTTTTTTTTAAATAATTTTTTTTCTTAGTTTTCAACAATAAATCGTATTGTTGCACTGAAGTTAAAATAGTTTTCAGTGTACCAACAAATATATGAACGCGTTTCTAACTCTCCCCCCCCCCTCAATTGTTGGAAGTTAAAGAGCCTTTTTATTCAAAATCTGAGTAGTTTATGCGACGGATAAAAAGGTAAAGTGATAAAACCGCGGAATTCGCAAAAGAGACCACTCCCTCATTTAAATTTTTACTATAATAATGCATAATAAAATAATGTATTATGCATACATGTTATTCAGAAAGTGTCCTGCCCACAATATGTGGAGCAACACAATTAAAATTATAATTCTTTAAAATATATAAATTCCCTAATAACGTTAGGACTCCTAATATCTAAAACAGATAACATGGCGGGTATGACGATTTAGCTGAATCAAACCACTATCCCCGGAAAACCAGCTAGTCTTCTAAGTCTTCCAATTTACGATATTAAAAAATAAAGATTAAAATGAAAACTGCTTTGCACATTTCAATGTATCATGTCAGAATATAATTTTTTGAACGGTCAAGCACCACGTGCTCGTACGAGTTAAATTATATTTTTATTCATTTTACGGGTTTCATTGAATGAGTCCCTTTAGTATTGCAAATGATCCAAAAAACTTTATCTCGCATTTATAGTTTAAATAAATATCACATTTCCTTTTTATTTCATTTCATACAATCATGGACTCAAAATGACATTTTTCTTGGTTTTATCGGCTATAGTCATTAACTTATTTTTAAAAAAAATCAGAGCTTTTGTAAATGCAATGGCAAAGCGTCATTAAGAGCTGATTTTTTGAGATGTTCTTTTAAATAATAAACTTTTTATTTTTAGCTAACGGATTTCTGTTGACGCCAAAACCCTCATCCCAAAACAACATCATGATCTGACATGATAATAGATAATTACTTTTTTCATCTGATAGTGAATTTTTAATTACAAAACTTATGACTATGCAATTTTCAATTTACGCAATGTCGCAACATTACACAAAGCAACTCATGATATCTAATATTTTAATTATTGTCAGATTAGTCGAAAGTTTAGATGGCGTGGCGCATTTATTGTGAATTATAGGAATATGAGGCACTGAAAATCTAAATAAGGTATAAAAATTACTTATTTGGGAATGATGATTTTAAGTAAAGATTACAAAATAGCAAACATTTCTTCCTCCTTCTACGCATCAAACTAACACAATACACTTGTTAAATAGATACACAATAAACTAATTAAATAGGTTAAATAGGTAAACAATTTAATTATTCAGAAACAGGAATTATGAGAAATAAATTGCAAAACTCGGAAAAGCTGTGAGTTCTAGGGGGGATGAGATTTGCATGCTTGCGAAGAAGAGGAAGCTTTATGCAGTTAAGAAATGTTTGATGTCGTTGTCATGTTTGTTGTTTATGTTTCATGTTTCCGGATATGTTGACGATATCTTGCTGCGACGGTGAATGGCTTAAAGAACTCCATAACGCTTCATGTACAAAGCTGATCAATTATGATCTGCAGTTGCACACATTGTCCATCGACTTGAAATTTTGCAGGTGATTGAGGGTGGTCACATCTTTACTTAATGTGATTCACTGAAACTAGTCAGTAAAAGTTAATATTGTTTCTGTATTCCGTTTTGGTCGTTCATTGTGTTAAATGTAATATTTTTCCAGAAAATGAACCCTCTTACAGGCATTTTTGAAATAATTTTTTTTTCGAAATTCCGTGAGCGCCTCTTGTATTTAGACTAAACACCAAATATGGTTTCAATTAGTTCACCATTTGCATTGCATGAAGATTTTTATAGGGGAAGTTTAATAAAAAAAACCTGTACATATATATAAAATTAATTTATCCGCATTCTAAAAATTATCATTTTCTAATAATATCAGGACTGCTTTTTCATTTGAAAAATCTCTTATTTTCCCAAGATTATACTAGTATATTCCGAAATCAAAATGCAATATAAGGAAGCAAACTCTCTTTTGAAAACATATAAGTTAAAAGTATTTTCACGAAGCCTCTTTCCTCTGGCTGCTGCTTTCCTATTTGGATAACATCATCATGACTTACATTGAAATCTTAGTAATGAATAAAAAAAGAGCTCTTTTCATAATATCATGAAGAAGAAAAATAATGTTAACTAACTTCTTTATGAAAAAGTATTATACAGGGTGTCCGAGAAGTCTTTGACTCATTTCAAAAATTCGATAAAAAAAATTAAACGAGATAGAAAGTAAAATTAAATTACATGTATTACCTCATATAGTAAAGTTTTTTTTTAATTCAAAACTGACCAGTAGATTGCGATACTGAAACGTTAGAAAGAGTTATTGAGAAAATGGCTTCTCCAAGTGAGCGCGCGTTTTGTGTTATATGGTTTTTCGAATCGAAATCTGTGACTCAAGTTCAACGTAATTTTCGTGCGAAATAGGGGAAAAGACCCTCCATCTCGTAACAGCATTATTGCATGGAAAAATAGGTTTTTGGAAATTGGGAGTGTCCTGGGTCGACACAGAAGTGTCGTCGATAGAATTCATCAGTCATTTGCTCGTAGCCCCCGAAAATCAGGGGCCCACATCGTGGTGTATTGATACGTTAAAAAAAACTTCACTATTTGAGGTAATAAATGTAAATTAATTTTACTTTCTATCTCGTTTATTTTTTTTTATATCGAATTTTTGAAATGTGTCAAAGACTTGTCGGACACCCTGTATATATATAGCTTTATCGAATAGAAACCAAATTGTTTAAATTTTAACTAAGTCCACAGACAGAAGTCACCGAAAAGTCAATGAAAATAGCAATATTATCTTCACTTCCCCTTTCGGATAGGAAATGAATATCACCCATTCCAAAATCATCTGCGGAAGCCATCATAGGTCGTATCATTTCAACTTGAACGATACTAAGCGATAACCAACTCATCCCCAAATTAAAAGGTTACAATGGCAGCCTTTTCCAGCTGGACTTGCATCCAACTCGTTAGCCAAGCGAGGCAGCGTCACGATCGCGCACAGATCATTGTTGCTTCACGACGTCTGGTTTAACGGAAAACCGGTTACAATGAGTATCCACTGACAGAAACTAAAAAAAAAAAACTCAGGTGTATATGACTCAGACCGTTGTGGCGATGAACTCAGGAACAGGTGGAAAGCCAGACTTGTACGATGACCGCCGGCAGGAGGGGGATTGTTATAATATCCACCCACGTTTTATTTACATCCCTTGATAAGTAATTTTTTTTTATTCCATTGGTGGCTTGATCGTTCGTTAGTGACCGCCAAATCGGGTTTCCTGCTCAAAGAAACGGATCTCGAGTCGGTGATTTTCGTCACTGGTCTAGCGGTTTTGTGATTGGATGATAGCAGCTATTTTTTCGCTGGTTTGTGTGACAATGATCAGACAATTGAATTAGCAACAAATAACGGTCGTGTTAATTGGAAAGGAAGGGGAAAATTGTTTCACGGTTAAATAGGAGATTTGGTTGCTGGGTATTGTTTCAATGTTAAGGCGGAATTGGCAAAGAGTTTGGTGTTAGCCTCTGATGGCGACTTGAAAGATTAATATTCCACTTACTTTTTATTTTTAAAGCAAGAAATCCATATATGAGATAAGAAGAAAACTGGATAAATATTGTTTAGGGTGTCATTCACCTTCGTTATGTCAGTGTTGTGTTTTATGATGTTTGAACTAACGTTCACTATTTTACTCAAGAAAAAGATAAGAACGAACGGAAATAATCAGCATTCAAATAACAACGGTGAAATCAATAAGAACTAACTGCGTGAGAAACTAATAGAAAATTTGGAGTGTATGACTTGTGGCTTTATATGATGATTTCAAGCCAGTGATGACTTAGAAATTTGATTTTCATTTCAGTAAGTTTCAAAGTCAACAAAAAAAAAATGTTTTGTTTCAAAAACAAATAACAAATGAAGCAATTAGGCTTAGCTGCATATCTAAGTAATTAAAAAGAATACATTTTTATAAGTCCAGAAATAATATTTTTTGAATATGACGAATGCTAAGAAAGAATCTCTTCACGAATAAATGTACTTATTTACTCATATACCCACTTCTGAAAATCATTTGCAAAGGTTTAAATTATCGAATTTGTCTAAAAATGTGCGTAGTGTTGAAGTGTTAGATAATGCTAGGAATACAAGTTATGTTGCATAATAATGAAATTTCGAAAACATGCAACAATACAGGCTATTCAGGTGATGAACTTGTGAATTAGTGGAAATCCTGCAGGATGACCATCTGCATAGCAGATGACTGTAATATCCAATCAACAACGCGATGTTCAACATTCTAGAATAACTGTGTTTTTCGTCGATGGTTTTGTCATTCGTTAATGGCCACCAAATCGAATTTCCTGCTGAAAACAGTGGATCTCAGTATAGAAATTTTGATTATTGACCTGTTTATTTTTGATTGAATAGGAATCATTATAATTTTTGAAAAAGAGGAAGTGCAGAGAGAATTAAATTGAATTGCCAATTAAATTTCTTGCTATCTGGAATAAAAAAATGTTTTGCTATTTAAAATGTGGTAAAAAAATAAGGTGCCAAATAACAATTGTTTGATTATTTTTAAATGGTTATATCAAATAATAGTTGAATAAAATATAATTGAATTAATACAGGAACAAGTCTGAAACTTTGGAGAACGAAAATTGCTGAAGAAAGAAAAAGAAACGCTTTTAAAGAAAAGTATTTAACATTTATTTTCTTCCATAATAATTTACACCACATTTATATTATGATTCTTGAATAATGGATACAAAAAAAGTCGATCAAGAATCGGGTTTTTTGGGGGAGGGGGGCAAAATTAATATAAGATCAAATGTTTCTACTAAATAGAACTTCTGAGCAATAATTTAGAAACTATTGTTAGAACTAAACTTTTCACCATTCCAGTGTTTATTAACAAACATTTTTTTTCATGCAAAATGTATTGAAAATTTCATTAATTGATAATGAGTGTCGCATCAAACATTATTTAATAAAAATGGTCCATGGCTATTAAATATTTTTAATATTTTTATAATTTATAAAAAAGATATATAATACCACGTTCAGCAACTACTTTATAAGTAAATATAATGAGAAAAATGAAAACTAAAATTTAAACATAACAAATTTAATTTTTAGATCACAATTTTTTTTTAAATACTAGCCGCCTTTTTTAATTACCTTGCTCATAAAGATTACTGGATTATTCGGCAATGAAAATATTAATATAGAAAGATTTTTTTTTAAATTTTCAAATAGTTATTTGATGTGACTGAAAGACGTGGATTTTAAAGGATTTTTTAAATTTTACAGTAATATAAAAACCATTATTGCGAGAAAATAATTATAGAAAATATGGACATCAGCTTTCGTAAACAAATCGTAACGATTATGGCAAAAGTTAAATCTATTTCCCAGCTCAATTGCACTCCGATGGCGCTTCTGACTCATCATTCAAGACTGTGCATCATTTTGACGTTTTATTTAATTTTCATATTTAATTGTTAAAAACGCCTACATAATGGTTAAGAGATGTGGATTAATTTTTGCACATAAATTCGGCTTAAAAGAATTATGTATACTTATTTTTCATAGCAATAAGCAAATCTTTGTATTAGGTGAATAGTTTTGCATCCAGTTATCTGTCGGAGTGCAAAAGGTTTAACCTTGTTTGAAGTTTGTTTCTATCATGTCTTGGAAATTCTTTTTACAGATAGAATGTATTTTTGGGTGATACGGTAAGTAAACACCAGAAAATATCTAATAATATTTTTGAACTCCAATAATTCGCGAAGCGAAGAGTTGAAATAAATCTGCAAAATGATATTACATCTGCAAAAATGTTAAATTAAACAGTCTGAAATGTTCGAATCACGTTTTGCTTGCATTTTATAAATGTCATTCGATAAAAAAATATTCCTTGTAAGTTGGCATTATATTATATGGATTCTGATTCCGATTCTGCTAATGGGATCTAATTCAAAAAAATTTGAAAAATTAATATGTTTAAAAAATATTTATAAATTACTGCTAATTAAAAAACATATTTTAATCAGTAAAGAAATTTATTTTTTAAAATAAATATTGAGATTGATAATAAATTTGATTATTGGTATGCTTGATTTAAAGCAAATATCGTCTGAAGAATTCCACTAAAAATATTTTATCTTCTCTGTTCTTACACAAACTTTTTTATATATTCGGTTAAATATCTAGAATGAATAAAAAGAAAGCAAAAAAAAATCTTCAATACAAAAATCAAACATGATTTCACTAATTCTTGAATTAACAATAAATTTAAATATCTGACTTTTCTTGTTAAATATATTTTATTTTATTTTATCTATAGATCTGATAAAACCGATCATATATTAAGAAAAGATTTCGATTCTTCTCGAATATATTCATAGAAAACAAACACAAAAACAAAAACTTTTAAAGACGAAAATTGTTTTAAAATTGCTTGTTGAAAAATTTTCCAACCAACTGGAAAGATCTTTCAACAACAAAAATTCTTTGAAAAACGCACTCATGCAAAAAGAAAGGCTTTCATGCATTCAATAAATACTTTCAATTTCAAAACTTTCTAAAAATAAGGTAAGATAAAATGTAGATAGAAATCAAAAATTCAGCTTTACTCTCAGATATGCGAAGTATCGAGAAAATATTGTAATCGCTAAAAAATTCGAACAACAGATTTTGACAAATCCCACGTTTTAGACTTCCCTGAGTCAGGGAATCACGTGTTTGGAATTATGTCTATCCGTAAACATAACTCAAAACATTCCGACTTAAATGAATGAAATTTTGTAGACATACTTTGTTTCTTTTCTACCAAACTTTGAGCAATATTCATTCTACAAAAGTTTTATCTGATAAGTTAACATGATAATTACAAAACAAAGTAAAATAGATGGATAAATTTTAACTCTCAAATTTAAAACATTTGAAGATATTTTTTAAATTTAAAACTTCGAAATTACTGTGGGTCTGTACTTTTGCAAGCATATAAATCATAAAAGCAATGATTTAAATACATTAAATGTGATATGTCAAATTAGATTTCAATTGCTAAGAAGAAACGCATTCTAAACACATATTCGATTTTTGGATAACCGTATATTAGAGATAAATCAGCAAGACAATTCTTACAATAGACTTAGTAAAAGCACTATTATTATGATTGTTATTATTTAGTGAAATGCATATTACAATAGATTTAGTAAAAGCACTAAATTCACGCCAAAAGATAACTAATAATACTTAAACAAGCAAATAAACCATAAATACAATGATTTAAATACATTATATGCGATTTTATTATTACAATTTTAGTTCTGCTTCAAATTAGATTTGAAATGTTTGGAAGAAACGCATTCAAAATACTTATTCAATTTTTGGATAATAGCATATAAGGGATAAATTGCCAAATATAGCACAATCGATTCAGTAAAAGTACCAAAATCACGCCAAAAGATCACTACTCATACTTTAACAAGCAAATAAACCCCAAACAATAATTTAAATATGTGATTTTATGATTACCATTTTAGTTCTTTGTCAAATTAGATTTCAATCGTTTGGAAGAAACGCATTCAAAACACTTATTCGATTTTTGGATAACCGCATATTAGGAATAAATCTCCAAGAATCCAACGATAGAGTCAATAAAAGCACCAAATTCCCGCCAAAAGATCACTACTTATACTGTAACAAGCAAATAAACCCTAAACAATGATTTAAATACGTGATTTTATGATTATTATTGTACGCGTTCAAAACACTTATTTAATTTTTGGATAATCACATATAAGGGACAAATTGCCAAATATAGCTCTATACATTCAGTAAAAACACCAAATTCACGCCAAAAGATCACTACTCATAACTACAGTTTCATAATACTCCACTTTCATAAGTTTTGTTCGCCAATGCCAGGCAAAGCATTCGTGGTCTCACCTAAAATATAACCTTTTATTTTGGTCGAAGGAAATAATACTTTCATTTGAAAGAGAGCAAGAAAGTTACAGTACACCACTCCCGTTGGATCAAATTTATATTAACTTACGATTCCATACATAAAAATAATGCATAAATTACAACCAAAGATAATTTTAGTTGTTTAATAATAGAAATTTTTAAATCAATACCTCGTTACATCACTATTCAAATATCAACGCGGGAAAAAAAAATACAAAAACAATAATACCAACATCCATTGTTCCTAGTTTAATTTAATTACTAAACGTGCAGAAAAAACAGGTTATATACAGAAGGAGGAAGAGCTCATACAAGTTTATAAAATCCTCAGCAAGTTCATGATTCTTTTATGTGTATGCGGCTCTGTTTGGGTGCAACGTACCTTACTGTTTGGTACCATAGCATAAATTAAAACTGCGGAAGAAAATTGTGCTTTTCTTCTTGTTGCTTTTTCCAGCAACAATTCTTTCCTCCAACACTTGCAAACGAATTACCAGGTCATCAAAAAATGCAGAGCTCACTCAGCAACTCTCTATTGTGGTGGGTATTGTTGTTTTTCGCTTCATTTCGCTTTCAATTTCATATTGTGCGGAACACTGAAATTGCAATCGAATTGCGCGTTCGTTCACTTCCCATTTTCTTTTGGAATACTTTATTCTGGCTTTTATGATGCTTGATGCCTTGATCGATCTACGAGTTAGTGTTACAGGATTATGGAGGTAATGGTTTGTTACGACTGACCTAGTGTGAACTATACACAAACTTCGATATACAATCTATGCTTGGAATCCAGAAAATACCCACTGTTCAAATAAATCAGATTTTTTTAAAAGTGGATTTTCAATTCTGAAATTTCACGTAGTTGAAATAATACCCAAAATAATTTAAAATGAAATTCTATTACCAGCAGTGCTTGATTTAATAGTTAATTTTAAACTATATGAATGCTAGCGTTAAACTTAGAATTATCAAAAACCGATAATTTATCATTTTTCGAGCCTGTCTCTTATTGTTGTTTATAATACAATTTTTTTAAAAGCTTTATGAATTCTATTATGTATGATTTTTTTTTATGTTTCATAATTAATGGAAACATGTAGAGAAAGTTAGTATAAACTTAAATAGATTCTGAAATAACAGGACAGCAAAAATAAAAAACCATTAAAGATGTATATATAAATTGAGAAAAATGTAGATATATCTTAAAAAATTATTTGCTTTAAGTTTTTAATTTAAAATTTTAATAAATATTGGGATATCTTTTAACACTTTAAACGCAATAATAATAAATGCATATTTGTTACAATTTCTTGATTGTAACAATATTTCTATTTAAAAGTTTTATTCGTACATAATAAAAAGAAAGTATAACCAAATGAGAAACAATCTTTTAGATTGATTTCTTCTATGCAAAATGTTGCAAATGAAATAAAATAATACACGATCTCTCAAAACATATAACAATAATTTTCTTTAAGAGTTCATTCTTCATTCAAAACTAGTCGTAAATTTTATAGAGATGGTAAAATAAAAAATATATATGGTTGAACTTTCAGTATTTTTAACTATCCAAAAATACTGCATAACAAAAAAGAATTAAAATACAGGCTTGGCTATATCATTAAAATAGTTAGAATTGGGTAACAAACCATTAATTTTAAATTCTCTATGTTTAAAAGTTTATATGGCAAAAAATATTCATTAGTTTAAAAGATGAAAATAAAAATATTAAAAATTTCTTGCAGAGAATATTAAAGGATTTACAAAGTGCATTTTATATTAGAATAAATATTATAAAAATAATGAGTTTTGTTGAATTAAGAATTGTTTTGTATTCATATGAGTCTGAATAAATTATTCCGATCTTTTAAATTTATAAAACAAATATGAATTCCTAAGTATACAACAAATTCAAAAAAATTTCACATAAATAATAAACAATTTGGGACTTATTGCAACAGAATATAAGAAAGGAAAAATGTAAAGAATTTATAATAGCTTTATTTTTTATAAAATGTATTTAAGACAACATACTGGAAAAGTAATATTAAAATTTCATAATCATCTAAAATATGTAAGAACAAGGAAAATTTTTAATACTTGGCTATTTGTTGCTCCTTTTATACAGCATTAAAGTTCTTATTAAACCTGATTCAATATAATACAAAATTAATAATTAATAAAGTAGGAAGAAATTATATGAAAAATAAAAAAAAATCCATAGAAAATTTAATATTTTGAACAGTTTTAAATAAAATAATTATTTGACAGTTAACAGATTTCTAATGTTACAATTCTTTAAGGTCTTTAATAAAATATTACAATGTTTATATATTTTTAAAGAAATACTATGCTTCACTTTTCCTTTCCTTTTAATTTCTTTTATTTCTTATAGATGGAAGGGCTTCGTATCCAGCCTAGTGTGAACCATTAAAAGATCAATCTCACAAAAAAGGAGGAAAAAAGCATTGTGAAAAAAAGCAGATGAAAAGAAAACAATAAACAAAAATTCACACTTCAGTTTTCTAGCAAGAACGGTGACCTAAAACACCTACCATCATTTGTCAACAAAACTACTAGAAAAGAAAGAAACAAGGGGGAAGGGGAGAGGGAAGAATAAAAACAATTAAACAAAGAAAATCTTAAAAAGAAGTTAAGCATCAGGAAAAGCTGTTTCGAAAAAAAAAAAATCGATAATGTGTGGAGAACTGAACATATGGTCCACAATACGAATAAAATGTGCGCTTACCATATTCGTTAATTTGAGTTGAAATAATTTAAGAGCCTCTATTTCCATATGAACACGATCTGTGTTTTGAGTTCGAAGTCGAGAATAAATTATCAAAATGTATAAGAATGAGAATTTAGTATAATATTTATAGCCATACTAAATGTAAATGTGTTTTAATTGTCTAAATCGTTTAAAAGGATCTTTAAAAAAACAGAATGTTGGACATAGATTTATTTATAAAGATTGGTAGTTATTTGTAGGATGGTAGATGCTATTTTTTTTCTTTTTTTCGTAGCTTTGTCTCTTTACAAAAAAATTAGAAAGGTTTTTTTCAAAATTTTAATAAAAAAAATTAAAGAAATGTTAACGTTTTATATAAATTAATTTTATAAAATATGATCGCTTAAATTTAATTTGTAGTTTTTTTATTAGCTTTTCAGTGATTTATGAAATTTGCAAAATATTTGTAGTTATATTTTAAAAAATGACTTTGTTTCGTTTTGTAATTGTATCCACATTAACGCGAGTCGTAATAAAATTTTACCATATCTTGATAGGAAAGTTATTTTTGTTGCAATTAAAAGCAAATTTTTTAAAAAAATGATACGAAGATGGAGGTTTAGTCCTAACATTTTATCATGCCAACATGTTTTGAATGACTTTAATTTATATACACTTATAATATTTATACGAACTTAAGGCCGCTACCAATTCAAATGCATTTGTGAAAAAAAAATTAAAGCAGTTAAAAAAATGATAATTCTGATAATTTATATTGGTGTACATTTAATACATTTTTTAAACGTGTAGTGGTATATTAAAACGTGTAGTTTAAATATTAATTCATTAACTTAAATATAATTAACTTTTAATGCCTTTAACAGAATTTTAGCAGTTTGTAATGAACATTGAAATCGACAGACAGTAGCTCAATCAGTAAAATGCAAGGATTTATGTATTTTTCACGTGATGGTGAAAAATGCGAGTTCTTGCGAAAATTAATGATTTTTTGATAAATTATTTGATTCATTATAATTTAATAAAAAGTAACTAAAATAAAAATGTTTCTTTCTTTGACATAAGTAGGAATTGACTTAGTTTTTTAAAATTGTTTTTTTTAAAAATAAGTGAACAATGAAGCTTCTTTCCTTAATTTTTATGTTTATATAGCATAAATAAAACAATATCGAAACAAACTCCTTGCCATTTGCCAGAAATGGAAAATGATTAAAATGATATGAAATGTGAAAATATATTTAAAAATATTAAATTCAAATCAATATAATCTTGTAAAGTGGATAGAAATGTTAAACTTTTGTTCCTAAATAATAAACATTTTTATGCTAAAGGAATGGAGAATTTGGAAATGTACACACGTTTTCCGGTATTTATCGTTTATTATAAAATTATTATTAATATTAATAAAAAGTAAAAATAAATTAAGAATAAAGACAGAACAAAATTTTCGAAACTTGATTGGTTTAATATTTAATAATAAGAATTATATACTTATTCTTCAATAGAAAAAAAACAGATTGGAAAAACCCATACTAATTTTAATTTTACATTTGTTCCAAAGACATTAAAGAAAATTAACTGATCTTACTAAGAGAATAAAGAAATCTAAAAATTAAATGGTGTTACGAATGATAAAGAATCCCAATTATTTATAAATATCTTCACACTTTTACCACTTTAGAAGCAAACAATTAGAGTTCTGATGTATTTTAATTATTATCAAAATAGCAACTTTAATTCTCCAAAATAAACTTTCTTCACATTAAATTTTGTTATTTCTTAATCATCTCAACTAATAGTTGCAGCAACGATCCAAAGTGTTTTTAATTAAATGCCAAAATAAAACTCATTATCGCGAGATGTGCAGTTAATGGTCGGTTTTATGATACTTGCGTATCTAGTTTTCACTTATTATTTATTCAGGCAGCAGTGAAACGTCGAAACGTGTTCCAATTTTAAATCTTTAACGACAAAATTTGTTGTTTTGATATCAGCGCAACAGGCTTCTGCGGTTCCAGGAACGGGCGGAACTACGCAAAAATAATATTATGATATTTTAATTGCAAATGTGTATATATTATTATTTAGCGGCACATTTTGTTATCCTAATTTTTAATTTTGGAACGAGTCCAAAATTTTGCGCAGATGATGATCCTATTAAATTAGAGGGAAATGGATATTTAACTTTCGATACAAAATAATATTTGCATTGAAAATAAAATTTGTAAACATGTTACAGTTTTCTTAGTAGAATATTATGAAATTGGTGTAATAGAATTCATATATAAACACAAATTTATATCATATATAAATATATAAACACAATTCTAATAATAAACTTTGAATGATGAATTTACATTCATTTTATAATATAAATATTTGCATGATTATATTCATTTGAATATATAATAATCAAAATCTAAATCTAATAAATGCGCATGGCTCAAGGACACGCGCATTAACATTAAGAATGTCGCCATTTTGTGATATGAATTTCAATCAGATAACTTGATCTGAAATAAGAATGAGTGAATATGTTCTTGAAAATGAGAATAAATATTTGCATATGGATAATAGATAATATAGTAAATAGATAATACATTTCTAATGTATATTAGATAATAAAAAGAGACTAACTGTTTATCTCATTTAAAGATTCCGTGTTAGTATAATGGAAAATATCTACGGTTAATATAATAATACTACTAGCTGTGAAGCAATTGAATAATGTTATATTTGTTAATTTATCTGCAAAAGCAATTATGATGTTAATTTATGTTACAGAAGCAGTTTCTTTTTGTTTAAGAAAAAAAAAACATTTAATTTAAATACTATAGTTACTAAAGAATGGAGAATTCATGTATTGAAATGCACGCATAATGATTTCAATTTATCCACATTTCAAAAAACATTCATCTTCTAATACTCAAATTCGGGAGTCACTTTAACTTAGTGTTACTCATGCTCAATCTAACATGGGCCGAAATCAAAATGTTTTTTTCAGAAAAATTCTCATTTAAATATATAGAAATTTCAAATTTTTCTAATAGGTTCTGTTTTCTGCCTTTTTATTCAGATAGCATCTTGTGTTTTATATAGATCTTAAGAAGGATCCTAAAGTTGAAATATTTCCTTAATAACGAAAAAATAATAATAATTAAAATGGAATTTTTAGTTAACCACTTATATTCTTCTTTGCTATGAAATACCATGTGCATTGATGATAAAAATTCAAGTTAAATGAAAAAAAAATAATTTAGCCATAAACTAATTAAATCAATTGATACTATAAAAGCTCTATCCAAAGGGTTTCAAATTACTTTTGTATTCTATTCACTAAAAATTTCACAATACTCCTAAGTTTTCTACATTGAATTTCTAAAGAAGTACTTCACTCGTATATAAGCTGTTATGAAATCATTATCAAAGACCAATTATTCTTTTGTTTATTAATAATCAATCTAATTTTTTTACAAGACGCTTGTAATTTTTTGCTCTATCCAACAAATAACAAAGACCAGCATCACTTGAGTTATCAGAAGGGCATTCATTCTAAAAAGCTGCCATGCCGAAAGCGAGATAAGGTTTTAAACCAAATCTACTTTTAACAATGTTTTATGGGGTCTGCTCTAGCAAAGTGGCGTCGTGTTATCGTAGGGTTAAATTTTTAAATTACAACGCGGATTAATTAGCCGTAACGTAAGAGGGGGTTGTGCTTACTTTATTTTCGCATTTTTAGAAACCCTCATGACGCTATGTTCTCATGCGTTAAATTCAAATTAAATTCCCTCTTTTAGAACTTTTACGCATGGCTGAATTTAAAACAAACTAGGCTTATTTCCTTTATGGAAAAAAAATTAAGTGCATATTTCTCTCACTAAATGTTTCTCTGGACTCGTTAAAAGAAAGTAACATATCAGGGGAAAATACGCGTGTCTTTGGATACAAAGTTCTTGCAAAATAACCATACAAATACGCCTATAAAAAATTATTCACAAATGAATTCCAATTTCTTTTAGATAGATGTCACCATCAACTGATTTTTTTGCAGTTCAAAGTTATAATTAGTTTAGCAAGCAAGCAAATGTACATATTAGTAGCAGAGACAGTATTGTGAAGAAGAGAATAAAAATTACCGTCTGAATTTAACAAAGAGTTTTTAATTTTCAAATTATTAAACTGTGTTATTCTGATGAGTAGAAAATGGTAATACTTTAATTGTAGACAGAGCAAAGGTTGTTGTTTCTAATGGCACTTGTCACTGATAAAGTTAGCGATTTTAAGCCGAGAGAGAGTATCTTATTTTACAGTAGCGTCATCTAGTGAGAAGAGTATGTCTTACTACTCATGCGTCATAAGGTTTTTACTTCGCGGGCTTCCTTAATGTATATCATTAATTCTTCTATAAATCGTAATTTAGATCTTAATCGGGGGCGATCACATCTGATCCAGTTCCCTAGTGGTATTGTTTCGATTTGGAGGACTTTGTGGCTACGACATATTTATATGTACGTCACTAACCAAACACATGGGGAGTATTCGACCGATGAGGTTCGAACTCACAATCTAAGGATGTGAATTGAACACCCTTACAACCAGGCTATTCCGGCCTTTAACATTTAGGCAAAAGTTTAATAGCTTGTCTCAAGTCTTGTAACAGCAAATTTTATGCTCTATATTATAAGCATATAACAACATCTTCTACTAACACGATACTCTTGAAAACATATTAGTCTTTTTTCTATTAACAGTCAAAGATAAATGCCACATTACTTAATTTACACACTTTTATTTCTCTATCGACCTATATACCACTCCCAAAGAGTTGCTTAAGAATTGGGTAGTTTTATTCATTGTGCATTAAGTAATTGATCAAAACCATTTAAGTTATTGATATTTTTTAATTACTTCGATACATTTTGAGAAAATCTCAGAAATCTGATAAAAATATTAGTAAATAAAAAAATGACAATAGTAAGAGTGCTGGTTAGTCAGCATCTAAATGCAATTAATCATTTTCTTGGCTATAATGTTGCATTTTTCTTTCTTTATTTCCCCCTATCTATTAAATGAGCAGAGAACTTTAATGCAAAATTGAAATGAATTAATTTTAGAGATGGATACTAAGCTCTAAAAGATTCCCAATTAGTAAAATCAGAAAGAATTTCCTATCAAATAATTCCAGTAATACTTTTTTTGTCTTTTAAAATAATATTTTTTTTCTTTTCCATTTCTGAGATTACTAAGAACTATCATGACATTTAATTCTTCTTATTAATCATTTGTTATTATCAACTAAAATTTCCTTTTAATTATTTATCTTTAAAAATTATGCAATTCTTACATGGAAAAAATTCGCAAATATATATTTTTTAAATTTAAATATTTACACAATTGATTCACAATTTCTTTCAACACTAGCGAAATTTTAAAAAAAGAAAAAAACATATTTCATTACGTTTCGATTTGTTTCACTTAAATTTTATAATATTGCACTTTAAAGTTTATTTAACGATTAGTTATATTTTGGCCTCCCCCCACGAAAAAAAACCTGACGTTCCAATAGGTTTAATCAAAGGCCCTTTGTCATGCAGGTTTCAATCTGTTATACAAATTTTCTCACTTAATTTATCATATTAGATACTAATGTTAGACATTAAAAACATATTTTTTAATTTAATCCACGAGATTGGATTATTTTCGATGTTCCCAATAAGCAGACAATAATCCATATTCTATTCAATTAATGAGATACAACTCTACAAAATTCATTCTTAAAATGTTTGTAAATCGGAAACACATCACCATTTTCTCAGATCACATAAAAATTACATTATTTATAAACAAACTAAGCACCCATTCAAAAGCACCACATTATCTTCGCATTTAAAGCAACCTTATCTACAAAGCAGTCCGCGATAGAACCTACTGGAACGGAAACCTTATTCTAAAAATATCGTCCTAAAATCAATTCACTTGAAAGGGCTGACAAATTTTAAGCAAGGGAAAAAATTGGGGATGCACTTCGAACATTCAGGGTGTAGATGCAAACATAAAAATTCCGGAACATTTAGAGAAAATCGGAAAAAAGTTCCATCGGAACCCCTCGTGATCTTTCGGAGAAAATGGTAGGAAAATATCCGGTGACCGCCCATTTCCGCTTCCGACGAAACTCGATTCGGAAACTTCCTACTTTGAGCACCTCGCCATTCTGTTACTTTTTCAATGAGAATGCAAAGGGTGCGAGTGCACAGTAAACAGAGTGAGGGACAGGGACTTTTTTGCATGCTGTCTTCGAATGTCACTTAAATGTTATTTTTATTTCTTACCTAACTAAAAGTGGAAATTGCCTTTATTTTATAGTTAGTTTATAAAATTAAAAAAAATTGATATAAAGCAGTTTATTCTTGCCCTCTGTCTTAATATTAGAAGTTTTAAACTTCTATTGCTAAGTACATTCATTTGATGAAAAAATTCGTTAACAGTAATAATTGCTTCAATGTAAAATTTGTAAGATTTCCATTCTTTTCAAGTATGAAGGGGAAAAAAAGAAACATAAAGCTAAAATTACTGATAAATTTAAATATAATTTAACATCATTATTCCTGATATATTTCATTTTTAATTTTTAAAAAAATGATATTGAAATACATTTATAAAGATAGAAAAAGGTTTTATACTAGTTAACGAAAGATAAAAACCCTTATACATACCCTTTTAAAAAAGGCCGCATTAAAAAAATTATGTATTCTTTGAAGTTGTAAAATAATATAGAATTAAAAATAAAGTTATTGGTATAGTTATCAAGTTTACATGGAAATAAAAATAAAAATAAATAAAGTTTCTAACGATAGAAGAATGGATATTATATTAAAACTAATTAACCAATAAATTTAATCTGTTTTATTGGCAAATCGATTTTCTAGTATTAAATCAACCTAATAGAGATAAAAAACAAGGATAGAGTTATTTAAAATAAAGCCTCTTAATTATTTTTTTCCAATTACTAAATTGGTTAAACAATTCTTCCAAAATATTTTTTCATGCCAAAAATTTGTGATAATTTTTAAATAGGAAAATAAAATAATAATTATTGATATGTTCAAACCAATTTCACTTAAATTTCGGTTGTTAGCAAAAGTTAGAATATTTCATGTCAACTCTTTTGTTCACAAATATGGTCAAGAATGATTTTAAGTAACCTTTGTTTTACAAGTATTGCAGAATCTTAATATAAAATCTATGAAATTTTCCGATTTGCAAGTATTCTATGCATAAATTTTCTAGGGGAATGTGGGCCACAATTTTGGCCTTCTTTAATCCATAACCTTAAAATAAGGGTCATGTTGACGAAACAGTCCCTTATTAGGATTATCTCCATTGCGATGGTAGTCGAAGATATCTAAATGATTTTCAAAACTACTTAACTCTCTTATAGTTTTAGTTTAGAAAGAATACTTATTTTTTGTTTAAAATATAAGTGTCTAGGTTATTTATTAAATATTACAAGACAGACCCCAAGGTTGCTAAAATTGAAAATCTTAATTTTTCAGAAGTGCATTTATGTTGTTATAATTAGTGGGACTTGCCATGGACAAGCTTCGCCGAGGCATCAGCGAGTTTTAAGCCAAAATTAGCGTCTCTTGTTTTGAAGAAGCCTCAAATAAGGCCAAGAGTACGACTTAGCTACACACTCATCACAGTTGGACACATTCATGCACCTTATAGAGAAAACAGAGAAGAACAACCATGCTCGAACCGGGACACTCTGCTCTTGGGAAAGACGCTCTACCCACCTGCCAAGACGCCAGCAATATATTTATAGATTGAAATAACACCAAACAATATTTTACGTTATTTACAGCATTTTTTCCCAGCTAGAAGTATATGCCCATCTCTTAAGATTTAGAAATTTTCTTTTCTGACCAGAAATAGAAGATGACCTATGTACAGGATTCTCACAATTATACTAATATATATATATATATATTATATATATATATATATATATATACGGCGTTGATTTGCTTTATTTCAATCTATTCAATGCGAAAACGTCTTTTTATTTTTGTTACAAATTACATTTAACCCTATTCAACTATTTAACGTTTGGATTAACATCGCAGTCAAACTATAAGCATCTGATTGCCCGAAATTACCGCTAAAGTGTTCAAGTAGGAGGGGTTTTAATTATGGATCCAAATCGCAAGTAAAAAAAAACACATTAATTTTTCTGTCGTTTCTACAGCAGAGAAAATTAAAATAATAAGAATGGCTAAATTGAAACATATTAAAATGTTTCAGTTTTTTTCCATTAAACAACCTTTTCCTGTAATTTTTAGAACTTACTTTCTTCAAGGTAGTATTGAATGGTTGGGACTTCTTTACTTTTTGTCGCAAAAGGAATGGAAGGAATTTAAGAAGTCTTTCCACTTTTAAGAAAGCCACATCTTTCCATTCTGCAACTTTTCATTCGGAAGAAAAAATTTCTTACCTGTAAGAAAAAAAAAGAAACATATTTTAGTATTTCACAAGCAAGAGTAGAGGAAATACAAAGCAACATAAATTTTTTAAACTGTGGTTACTCTAAACAGTTAAAGCAAATGAGAAAAAAATGTCTAAAACAAATTAAAAGCACGAAGACACATTTCAAGATGAATTTAATTCTTATAATTAAGAAGATTAAGAATATACGTAGCTGGAAATTCACCCTCTCGTTTCTATTGTACAGAAACACAAAATAATTTTAGCCAAAACGATACATTTCACTCTAAGGGGTTTATATGCATATTGCCCATGCCAATAAGATTTGAACACGTGACCCTCATCGCTAATGCAAATGTCATGCCACGGCATGACTGTTGAAAATAGCAAGGTCACTTTAAATCAGAAGTGTATTCATTCCTCTATTTACCATAAACAATGATTTTTGCCACTTAGTCCCTACCGGTAGATTTAGGCCTTAAAGCGCCACAACATAAAAATCATTATAAATTGAATCGAAGATGTTTCCGAACATTACCGATCCCTAGAGCTTTCACTTACTTCTAATTCGGCTTTAAAGAACATCAAAATAGGAAAGAAAAAAAAGAAAAATTCAGTTCAGACAAACGAGGATAAAGGGAAAAAAAACACGTTAAAAAGATATAGTCGTTTATTCTTGTTTCTAACAAACAGCGGTGGAATGTAAGGTTCAATTCTTTCCAATAGTACAAAAAGTGAGGTTTAGACGCGAGAAATAAACAAAAAATAAAATGTTGCCGAACTTTTCCAAAGGGAAAAATTCTGCAAGGAAAGCTTCCTTCCGTTAATGCGTTCCGACTTGACACGAATGATATCGAGGACGAACGGACACTTCCGAATTTCGAAAACATCATTTTCGATCCATCGAAATGTTCTAAATGGTTCCCTAGGGAGTCTTTTTAACTTGGAACAGCGATGCAGTTGCGAATAGGAGCGATTGCTTCCAATTTCTCTCAATTTTTTTTCTCCTTCTCTTTCCACTGATTCGCATTTCGTGAAACTTTCCTTTTAGAATGTTTTTTTTATCATGATTCCAGATCCCCACCCACCATTTCTGTTTCTATCAGGTTTTCACCATTCATTTACTCTTGTTCTTGTCTTGTCTTGTCTTCAGGGATTGTCAAAAGCATTTTTTTATGTGTGTGTCTGTATCTTTTTAGTTTAAGCTTCCAAGATCTCATCTGAAGAACATCCTCCAAACCGATATGATGACAAGATGACAAAAGAAATGGGAAGAAGGTGAAACAGGCCATTCCACATATAACATAATACCAAAAGTTTCTCTCTACGCTGCCAACTGGAACAGAGGGAATGTCCTTTTCTTCACTGGACACGGCCAATTCCCGACATACCTATACAGATTCCATCTAGCCAACTCTCTTTACTGTAGCTGTTGGGAGATAGGATCTCCAATTTACTGTGCCACAGAAAGCCTACTCACTCTCTCATGGCACATGAGAAAGCCAGAAAGAAGTCTCTAAGAACAGGAGAGTTGCATCAAATACCCTTTCACGCGGCAAAATCCACTCCATAGTAAACCATATTCATAAATACTAAGACCTCTTCAAGACCTACAATAGTGGAGACAAGATTCAAGAATAGTTGAATAAGCTGGTCTGTTGCACGTTTAAATCGTATCGGTCCAAATATCCTTTCGGTGGTGCGTAGAGGAGGATACCAACTCAGTTGTAACTCTCATCAACTGAACAAGGTTTAAAATTACGAGGTGCGTCCCAAAATATCGCTAGTGCTGCTTTAAAAAAAGTGACGTTAATATAATTTAGCGACTTATTGTTGGAGTGCGGTTGATTCAAATGAATATACAATGTGGCTGCCTTATTTTACAGACTGTTTAAAAACGAAATTGGACCCAGAACAACAAACGCATACTCAAAATCACATACCATATTTCATATATTTAAATTATTGATATGTTGAGTAATCGCATTTACATGCTTGTGAAGGTACAGATTTACAAAAGTATATCTTTCGATGCATTTTTTCAAAATTTGAAATATTTCTTATAGTTTAAATTTGAAATGACCGTAATAAATTTTGTAAATCCAGCTTTTTTCGTTTTCTAGTTATCAAGCTAGTTTATAATCAGTCGAACAGTCAGGCTTTCTCTGAAAGGAGCTCACTTAAAAAATTGAGAAAAATCTGAAAATGCATCTTCTATTCAAATGTATATTACACAACAAAACAAAAAAAAAATGATTGAATTTCTGAATTATTCCATCCGCCATCAAATTATTCACAAAATTCACCTAACACTAATTTAAATATAATTTTTCCATTTTAAGTTTTTCATAAGACAATAAATATATTATCAAACAAAACAACGTATACGACTTAGCCTAGTAAAAATAAGAAAAGTTTTTATCAGTGCTAGCACACAATTTCAGTCAGTACGAATAATAAGCACTTTTATATGATTAAAACAATAGCCAAGCGTATCAGCGAATTTAATCCTTTCCACATTTGAGACGAATAGCGTTTTACTGAAATATATAAACATAAAGAACCGATTTGTCAAGAACATTGAAGTGTTTCCATGAAGCAGCTAAAAACAGGCAGAACAGAAGGAAAAAAAAAAGACAGTCACTCTATAAACCCGATGTTTACTTAAGGCAGCTTTATATTATGGCCATGAAAGAAAAGCCTTGTCAAGTGCAAAGTTGCTTTAGAGTGCAGTTTTATTCACACGCAACACTGGCAGACAGATCTCTGAAGGAGAAGAAAAAAGAATGAAGTTTTGTTTCGAGTCTCCCAACTGTTCGAGATTTCCTTTGAGATGGGGATACAGTTGTTCCAAGAGATTCTTAAAAATCAAGATGGCATGGTTTGAGTTCGTTCTGTTTTATACGGTTTTCTTCCTTTATCGTGGAAAATATATGATGGATTTAGTAGTATTAAAACATTCGGAATCTCTCAATTTCCATTTTCCATATTCGTTTTTAATTTTATGATATGGTTGTAAATCGAAAGTTTTGAATTGAATGAAAAATTCCAATATTTTCTTTGTAAAAATTGAGTTAAAAGTTATGTTAACCACTTAACAGGTTTGCCCGTTGCCGTACGTGCATCTATTTATTGAATTTTGATTGCTTAAGCTGAAAATAAACCATTCATAATAATTACAATTCAATATGAAAATTACTTCGAATGCATATATAAGTCATGCATTCAATGGATTTCCATTTGAAACAAAATAAGAAAATACTACTAAAATATAGTGTCATCTTATTAGACAGTAAAGAAAATAAAACAGTTAAGTGGTTAATAACAAAGAATAACTTACAGTGTTTAGATATTCAATTTTCTAAAAATTCTAAATGATTTCTAACGTTATAAATTTAAAGAAATTGAAAAGAATTTTGTTATGTTTTGTTGTTGTTACTTATGGCACTTGCCATAGAAAAGCCCTCCATCAATACAGCAGCAGATTTAAGCCGAAAGGAGCGTCTCTTGTTTTTGAAGTAGCGCCAACTAGGGTCAAGAGACAATTTAGCTACACACTCATCACATTTGCTTGCACAGCCCCTTTTTACAGGGAGGCACAGTCACACATCTCACAGATAACATACAGAAGAACAACCATGCCCAAACCAGGAATCGAACCCGGGACTCCCACAACAGGAGAAAGATGAGCTACCTCTGTGCCAGAAAGACGGCTGAATTTTGTTATACTATTATTCTAAATTTAGATTTCACAATTAGAAGGGTGAAATTTGGAATCTACTTTTCTAAATATTTAATTTTTGTATAGTAAACTTCTGATTTTTCCATGTTATTTGCATGCAGCTTGAATGCAAAATATTTAAATATAAAGTGTGTTATTATTTACACTTCTGTTGAGGAAAGGTTTAAAAGAGCTGCATCTTTATGCTTGGTTGAATGTTTTTTAAAAATATATCAAGTAAAGAAATGTTTTCTGGGCTGTATTCAGAGCAAAAGTAGGAATAGAGAATTAAAAACGTAAATAGATATGGTGGGGAAAAAAAGACGGTAAATACCATCATTAGCAGCTGTAAAGTGCACGATAACGAAATGAAACTGTAACAAAACGAATCGGAGAAAATTACTACAGAAAAGAAGAAAAAAAGATCCTTTTTTAAAGTTCAACAGAAAAAAGACGTAGTGCGGATAATATTTGATGCATGGAAAAAGAGCTGAAATATTTTATTTCTCTTTAAAACACAACAAAGGAAAACGATCTCTTTCACACAGCTTGGAAAATTTTTTTTCGTAAAAAAAAAACTTTTTTTAATGCAAGCTCAAGGCGAATCCGGCAGCGTAAAAATTAATGGAAAAATAATTTGAAAGATCGTCTGCTGTGGATGAATGCGAGTTTTCGTAATGGTATAAATGAGAACCACAGTAATGGCTAGAAAGAGCAAAGTTTCGAGTCGCGATTAAAACAATTAATTGAAGCATTTAAATTTTTAATAATTTCAAATGACTGCTTCATTAGAGAGGCACAGCTAATGTTTTTTTATATATCTTAAAGATTCGATATCTTAACGATTGAATTTAAAGCTGTAATGGGTCTTACTTTCGAATGGAAGTGCTGCATTTTCATTTCTAATTGCAGAACAGGCAGAAAATATTGCTTACATTTAAAATAATAAAAAAGTCACTAAACATTAATTATAAATGCCTGAAAGGCATCTTTTAACGATATAGTATTTTAATAGCACTAATGTTTTATCGCTTTAATTGTCAGCAATTTCAATTCAAACCAGTTTTAATATGCGTTTCGGCCATTAAAACAAAAAATAAAAATCTTTTAATTTCAAGAGTTTTGTTTCTTTTTCGCTGTTTACAAAATATTCATGTTAATGTAAAAATATCTTCACAACAGTTAGGAACTTAGCGCGACTTATTAAAAATTTCCTTTCTTTAAAAAAAGGATAGTTTTTGTGGTCGAGGAAAGTTATTCTAATAAACGCAGGTTTTATGTAAAAGGTTTTTCCACAACTTAGGTAATAATTTTTCTAAAACAAAAATTACAAACAATATTAAAACTTTTAAAAATAAATTAAATTTAATTGTTTTATGCATTACTGATGCTCAATTTTACAATAAAACTTGTAAATAATTTTTGATTTAATTAAAAAGTCAAATAGTAATAACAATAGGAGAAATTTGAACTTGTAATATCGTAGTAGTATGGTAAGATTTTAGGCACAATTCGAGCTTTGATTGAAACATTCTATACTTAAAGTATTATGCAAAATACCTAAAGAATACTAGTCTAAAAACAGTATATTTAAAAAAATCGATATCAAAATTCTAATTCGTAGTTATTGTTTTTTCATGTAATTTACAAAAAGTACGGTAATCTAAAAATGTTACAATTTTAAGTATAAAAGTAACAATGATGCTGGAAACGACATTTAGCATGTTGTTACTCCTTGTTAAATAAAGAAAAAAACGGAAAAACTAACAATTTAAAAATAAATAATAAAAAAATGAGTATGTTCTAGCGAAAATTTAATAAAATCCTTTAACGTTTTGTTTAATATGTTCAACATATAATAAATATTCACATTCAATTCTTAAAATAGAACGATGACCGATTTCTGAAAGTGCATATAAATAGGCATTAAGCACTCAAACGGATTTATTTTCAGAGCATTTCATATAACATTCTCATTTTCCATGTCCACCCCCCCCCTTGTCTTTTTTTCTTTTCTTACTTTAATGCAATCTAAAATGGATTCATTTTCCCTTCGTCTGGACTGATCAAATGTATTAAGTATTTCTGTTTCATAATTTTTTTTAATGATATTGGTGCAATTTCATTGCATTATTAAAATTCTGAATACAATTAAAACTGTGTGGGAAAGAAAATACTAATTGAAACAGTCAAGTCAAGCATTTCAAATCAAAACTTACTATCAAATATTTTCTTGTATAAAGTCTAAACTACGCAATATGGCAATAGCAAAAGTATACAGAACTTCATTAAAATAATATTCTCTTTTCAAACGAGTTTATATTAAATAGGTAATTAAAATTTGAAAAAAGAAGCAAGGGAATGATTTGTAGTTAAAAATGATGAAACATATTTAAATTTTATTGAACGAACATATTCCCAAAAGCATGTGAATATAATTAAAACGATTATTTTAATCAGAATTTTTATCAGTGCTTTTTTTTAAGTTTTCTTTACTTCCTTTTAATGGCTAATTTTTACATTTTACTCCAAATAAAATATTTTTTTATTATTTTTTTTAAGAACCAGTATGCCGAAGGTCAAATATTAGAAAGCACAGCACCAAAACAGTGCATCGCAATGAGTTTCCATCAATGTCATAAAAACGATTAAATTTCTAAACCTCAGTTTTCCACAATGTCATCGTAAAGTGTGACTTTGGCATCTCATTTCCACACCTGCGGTAAAGTGGATCAAGGTTACATGAGATACTACATGCATAATAGAGGCTGCCCAGCTCAAGCTCTCTGCCCTCTAATAACGAAGCAACACGAAAACGATCGTAACCCGTAATCAATTTCTTTTGCTTATGTGCGATCATTTTTTTCACCATCGTACTAAACATGTCGAAGAAGTAGGTGAACAGGTACAACAAAAACTGGTCCACGCAAGCCTTGAGGGTCTTATTGAACACTGACCCCGTCTTGTTCCTTTAGTTATCTAAGTACTATGTTTTCAAAGTGTCAAAATATTCGGTTATTATTTTTTCTATTAGCAGTTTTTCTAATCACTACAGACATTTCGAAGATGCACAGCATCTTCAGGCTCTTTAGGATTGGTTGCCATAGTAACGTCACCTTCCTTGAAAAGTAAATGTAAATATTTTTCCAAGACAGGCAACTTAACGGTGTTGAATATTTATAGATGTTTATTTTCTGGGTGCCTCGTCTTCCAGTCGGAGGTTGATGGCTTCCACTAAATTAAATATATTAAGTGCGAGGGAATACATTAAAAAAAAAAGAATTTTTGAAGGCTAAGTTTATGGCGTGAAGATTTGGGTAGCAACTTAACCGGGCTATCTGAAGATCAAATTATGGATTTTCAACAAATGATTTATAGTGTATTTGCGACGGCAACGATAAAGATGCAGGAAATGTTATTAAAATCTGACAGTATTAAAATAAATAACAGATATTGTTAACGTCAATCAACGATGCTTCCAAAAATGAATACCATCAAAGAAATTATAATAGGTAAGACATAGATCTTTCAGTGTCTACTATTAGTTCACTCTCCCTATATATATATATATTTCAAATTTTTAATCCTTAATAAAATACTTTTTATTTACCCTTGAAGTTAAAATACATTTTTCAAAACTTGTAGTCGATGACACTTGATGTTAATACAGTTTTTTCAAATATAAATTAAATTAATTTTTAATGCTTTAAAAGAATTTTCGAAGTTTGTAATCAAATTTGAAATTAACAGGTAGCAGCTCGATTGGTAAAATGCAAGGATTTCAGTATTTTACACGCGAAGGTGAAGAATGTGAGTTTAATACCATTCTATTTTTCTTTTTAAATTAATAATATTTTGATAAATTATAGATATTAATTGTAGTTATTTAATAAAAAGCAACTAAAATAAAATTATTCTTTGTTTACTTAAATAGGAATTGACTGTTTTTTTTTAAAAAATTACTTGTTTTTATGATAGATGCAGTTAATTTCAAAAAAGGCAATACTGAATTCAAATATTTAAAACACACAGACACACAAATTAAGATTTGTGCAGTTTTCAAAGGGAAATTTTCATGAGACATTATTTCCCGAATGACAAGAAGTTAATGATTTATTTAGCATTTCAGGAATGTGCGGAATGTTTATATTAAATAGGAAGACAGCTAAATACTTAAGGAAGGAGATATACAGAAAATATGAAATTTACTTGTAGATGGATATTTTAGGTAAAGATAGGTAAAGTAATCTAAATATATAAAAAAGGAGATATACAGAAAATATGATATTTAGATGGGTATTTCTAGATTGATATTTTAATACTGTAGGTAAGGTAAGCTAATTATAATAAAAAAATTTATAAAAGCGTAATTTACCTCATATTATTTAATTGATTATAAAGTAGTATGATAGTTACTATACTGCATCGCTATTATTTAAAGATATAATCGTATAAGCTAGCATTATTTCCAGATATTTGACACTTCATATATTAGTATAATCGAAATAATCAATACGTCTCAAAAATAAATCTCAAACTTACATGAAATTTCTGTTGATAATTTCATGTAAGAAGAATCTTCAATCAAGGTCTAATCCAGAGAAGTTTTTTGGAAGCTCCTTTTTAAATTTCATAATTCACACTATAAATCTTTCCACGTTTCTCAGAGACATTAAAATTCAGAACACGAAAAAGGAGCTGTGCATTTCTATCTTCATTTTTTTTTTTTTTGCTATTAAAGAAGAAAGCTTTAAACACGCAAGCAATAAATATATTTTTTAAAAAATCTAACTACGAAAAGAAATACTCATGTTTTTCTCTTCTAAAACCTTTTTAAAACAGTTACCTGAAAACAAATGAGATATTCAAAATACTCGTGAAGTTTTATACACCCCATTTTCATGCAATTTTTCACCTTTAATGTTTATTTTACTTTTTAACCTTAAATACCATCCTATGTTTTTAAAATCTCAACTAGTTTCACTGATATTATCGCTGATGTTATTATTAAACTCCATCTGTGGTGCATCTTTTAGCATTCCACGTATGAAACGTAATAAAAACGTCATACCGCGTCGTGCTTTGTCACAATAATTCCTTTCCCCCTACGGCCTAATGAGTCACTTATATTCAGTGTACAGTAAGAGGCCGTAGCGGCGTGAAATAGAGATCCCAAGCCATAAAGAGACCATTTGGGGGTGCTTGGGGACCCCGAGCCTGCTAAAAACAGGGAGAATTTAGAACTGTCATCATAGATTTGGATTTATGAATATAGGTTCGTTCATCTTGGGGCTGTTCACTGTGTGGTTCCAACCGTCTCCAGCAACGGGTGGTAGTAATGTGGTTTGGCAATGTTTTGCCATCGACTGCAGGCAGCTGGTATCCAGCGGTTTTGACCTCAGAGCTATGCGTCATGCGTCGAATTTAAAGTAGATCGGTTTTATAGCATCATTTTTGTCCAAGTGTTGAGCGCATTTTGGATTTATGTTGGCAGAAATGTCTTCGAAACAGTTAATTTTTCAAAGGAGATACATAAAACTCTATTGAAATTAAGTACCATTTATTTACGGTACTGCCTTTACTAAAGATAAATGAATTAAATGCGCATGAATCTGAAATATATATATAAGATATAAAGTATGAACATTTTCTCAGTGTTTATTAAACTTTCATAGTCATTATCTTTTTTTTAATTGTTCATTACTTAAATAAATTTGAAAATAAATTCAGTTGAGAAATTAATAAATCTATTAATCCTGGTACGTATGTAACGTGTCTTTCTCGTGATCTGGGAGCCCTGGGTTCGAGTCCAGGTCAGGACATGGTTGTTGATCCTTGTTCTATCTGTGAGGTGTGTGAATGTGCCCCCCTGTATAAAGAGGCTGTGCACGCAAATGTGATATATGAGTTAGAAGTCAGACTTCTGCCTTCGAGTACTCAGGGGTCCACGCTCTCAGAAGCTACTGCACCCCTCCTTTGTTGCAAAGCGGACACGCCATCATCACCATCATCATTAATTAAACAAACATTTCGAGTTAAATATTTTCAACAGAAGCTGTCAAATTTATTATTTAAAAATCCACCGATTTCATTTTAGTTGCAAATATTTCAATATTTAGGCAGAAAAACATCTAAAAGAGATACAAGTTGTGAAATTAAAATTTAAAACGAATCCGTAATCCTGAAATTTCGAGTTAAACTCAAAATATGTAAAGCGAATTTCATCAGTGCAAATCGAGGTAATACGATTTTTCCGAATTTTCAACAAGGAATAAGAAATCAAACTGAAGCACCAGTGACTTAGCTGATTAACACAACAAATGCTTTTCCAAAACTTGTATTCTTTGAAAGGAACGATGAGACTGCCGGTACCCTGGCATAGGGGTAACACGTCTTTTCCGTGAGCTGAACGTACCGGATTCGAATCCCGGTTCGGGCATAGTTTTTTTTTCTGTGTTCTATCTGTAAGGTGTATGTATGTGAACCCTGTAAAAAGGGCTGTTCAAGCGACTGTGACGCGTGAGTAGCTAAGTCGTGCTATTGGCCCTAGTTGCCAATACTTTAAATATTCTCAGATTATATGAATTACATGTATATCGGCAGGAATATATCTGAAACAGATTACTACATCTGCTTCAGATATATTCCTGTCTATATACATGTAATATATATCTCATGTGATATATATTCCTGTCGATATACATATATATCCCGAGGCAGTGCGCCTTCCTTGTGTTCTGGGAGTCATGGGTTCGTGTTCCGGTTCGGGTAAGGTTATTCTTCTGTGTGTTATCTATGATATGTGTGACTGTGCCCCCCCCCTTTAAAAAGAGGCTGTGTAAGCAAATGTGATGATTGAGTAGCTAAATCGTACTCTTGGCCCTAGTTGGAGCTATTTCAAAACAAGAGGTACTCTTTTCGGCTTAAAACTCGCCGATACCTCGGCGAAGATTGTCCATGGCAAGTGCTACTAATAACAAGACTATTTTAAAAACAAATTACAATTATGTATATACTTTTATTATTATTATTTATTTATTTATTTATTTATTTATTCCAGCTATAAATTCAAAAGAAACGAAACCCAACAGCTTCATTTTTAGCATATGACCAATATAGTACTAAAAGCAATCTAGATATTGTCAAAAAATTATAAGACTGGTTTAAATTTCAATCATTACTCGAATCTTCAAAATACTGCTCTTCTCTCTTAAACAACAGAGCACGATTCTTCGAAAATATATTTCTCGTATGAAGCATGGACTTAAAAACAAAGCGGTTCATTATTTCTCCTTTCTTTACAGTCCACTCCAAACAGAATTCAAATCAGCGAAAGGAAGAAACAAAACCACCTCAAGTTTCACCGACAGCGTTTATTCCAACGAACGAGTCCTCTATTCCCCAGCGCACAAATAACAAAAGCCGACTTCTGATAACCAAAGCACGTGCTGCAAGGGAGCAAAGGTAAGAAGATCCTGCCACCTTCAAAACAAAATCGCAGTTAACATAACCTAAATTCGAATAGCTTAAGAGATAAGTCCTCAAAAGAAATTCGCCGTAAAAAAACAGGACCTGCTCTCGAAGATAAGAGAGGCTGAACTGTCAAATTGAAAGTTCGGAGCAGACAGCGCAAGCTGGAGATGATGGTCCCTTTTTATCTTCCTCAATGATGACAACGGAGACTTTTGAGGTTCACCACAGGTGTGTCTCGGACAGCTTGAAGATGGAGGGTCATCAATTTAATCGCGTTTCTCTAGAAGGTTCCCCCCCTTCTCTTAGTCGTATAGTGAGACTACTTCGTAACTTTTGTTAATTTTCTCTTCTCGGAGAATTCGTGTCTAAGAATTGTTTTTGATGTTCGCATTTGTTTTAAACTGAACCTCAGTTTTGCCGATTTGAATTAGTTAGCAAAATGATTGTTTATTTTAGAAAGTTTGTTACATTTTTAAATACCATTTTAAATTGGAGTAAAAAGTGACTGATTTTTTGAAGAGAATCATTAGCAATGAACAAATCTCATAAAGCGAATCAAAAAGTGCAGAAGGTAGATATCATAAAAAAGAAAGGAAAAAATCTCGTAAGTAATATTTATGCAAGGATTTATACCATTTGGATTTCCCAGTTTCTTTGAGTTATTATCAATATTTCAATTCGAAATTAAAATTTATACACATTAAATTTCAAGGGATCACACTCTGTTTATAAAAGAAATCCATCGGTAAGTTCATATAATCAAAATAAGAACAAGTTTTTCACTTTAAAGTATCAATCTTATGAAATAAACATTTTAAATCTCGTATTATAAATAAAAAACATAAATTTAAGAAATATATCTTAAACTTTTCAAAGACTGGTCCTTATTTGTGTTTACTACATTATATTGATAACTTTAGTACTTTTATTTGATATAATTTTTTATTAAATATATTAATATTAAAAACACAAGAAAAACAGTTAAAATATCAGCAATTATATGTTAGTTGTTTTATAAATATTATTTCAGTATTTACTAAAGACATACATAAAAAGTTCAATTACTAAAAAATTTAATAAAATGTTACACCAAAAGTATCAAATTCCACTTAAACTTTTAAGCATATATTTCATTTAAAAACGATTCCAAGATGCATCAAAGGACTACAGATCAAACTAAACACAATATTATACAAAGAGGATTAATATATTAAAAAGCATATTTTTATATGTTTCAGTCACTTTTGAAAACTGATCTTCTCAAAACGCTTTGATATAAAAATATTTGTCCTAAAAGTATTTTACGCCATCACACTCAATTGCAATGTAAACCTTACTGTAAGTCGCTTCGATTGCTGTTGAAGTATTTCATTGTAACCAATAAAAGAATTTCACTATGTGCACATATTTTTTTATATGATACTTCTTCTAATTTAAAAGTTTTGTTTAAATGCTATGGATAATATAGTATTCTATGCTATGGATAATATACATTCAATTACAATTTAAACCTTACTGCAGCTCACTTAGATTGCTATTGAAGTATTTTCATTGCAACCAATAAATTGCAAGCATTTCTCTATTTGCACATATTTTTATGTGATACTTCTAATTTAAAAATTTTATTTAAATGCTATGGATAATGTAGTATTGTACAAATGAAAAATAGTAGAGAATAAGAATAGAGAATTAAACTAAAATGAAAAACGGATTGTTTATTTGTCGACAGTAAATTCTTCTAATAACAGATTTCAAAAAAAGTGGATCAGTAATCAGAAAATTCATGAAGCATAAAAAAAATAAAACTGGCAAGCAGACATACCTATTTTGATTAAATTCAATTCCAGTAACACAATTCTAAATTCCATAATCCTCAGCCATGGCCGCTAAGCCATTCCAAACAAACTAACCCATTATTACACAACCGAATTAATACTTAAACTGCATGTTTGCTCATTGTCTTCCGTCACTTTTTAAAATAGATCTGCACGAAAGGCTTCTGTGCGAACACGTTTGCCCCAAAGGCAGCTCAGCCCTCACGTTCCGAACAATGTATGCTTCGTTGTAGCTCACCTTGATTCTTGTTGGGAAACAAATTACCCGGCACATGAAACAAAAGAACGGAATCGATGAACAAGACGCGCTTTCGGTTCTATTCACCCACAACTGAGAGATAAACAGCGGAAAACGAACTTTGTTTTGATGGTGGCTGCACAGTCCTCCCAATTCTTTCACTTTGAAGTTCTAGAACCCT